>CM077652.1:21720607-22030607 GCA_039707465.1 Rhabdophis nuchalis | reverse complement strand
CGATACGCTCCCACAGAGAGGGCCTCCTCAGGGTGCCGTCGGCCGGACAATGCCGACTGGCGACACCCAGGGGAAGAGCCTTCTCTGTGGCGGGCCCTGCCCTTTGGGACGACCTGCCCCCTGAACTCCGGACCATCACCGACCTCCGCCTCTTCCGCCAATGTCTAAAGACATACTTTTTTCATCAAGCCGGCCTAGCCTAACCTCCCATGGGGACTTTTAGAAAAGTTTTAAATTGGGTTTTAATTAATAATTGGTTTTAGCACAGGTTTGGGATCTAATATATATTTTAAATTATTTATGTTCTATTTTTGTATGTTTTTTAAATCTCCTGTGCGCCGCCCTGGGTCCTCTGCGGAGAAGAGCGGGATATAAATGTAATAAAATAAATAAATAAATAAATAAATTCAAGGAGATGGTGGTCACCTTGAAAGCCCTCCGTGGCTTTGGACCAGGTGTTCTGGGGGGACTGTCTCTTGCCGGTCATGTTTGGACCGAGGCTTCCCGAGAGCCTGAAGCCAACTCCTGGTCCCGACAAAAGCCCCATTTTACTCATTGACTGTGAGTTCTGATTCTTCGCTGCCAGCAAAGTCTTTCGAGGGAGGATTTATGGTCACAGACCTTCTCTGGCTTGGAGAGCTGCCAGGCCGATCTCTGCAGAACTTGGCAAGGAGTCTCGGAGAGTCACGAGGCAATGAAGCGAACTTATGGTCTCTCCTGCAAACTCCACTCCCCTGTCGCTCCTCTTTTATTCCCTCTGGGAGGGGCCATTCACCGTCCACCTGTGGCCTTCCTCCCAAGTCGACCCCTGTTCTTTAGCTCTTCCCTTCGTCTGGCCGCTCTGTGCATGCGCACACTGGGAACAGGCTCCAGCTGTTCCTCTGCCTCACTGACGTCTGACTCCGAAGGCAGCTGATAACTTTCAGACGGCCTTGGCGCCCTCTCTGCCTCCGACCCAGAGCCCTCCTCCGAGCCTTCCTCAGACTCCAGGACTGGCCCAGGTTCCTCCCCAACCTCCTCACTGTCCGAATCTGCTGGCGGGCCACAACATGTCACATCTACCCGATGCACCAGAGCGAGGAGGCAGGGAATGGTGTGGGTGCCATGCCCGAGGAAGATACACCTGGTGGGACCCAGAAGAAGGGCCTTCTCTGTGGTGGTCCCCTCTCTCATCATCTCCCCCCCCCCCCCAGATTAGAATGCCCTCTACTCTGACACTCTTCTGGAAGACACTGAAGACATGGTTCAACATCCACAGAATGAATGCTTCACTTAGGAGCATCCAATTTGGGCTCCATTGTGACTGTAACTTGAGGACCCCCTGTATTAGGTCTAGAGGACCTCTTGATGGAGGACCTCATTGGCTGCTCTTGGGTCAGTTGTCCTCTCTTGACCCAACCAATCTCGCCGCGCTATCACAGACACCAAGAGCATATCCTTCTATGCCAGGGGTGGGCAAACTTGGCAACTTTAAGTCTGAAGGACTTCAGCTCCCAGAATTCCCTGTTCTATGCGCATCTGGTTGCCTTCGCAGAGGAAAAAGGGACATGAAAGACACAGATAAATTAAATTATTATTCATCATTTGGCGGCCACATCAAAGGTGCCTTCGTATTTGTGGTCTGGTTGAGGGCTGATGGGAGGAGAAATTTACCCTCTCATTTCAGAGGACAAATATCCATCGAAGCCAAATCTTTATTGGCTCGCTTCATCTTCTTTTTTCTTAAAGTTGCTAACCTCATTGTTATTTTTTTTTTAATTTTGCTTTTAAATAAATTGCTTTGGCTGAAGGAATCTCATTCCATTAACAGATTTGGGATGGCTGATGTGGTTGGAGGCTTATAAATAGGGAGAGGTAGGTGTGGGGTCGCCAGGACATGAGATGGAATAGATTTTATGTGTGGTTAGAGATAGGAGGTAGAAATCAGAGGAAGGGAGACTATGCATGTATCTATTAAAAATGAAGATGCTTTACAACAGTGGTGGGTTGCTAACCGGTTTACTACTGGTTAGCATGCGCAGAAGCGTCCAGGCTGATGGGCAGAGTCTCCCACCTCCATCACTATTGGTTCTGCAGATACGGCATCCAGTTTTGGTCGCCACAATGTGAAAAAGATGTGGAGACTCTGGAAAGAGTGCAGAGAAGAGCCACAAAGAGGATTAGGGGACTGGAGGCTGAAACATACGATGGACGGTTGCAGGAACTGGGTAAGTTTGATGAGAAGAAGGACCAGGGGAGACATGATAGCAGTCTTCCAATATCTCAGGGGATGCCCCAAAGAAGAGGGAGTCAAGCTATTCTCCAAAGCCCCTGAAGGCAGGAGAAGAAGCAATGGGTGGAAACTAATCAAGGAGAGAAGCAACTTAGAACTAAGGAGAAATTCCCTGATAGCGAGGACGATGAATCAGTGGAACAGCTTGCCTCCAGAATTTGTGAATGCCCCAACCCTGGACATCTAAGATGTTGGATATCCATTTGTCTGAAGTGATGGGAGGGTTTCCTGCCTAAGCGGGGGGTTGGACTAGAAGACCTCCAAGCTCCCTTCCAACTCATTCTATTCTATTCTATATTCTATTCTATTCTGATTATATCCTATCCTATTCCCTTCTCTTCTCCCCTTCCCTATTCTATTCTATTCCTGATTTCTATTCTATTCTATTCGCAGGTGATTAAGCTGGCATGATGACTCTTGCAAAAAGAGACCTACATTTTCTGCATAGTAAAATGGCTTTTTAAAATATGGGGAACGTAAGGTGGGCATGGCTGGATCTAGTTGAACAAGGGGCAGGCAGGATCAGGTGGTGGTTAGGGGCCATCTGCCAAGGCGGGTCGCATGCATCCCGCCACCCCTGGCTGTGGTTATCTGATGGATGCCAGTGTACAACTCTGATGTTTTGTTTCTCAGCTGCTGTGTGTAGCATTTCCACTCTGGCAGACGCTTCTTTTGTCTTCTCAACAGCCTGTCAAGAGGTCGGCAAGCGCTCGCTGCCATGGAGATATATATATATATCCGCTTGGGTTCACGGCTGCCCAGCCATTTGATTTAGGTTTATTGCTCTTTTGACAGCACAAACACACAGGGAGAGAGAGAGAGAGACAGACAGAAAGACACCGTGTTGTTGTTATGGCGTGGTTTACTTCGCGTGGCTTCCTCCCTCCCGCTCTTCCGTTTCCACCCATGGCTTAAAGGAGGAAGGGGTATATGTCTGGGATCACAACTGTGGTTATAAGCTGGTCAGAGTCTGTATATTTATTTATTTTGTCATGTTTAAAGGTAAAGGTTTCCCTTCGCACATGTCTTAATCGTTCCTGACTCTAGGGGGCGGTGCTCATCTCCGTTTCAAAGCCGAAGAGCCAGCGCTGCCCGAAGACGTCTCCGTGGTCATGTGGCCGGCATGACTCAACACCAAAGGCGCATGGAATGCTGTTCCCTTCCCACCAAAGGTGGCTCCTATTTTTCTACTTGCATTTTTTATGTGCCTTCGAACTGCTAGGTTGGCAGAAGCTGAGACGAGTCACGGGAGCTCCCTCCGTTACGCGGCGCTCGGGATTCGAACCGCCGACCTTTTCGGATCGACAAGCTCAGCGTCTTAGCCCCTGAGCCACCAAAGAATCTGACATTACAGTAAAACAAAATCCCCCCCAGACAGCTGCATTTAAAGCCAGGTGCGCAGATTTCATTTTGTATTCATACGTGCACACCCGGGTGCACAAAAAAAACCCCAGGAAGATGGTTAACATCTAGTGGCCCCCGCCGTGAATTAGAGAGTTTTCAAGTCCGTGAAAGCTTGGCCTGTGTTTGCGATCCTTTCCTGAAATCGGAATTTCGGCCCCGTCGTGGTGCCTGGGAAATTCCTTTTAAGGGTCTCATTTTGACCCAACTCAACAAAAACAAAAGAGGCAAAAAAAAAGAAAAGAAAAAAAAAAAACAACCCAAAACCACAACCCCTGAATCGAGATAATAAGCAGAAGGAGCAAGGAGGGAAAAAGTTTGTTTTCTCCCTCTGGTTTTTTTTTTTACCCCTGTATTTCTTTCGAGCAAATGTTTTTCCATTTATTTTGGTTCCCAGAAGAGAAAGCCACAATAGCGGAAGGCCTAGTGATAATTTAATCGAAAAGGAGAGAAAGAGGGAGACACCCCAAGATGGCTAAGGTTCTATGGGAAAAACAACAACGTTCCCACCCACAAAAGTTTGGGTTTTTCCCCCCTCCAATATCGTTTTTCTTCTTGGTGCACGGAAACAACTCTCAAAAGTTTCAAAACAAAAAAAAAACCCAAAGGAAGAAGGCACATTGCAGCTCGGGAAAGAAAAGGCAGGGGCTTTTTTTTCCCCTCCGATTTTGGTCACACGTTTATCCGAGTCCTGGCAGTTGCAAACAAGCTTTTGTTGTGTTTTTTCCCCCTCCCCATGATGCGACAACCTTTGCGCAAGCTGTTGAGAAGTGAGAAATGACACAGCAGGTTAGGTCATGTAACACCTTCGAGAGGAGGAGGAGGAGGAGGAAGAGGAAGAGCTGCAACTGAGGAGACAAAACAAAATCTATATAAATAAAAATGTAACAAAGAGTTTGTTCAAAACCGCTCATCTCCGAAAGTACCGCACTGATCGCTTCCAAATTTTCACACAACGTTCCTTGCAAGAACGGCACCAATGATATATATATATATAGATAGATTGTGCAGATGTCACACCTGTGCCAGGTGCATGCAATGGAAATGTAAAAAATTGTAAAAAAGGTAGGTAGATGGGATAGAGAGAGAGCAGTGGGCCACAAGTATTATGTCATCCTTTATGACATAAAATACTCTGTCCATAAGATTCAAGGAGAAATACGGTAGGTAGGTAGAGGGATAGAGAGAGGGAGGAATGCAGTAGGTAGGTAGAGGGAGAAATACAGTAGGTAGGTAGGTAGAGGGATAGAGGGAGAAATACAGTAGGTAGGTAGGTAGAGGGATAGAGGGAGAAATACAGTAGGTAGGTAGGTAGAGGGATAGAGGGAGGAATACAGTAGGTAGGTATGTAGGTAGGTAGGTGGAGAGGGAGAAATACAGTAGGTAGGTATGTAGGTAGGTGGAGAGAGGGAGAAATACGGTAGGTAGGTAGGTAGAGGGAGAGAGAGAGAGAGGGAGAAATACAGTATGTAGGTATGTAGGTAGGTAGAGGTCTTTTTTCGGAGACATCGGCCAGAGGACACCGCAAAGTTCAGGCTTCATCCTTGCGACCTCCTAGAGCTAGCTGTTAGTGGCAGTTGTGACAGAGGGGGAAAAAACGCACAACACAACAATATGCCCAAATAGAGAGATGAACCTCTTGAGCTGAAAAGAGAAAGAAGCTGGAAGTAAAGAGATATAAGGTCGACATCCACAGGAACTCTGCAAAAAGGAGAAACACAATAAATCAGGGTTCGTCCAGCAGCAGCAAACAAACCCAGGTTAGATCTATGGGCGTTTGGAACAGTTTCTCACAAGCGTTTCAAGAAAGCTACAGACAGGGGAAGGGTTCGGAAGTGAGACCGGTAGATCGATAATAGCTCGGATCAAACTAACACTGAGTAGGGACGTACGTTCTGGTGGAAGAACTCAACCCTTGGTTCAAGTCCACATGCTAGCCGATGTTATGACAATTGTTAGGAAGCCCAAGGGGGGAGGGGATTTTGACGCAACAAACCTTGATGCTGGGAACAAGCACAGCCCAACTTCCTTCGCTCTTCAAGCAAGCCAGGGTTTGTAGGTCAAAGCTCAAGCGCCTAGCCAAAGAACGCAGAAGCCGGCTTAAGCTGGGATCCCAGGAACAGGGAAGAGAACTAGATTTTTTAAAAAATAAATATGGAAAAAGGGATCAGGGGAGATTCACACCCCAGCAATTCCGGCGTTCACGCACAGATCCCGAAACATTTAAGGCAGGGGTCTCCAACCTTTGCAACTTTAAGTTTGAAGGACTTCAGCTCCCAGACTTCTCCAGCCAGCAAAGCTGTCAGTGTCAGGGCCTGGGCCAGGGGTCTCCAACCTTGGCAACTTTAAGTCTGAAGGACGTCAGCTCCCAGAATTCTCCAGCCAGCAAAGCTGTCAGTGTCAGGGCCTGGGCCAGGGGTCTCCAACCTTTGCAACTTTAAGTCTGAAGGACTTCAGCTCCCAGACTTCTCCAGCCAGCAAAGCTGTTAGTGTCAGGGCCTGGGCCAGGGGTCTCCAACCTTTGCAACTTTAAGTCTGAAGGAGTTCAGCTCCCAGACTTCTCCAGCCAGCAAAGCTGCCAGTATCAGGGCCTGGGCCAGGGGTCTCCAACCTTTGCAACTTTAAGTCTGAAGGAGTTCAGCTCCCAGACTTCTCCAGCCAGCAAAGCTGCCAGTATCAGGGCCTGGGCCAGGGGTCTCCAACCTTTGCAACTTTAAGTCTGAAGGACTTCAGCTCCCAGACTTCTCCAGCCAGCAAAGCTGCCAGTATCAGGGCCTGGGCCAGGGGTTTCCAACCTTTGCAACTTTAAGTCTGAAGGACTTCAGCTCCCAGACTTCTCCAGCCAGCAAAGCTGCCATTCACCTCTTGCCCTCCAAATTCAGACTTCTCCGCTGCCTGGTTGTTTGCCATCATCCATGCAACCTACTGTGGTCCATTAAGCCAGGATTCCTGGCTTCACACAGGTAGGAAAGATGGCTCCGAAAGGCAGATAAAAGTTTGTCTTCCCTTCTCTCTCTCTCCCTCCTTGCCCACCCTTGTCTTTACGGTGGGGGGTGCTTGGAAAACGAAAGTCACGTTGGAAGAGACAAATCCCACAAATGAGAATCAGGAAGAGTTTTAATTACCAAAATGGTCTTGAAGTGGGGTGGGGGGGGGGCACGGCAGGGAGAAAGCAAAAAAGGATACAAACGAGAGAAAAAGAGGAACGGATCATGAAAAGGGAGGAAAGATTCAGAGGGAGGGGGGCGGGGGGAGGGAAAACGCTTGATCTTTTAGTAAAAGTAGGGTCTCAAAATTCTCCAGGCACGCCTCTTAAGCCATGCGCAGAAAAAGCCACTCGGTTTTTCTTTTTCTTGTAAAAAAAAATATTATTTTCTTGTCCAGGCAGAAGAAGAAGAAGAAGCTAAAGCATCTCACGCCCATCCTCACGGCTCTTCCTCCCCCCCACCCCCACCCCTTTGGCCAATGCCCAGCGTGTGAAGTTCAAAAAACTTTTTTTTGGTTTTCTTTAGAAATTAAAAAAGCAAACAAACACCGTTATAAAACGAATCGGCTCGCCTATTCTCACTTGGCACAAGGAGGCATGCAAAAAGCTCAAAGGTGCTGAATAAATAGCAGGGTTGTTATTGGGGTTTTTTTTGTTTGGCAACAACGGAAAAAATATATATATATATATATAGGTAATTGTTTCCACAACACCCTGTTAGGGCCCCAATTAAGGGAGGAGACATACTGTTTCCTTTTCTGCCTTTCGGCTCATCACCAGAGACCATCTAGACAGAAAGCCATGAGTTCCGTTGTGTGATTTTTTTTATTTTTATTTTTTTAATGTGTTAGTTTTATGAGCTGATCAATAAATAAATCAGAGAGACTAGGAGAGCTAATAAGCTCGAAATAGATCTATCCTAGTCTCTCTGATTTATTTATTGATCAGCTCATAAAACTAACACACACACAGACACACACACATATATATATGTTAGTTTTATGAGCTGATCAATAAATAAATCAGAGAGAGCAGGATATTTATTGATCAGCTCGTAAAACTAAGACACATATCTAAAAAATTTTTTTACACAACAGAACTCTTGGGTTGCTGTCTAGATGGCCTCTGGTGATGAGCCGAAAGGCAGGAAAGGAAACAGTATGTCTCCTCTTTAATTGGGGCCTCTTAACAGGATGTCGTGAAAGAATAACCTCTACTAATATATATATATATATATATGGGTTCTTTTCCTGACGGCTGGCTAAAAAGAAAAAAGAAAAGAAAAGAAAAAGCGGGAGGCCACCGAAGTGAAATCTTAAGTGTGCGTTTCCGTCTTGCGTGGTATGGAACCGTCACTACAAGCTAGGATGGGTGTCTGTGTGTGTGTGTGTGTTTGTGTGTCTGGAGGTTTTGCTTTGAAACGATTTCGGAGGGGAGTCTGCCTTCCTTCGAGGACGGACACGCGCTTGGCTCAGGCCGAAGTCCGTAGAAAGCGTCGACACGCCTCCTCTGGGAAGTGCCCGGCCGGCGTTTTCTCCGCTTGGGGGGGGGGGGGGGGGGAGTTCGATTCACAGGTCGAAGTTCAGTCAGTCCGAAGGATCATCGGAGGGTTTTCGCTGTCCTCGTCTAGCCGCAGGGCGTTGATGTCGTCCTCCAGGCAAACCCCGCCGACTGCCCCCAGGTCTTCGTTGTAGACTGAAAGGAGGAGACAGAAGGAGACGCCGTTAGAGGAAAAAAGAGAGCAAGGGATCCTCGGTGGATATGTTTTTAACGACATCAACAAAAGGCACCGCCAAGAATGTTCTTCCTGCACCAACTCAGGAAGTTCCAAGTGCCCCCGGAGCTGCTGATTCTGTTCTACAGAGGAATGGTGGAGTTTGTGCACCTCCCTGTAACTGCCTGGTTTGGCTCTCTGCAACCCAACAAGACGGACACGGACTTCAGAGGAGAATGAGAACTGCAGAAAAACCAATGGCGACCAACCGGCCTTCCATGGAGGACCTGGACGCTGCACGAGTCAAAAAGAGGGCTGGGAAAATATCTACAGACCTCTCGCATCCTGGACATGAATTGTTTCAACTCCTGCCCTCAAAATGACGCGATAGGGCACTGCACACCAAGACAACTAGACACAAGGAGATTTTTCCCCACCAAACGCCATCACTCTGCTAAGCAAATAATTCCCTCGACACTGTCAAACCATTCGGTATTCAAGTGGGAGGTTTCTGCGCCGTTCTTACCGTGTCTTGTGGGCGAAGAAGGCATATAAGCAGCACCTCTGGTCACTGCGGCACTGTAGGTCTGTGCTACCAATGGTCTGTCGTGAGAGGCAGATTCTAGGATTTCATTGGCTGGCTCCATGCTGCCATCCAACCTAGGGAAAACAGACAAGATAACTCGCCCGGCGTGCCCGGATGGCCTCCGCAGACACAGCCGGACCTTCGGCAGGAAAACTAGCTTGATGAGCCACGGTGGCGCAGTGGTCAGAGGGCAGTACTGCAGGCTGCTTCTGCTGACTGCCGGCTGACTGCAATTTAGAAGTTCATATCTCCCCAGGTTGACTCAGCCTTCCGTCCTTCCAAGGTGGTTCAAATGAGGAACCCAGATTGTTGAGGGTAAGAGAGGCTGACTCTGTAAACCGCTTAGAGAGGGCTGTAAAAGCACTATGAAGCGGCATATAAGTCTAAGCGTTATTGCTATTGACTCATCTTTCCGTCCTTCCGAGGTGGGTCAAACGAGGAACCCAGATTGCTGGGGGCAAGAGAGGCCGACTCTGAAAACTGCTTCGAAAAAGCTGTAAAAGCACTCTGAAGCGGTATATAAGTCTGCTACTGCTACCGGGTCCATAGGATCCCTCCAACTGTCTAGCTTTAATCATTTTTGACACACCGGTGGTCCTTGATTTACGACTGTATCTGAGCCCAGAATTGCAGGCGTTAAATTGTGCCGGTCATTAAAAGGTCATCATGTAACTGATCTGATTTTATGAGGTTTTTCTCCCCCCCCCCACCCCAGCAGTTAAGTGGATGCCCCAGCTGTTAAGTAATCCACAATGGCTGCTTTTTGGTCGTAACTCGAGCACTACGAAGTTTTCAGACATGACTGGACACTTCAAGAAGACGTGCGCTCAAATCTTATTCGTCGCTATCGCCGAAGGCCAATTCAACAGTTCTGCTTGTGTTAAGTTCTCTGTGCCCATATTATGGGTTTAGCACATATGTGCTGGTCGTTCCCGACTCTAGGGGGCGGTGCTCATCTCCGTTTCAAAGCCCAAGAGCCAGCGCTGTCCGAAGACGTCTCCGTGGTCATGTGGCTGGCATGACTCAACCTCGTAGGCACACAGAACGCTGTTCCCTTCCCACCAAAGGTGGTCCCTATTTTTCTACTTGCATTTTTTACCTGCTTTCGAACTGCTAAATTTGGCAGAAGCTGGGACAAGTCACGGGAGCTCACTCTTACACGGCGCTAGGGATTCGAACCGCCGAACTGCCGACCTTTCTGATAGACAAGCTCAGCGTTTTAGCCACTGACCCACCGCATCCCCTAATGGGCTTAGGACCAACCCTCAAAAGAAGGATTTTTTGCAAAGGGGGAAAGAGATAGCGAGGAGGAAGACTCACTTGTGCTGTTTCATCAGTGTGCATTCCCCCCCTTCCTGGGGGTCCAAATTGTACATGTAGAGATACCCATCGGCAGCTGCTACCAAGAGCCGGGGAATTTTCTGAATTCTGGAAGGAAGCAAAGGATTCGTCAGCCAGCACTGATGACGTTACCTTGGTTGGTCATGAAAGGTCTTGCAGGAAAACTACCCAAGATCCGGGAGCACTAAGGTCCCCACAATGCAGGGGTGGGTTTCTGCAGGCTCGCACCTACTCGCGAGAGCCGGTTGGTGAAATTTAGAGAACCGGTGAGAGGGGGTTCCACCGGCGTACCTGGAAGTAAATCTGGCCCGCCGCTGCCAGTGACCCAACGGGAAGGAAAGGAAAGGAAAAGGCAAGGCAAGGCAAGGCAAGGCAAGGCAAGGCAAGGCAAGGCAGGGAGGGAGGGAGGGAGGGAGGGAGGGAGAGAGAGAGAGAGAGAGAGAGAGAGAGAGAGAGAGAGAGAGAGAGAGAGAGAGAGAGAGAGAGAGAAGAAAGAAAGAAAGAAAGAAAGAAAGAAAGAAAGAAAGAAAGAAAGAAAGAAAGAATTTATCATCACAATTGAGTCCAAAATTTTGGTTGCTAAGCAAGAGCGTTGTTAAATGAGTTTCACCACATTTTAAAAGGTGGCCACTCCCACCCTGTCACATGACTGCCAAGCCACGCCCACAAAATAGGCCACACCTACAGAGTAGGTTCTAAAAAATTTGAAACCCACCCCTGCCACAATGTAATATTAGCTGTGCTAGAAGGGAGTGGGGGGTTTGCGGTTCGTGGAGAGGAAGAGGAAGAGGCTCAAGGCTGTAGGACTATGACCAAGGCTGCCCAGTTGTAAACCCCCCCGCCCCCCAGTGCTCCGCCGGCCTCCACCGCTACTCAAAGGAAGGAAGAGCTCTCTCTCTCGGTGCCATGCCGCTACTCACGTGGCCAAGGCGCAGATGTTCCTGTGCCCACAGAAGGGGAGCCTGACCGTGGCAAAGGCTCGGCCTTGGTTGAACATTTCGGTCACCTGGGCAGGCAGGTAGTTGGGGAACGTCCGGATGGTCTCCACGAAGTACCCCGTCCAGGTGGTGGGCTCCTCCTGAGGTCTGGGAGGGAGGGAGAGAGGGAAGCGAGAGGGGCTTCAAAACGGTCCCCTTAAAAACGCGACTGTCCATCCAAGAAGCTGGCGACGGCTCTTTTTTTTTTCAAAGAAGATTTTTTTTTTAAAAAAAAGACGACCTTAACTATCTTTTGTGTCACTGCAGAAAAACCACAACCTGATCCCCAAAACTGCAGATAGGCAAGGGACACAGCCCTCTATCCCTTCCCCATTTTTTTCTCTTTCTGTCGTTAGTTAAGGGGCCTGGCTGACGACGCCTCCCTTCCAGCCGCCCCGGGTTTTTGAGCAAATTCAGGGATCGCCCGGTCCTCCCCAAAGCTTACTTCTCTTTCACAGTCTCCAGTTTGAAGATGTGCACCGTCTCTGTGTTGCTGGAAGCCGAGAGGAACATGCCGTCCATGCTGAAGGCCAACGAAGAGATGCTGACGCACCTGGAGGGAGAAAAGGAGGAAGGAGATGGCGGGTCAACCAGGGTGAAGAGGGAGGGAAGGAGGAAGACAGAATAGGAGGGGGAGGGAAGGAAGGAAGAAGAAGGAAGAAGGAAGGAAGGAAGAAGAAAGGAAGGAAGGAGAGAATAGGAGGGGGAGGTGAAAGGAGGGAGGGAAGGGGAAATGAAGGAAGGAGGGAGGGAGGGAAGGAAAAAAGGAGGGAAAGTGAAAGGAAGGAGAGAACGATAGAAGGGGAGAGGAAGGAATAGGAGGGGGGAGGTGAAAGGAGGGAGGGAAGGGGAAAGGAAGAAGGGAAGGAAGGAAGGAGAAAAAAGGAGGGGAAATGAAAGGAAGGGGAGAGTGATGGATGGAAGAAAGGAAGGAGAGAATAGGAGGGGGGAGGGGAAAGGAGGGAGGGAAGGGGAAAGGAAGAAAGAGAAAGGGGAGGGAAGGAAGGAGAAAAAAGGAGGGGAAATGAAAGGAAGGAGAGAACCATAGAAGGGGAAAAGAAGGGGAGAGTGATGGATGGAAGGAAGGGGAAAGGAAGAAGGAAGGAAGGGAAAGGAAGAGAGAGAAAGGGAAGGAGGGAGGAAGGAGAGTATATGAGGGGGGAGGTGAAAAGATGGAGGGAAGGAAGGAAGGAGAGAATAGGAGGGGAAAAGAGGGATGGGCCCCCCGACCCCAATCTTGGAATGGCCATCACCTCTTCATGCCTCTTCGGAATTCGAAGAGCTTCTGCCCCTCTGGAATGGAAAAGACTCGGATCACGGTGCCCTGCGGGAGAAAAGGAAGCCGTCTTCTCAAAGGGGCTTCATGCTTTCCCTTCGAGAACCTCTCTGGATCCCCTCAAGCTCCTCTGACCCCCACCTGACCCCTGACCCCTTTTCCTTTTTCCTCCCAGGGAAAGGGAATCGGGAAAGGACGCACCTTTTCAGAGGCGGTGGCGAGCTTCGTACCGCTTGAGTCGAAAGCCAGGGCAGCCAGCGGACTATCGTGGGCGGGGATCATGTTGGTGGCCCTCTGCAGAGAAGACAAGGGAACACTTAGGGAACACTTAGAGCAGAAGGGCGGCGGCTCCTGCCCTCCCAACCCCCCGAAACCCCAACTTCCGGAGTCCAGAGCCTGGCCGGGGGGGAGAGGAATCTTACCAGGTTGATGGTGTCAAAAACTTGGACTTCGCCAATGGTTGCACTCCCGGGATAAGCCAGGTAACAGTTATCGTTGTTTATGGAGAGGGAACACAACCCTGGGGGGAAAACGGGGATCGGCACGATCGGGCACTCTCCTTTCCCAAAACCGTCACGAATCAAGGTTACCGTATTTTTCGGGGGATAAGACGCACTTTCCTAGGCCCCCCCCCACCCACCCAAAAAAAAGTGGGTGGAAATGCTTCTGCATCTTATACTGTGAGTGTTGCGGAAGCCCTGCTCACCCGCCACCCTTTTTGGCCTCTTGCCTGCCAGCAATTTGCCTCCTCGCAGCAAACAGCTTGTTCCAGTTTCAGCACGGCCTGATTTAGCACCAGCAGCTGATTGGACGGTTGGATCGGCCGCCCGGAATGCCGCTTATCAGCTGTTCCAGGCGGGGCAGTGGCTATGGGCGGCGGCGGGCAGTGGGGATCCCCACAGCCTGGAACAGCTGACGGGCGGTATTCCGGGAGGCAGATCCATCCGCCAATCAGCTGCTCGTGCCAAATCAGGCTGTGAGGAAGCTGACCAGGCTGTTTGCTGCAAGGAAGCAAATTGCTGGCAGGCAGAGGAAGAATTTTTCCTCTTGTGCTAATGAAGCCAGAACGAGCTCAACCTCCTGGTTCTTGGCTTTTGAAAGGGGGGGCGGGGAGAAAGACGCTAATTCGAATGATGTGCCAAAGAAACACAGGAGGAAGCTGTCTCAATTTGATTCGGCTTTTCTTTTGGGCCCCAAGAGCTGGGGATTTGTGTGTGTGTATCACAACTTTAAAATCTGGGGGATGTCCAAACATCAGATAAGCTCCACTAACTGTAGGACTTGTCGAATCTGGAGGTGGGAGTCAAAAGAGGAATCAGCCTAGAATCTGGACGTAGCCACAAAGGACTAAGGCCAAACCTCCTTGAATTCCATTAACCTTTACCCAGTTGTGTAGGGATTTGAGTAGAAATAAATCAGCTTCATTGCAACTTCTTATGTAATCCTGGTCTTTCGCGCCGGACGCTAACCTGTCCACCGCCAGAGGAACGAGCCCACTCTTGCTCTTCTGGACGGCACCAGCTAAAACGGGGAGCCGAAAGGGATCGGCCTCAGAGGAGGATCAAAGGAGAGTAAGGGGGCATCTTTACCCGCAGGATTGGGGGGCGTCTCCCTGATGGTGTGCAGCACCTTCATGTCCCGTATGTTATGTATGTAGAGAGATTCTTCCAGGCAGACAATCAGCCTCTGGGGAACGAAATAGGAGGAGGAGAAGGAGAGATCGCAAGAGAACTTAGACTTGAGTCCTCAAATTACGAGCCCAAAATTCATTTATTTATTTTTAATTTATTCTTATAAAAATAAAATCATACAAACATAATTTTAAACATATTGCCGTCACAGCGCGAGAAAGCATAACATTTAAATAACCAAATTTAACATTACCGTCCTAATAGTAGGCCTAATATTTAACACCATCATTTACACTATATACAGCCCATCTAGTTAACCTACCTACTTCATCAATTCTTATTCGTCCTTTAATTTCTGATTGATATTATTTACCAATATCTGATTTAAACATATATTATTGCTTCAGTTGTTATTATTCGGTCGTTCCCGTATCCAATTATACCACCTCTTCCACGAGTTATATAGAATTCTGAGTCCTTTTTTCCTTTAATTAATTTTGTTAATCTATCCGATTCTGCGCACTCATTAATTTTGTTTATTACTGCCCTATCCATTGGTATTTGATCACTCTTCCATTCCTGGGCAAAGGCCAATCTTGCCGCAATAATTATGTGCAACACCAAAAACCATATCTCCATGTTGATATCTGGGGGTTTAAGTCCTAACAGGAAGGTTTCCGGTTTCAGATCTAATTGATGCTGGGTGAGGAGAGGGGACCTATTTCCATCAGCGGTGGACCTGCCCAATGGCGATTAAATACTGGGAAAAAATCAGGCAGTGGTTAATAGAAATCACGAGCCCAAAATTTACGTTGCCGAGAGAGACATTTGTTCAAGTGGGTTTTGACTTTTCTTGCCACCGTTGTTAAACGAATCACTGCGAGTTCGTTAAATTAGTAACGCCGTTGTGCAGTGAATCCCACTTCCCGGGTTTGCCGGGAGGTCGGAAAAGGGGATCAGAAAGACGGCAACCGTCGTAAGTACGAACCAGTTTGTCAAGCATCCGAATGTAAATCACGTGACCGGGGGGGGGGGGGGGGATGCGGCAAACGGACGTAAGCCTGAAAAACAGTCATAAGTCTCTTTTCCTCCCAGTGCCGTGGTAACTTTGAACGGTCGCTAGATGAACTCTGTTAAGTCAAGGACTACCTGTAGACTGCTAACCCGGAGTTATAGTCAATCAATGAGGATAGAGCCGGAAAGGACCTTGGAGGTCTTCTAGTCCATCCCCCGGCTCAACGTGAATTAAGCCTACTTTATTGGAAGGCTACATTAACAGATCGTTTCAAGCTTAACAGTACAAATCTCTCTTTGCACTCTCATTTTAGCAAAGAGCAATTGCATTTAAGACTTGTATAGCGCTTCACAGTGCTTTTACAGCCCTCTCTAAGCGGTTTACAAAGTCAGCCTCTCTTGCCCCCAACAATCTGGGTTCCTCATTTGACCCACCTCGGAAGGATGGAAGGCTGAGTCGACCATGAGTCAATCAGGATCAAACTCCTAACAGTGGGCAGAGTCAGCCTGCAATACATTCTAACCATTGTGCCCAGCATGGAAGGAAAGAGGGAGGGAGGGAGGGAGGGAGGGAGGGAGGGAGAAGAGAGAAAGGAAAGGAAAGAGGGAAGGCAGTCTTTGAATTACAACAACTGAACCCAAATTTTATGTTTCTAAGTGAGAAACTTTTTTAAGGATCGAACTGCTGGCAGTCGGCAGAGTTAGCTTGCAATACTGCGGTCTAACCGCCGCGCCACCACCACCGGCGGCAGCACCAGCAGCTCACCCCACTGACCTGCCTGTTCAGCTTGACGGCCAGGATCGTGTTGGAGTAGCTGTAGTTGCAGATCTCCGTCCCTTTCTTGAAGTGGCAGACTTTCAGCTTGCGAGGCGCCCGGAGGCTGACGATGGCTACCAGGCTGCTGGAAAAGAGCCGTTCCACGATGCACACGTCTTCGGTGTCATCTGCGGGGGCGACCGTGGAAAGGGGACAAAAGAGAGACAGAACAACCAACTGGGTGAGCTGCTTTTTAAAAACCATGGGAATAACTTCTGACTTCCTGCTGTCTTCCCCAATGACTTTCCTTGTAAAGAACTGACTGACCCGCCTCGAGTCCCTTCGGGGAGAGAGAGCGGGTTATAAATTAAAATTATTATTATTATTATTATTATTATTATTATTATTATTATTATTATTATTATTATTATTATTATTATTATTATAACAACAATGGCGGGACTGCGCCAGCACTGAAGCAGCTACAACTTGGCTACATTTCTTTTCCTTTTAAAACCTTTTTTATTTTTCTACAAACACACAGTGGTGTGAACAGTGTGGAAGCCGGAGGCAGCTTAACACCCAAGAAGTGTGCTGGAGCAATGTTTGGAACCTGGGTGAAAAGAATCCTTTTTAATTCAAAGTTTTACCCCAAAATAATATTCAGGAAAGAGAGGCTCATAATTACTTTTAAAGGGCCGGCGACTGAACTATTTTTTGGAGTAAAATCTGTAAACTTTGAAACGGAAGGAAAAAAAAAAAGAATTAAAGGAAGAAATTAAGTAAGGCATGTTGTTAGCCCATTTGAAGTTCTTTGATTTAAATTCACTGTTTTGCCCAACTTAAAGTTAGAAACAGACACGAGGGTCTTAGCAGTACGCAGGTCGTTTAAGGGCAGAGTTACACAGCTCTAAGAGACAGAGAGTTTCTAACTGAACCAGAACATGGAGGCAGTCAATTAAAATACGGGCAGCTAGAGACCGTCTCTCTCTCTCTCTCTCGTGGATCAATAGGTTGCCATTTCCAAGCACAGCTGCCTATAAATAGCCTGCCATATTTCAGCGCCAAGCGCGAAGCTGTTAGGTGGGTGAAGGCGAAAAGAACAAGAGAGGTAAAAGACCTCCACTTGCTGGAGCTTTGAGAGCTGTAAATAAAGAGCAAAGTAAAAAATTGGTGCCGCTAAACACATTTCGGGCCCCCAGTGAGACTTCCTGGATGGCGAATATATTTTTGTGGCAGCCCCTGAGATATTGGAAGGCTGCTATCCTGTCTCCCCTGGTCCTTCATTAAACTAGACCTATCCAGTTCCTGCAACCGTTCCTCATATGTTTTAGCCTCCAGACCCCTAATCCTCTTTGTTGCTCTTCTCTGCACTCTTTCCAGAGTCTCCACATCTTTTCTACATCGTGGCGACTGAAACTGAATGCAGGATTCAGAAGAAGGCAGAGAACGGAGCTTGAGAAGATAGGAGTGAGGCTGTTGCAAAATAAGATGGAGACACGGGGTGGCAAGAAAGCGATCCAAACTGTATCATATAGTATAGATGTAAGAATGTGTATAGAGATTAATGATGAATAGATAAATGTTAAATAGTATGTATAAGAATGTATATCAATGAATGTTTTTGAAATGGGAAAAATAATAATAATAAAAATAATAATTTAAAATGAATGCCGGATTCCAAGTGTGGCCTTCCCAAGGCCTTCTAAAGTGGTATTAACCCTTCACGTGATCTTGATTCTCTCCCTCTGTTGATGCAGCCTAGAACTGGGTTGGCTTTTTTGGCAGTTGCTGCACACGGCTGGCTCCTATTTCAATGGTTGTCTACTAGGACTCCAAGATCCCTCTCACAGTCACTGCTATCGAGCAAGGCACCACCTATACTGTACCTGGGCATTTCATTTTTGCTGCCTAAATGTAGAACCTGACTCTTTTCGCCATTGAATTTCATTTTATTAGATAGTGCCCAATGTTCAAGTTCTTCTCACTAAGAGACATCATTCTACTCTCTGAGATAGAGAAATCCAGGCGCTTCACGCGAGTAGTACATGCAGGATCCAATCTGGGTCGGTCGTCAGGACCAGAGGCGTAGGCTTCCGAGATTTTGAACTCATACCTCCAGGGAAAGTCTCTCTAGCAGAATGGTTGCTTTGGGCTATTTTAGGTGTGGTATTGATATGGTGCCTGTTGTGCAGGGGTGTCAAACTCAAGGCTCAGGGGCCGGATCCGGCCCGCGAGGTGCTTAGATCCAGCCCGCGGGGCCGCCCTGGGAACAGCAAAGAACTGGAGCGCGGGGCCACCCTGGAACAGCAAAAACAGAGGCCCTCGTGAGCTCCTTTTGCACTGGCAGAGGGTTGCGGGAGGCTGTCGCAGCCGAAAACGGAGCTCGGAGCCCACCCTGGACCCCTGAAGTCAAAACACAGCCCTGATGTGGACCTCAGCGATATCAGGTTCGACACCCCTGCTGTTGCGTGTGGCCTTTTAAGTTGTTGATTGGGGCGTTGACGGCTGGCTACTAGAGGCTTGCAACTAGGAACTGAAGCCCGTACATCCCTACGTGGGGAAAAGCAGAGAAATCCTGCTTTGATCTGCGGCCGTAGTTTAGGCCGTAGTTTAGTTTAGTCCCGACTGGACTATTGCAACTCTCTCTACATGGGGCTTCCCTTGAGGTGCACCCGGAGACTTCAGCTAGTCCAGAATGCAGCCGCGCGAGCAATTATGGGTACCACAAGGTACACCCATGTAACACCGCTCTTGCGCGAGCTGCACTGGCTGCCTGTTGTCTTCCGGGTGCGCTTCAAGGTATTAATTATCATCTTTAAAGCGCTCCATGGCTCGGGACCTAGCTACCTGCGGGATCGGATCCTGCCCCATACATCCTCACGGCCGATTCGCTCCCACAGAGAGGGACTTCTCCGGGTGCCGTCCACTAGACTTTGTCAGCGGGCGACACCCAGGGGAAGGGCTCTCTCTGTGGCGGGCCCAGCCCTCTGGAACGACCTCCCTCCCGATATTAGGACCACCACGGACCTCCGCTCCTTCCGTCTTAAATTGAAAACACACTTTTTCTGCCTTGCCAGCCTGGGATAGCTACTCCTCTGTTTTTAGGGTTTTTTGGGGATTTTTAGTTAGATAGTTTTAATGGGTATTTTAGCACAGGTTACTTAATTTAATTTATTTTTAATGATTTATGTATATAGCCATTGTTCTTAGTTCTCCTGTGCACCGCCCCGAGTCCCTGTGGGGAGAGGGTGCGGTCTATAAGAAATAAAATTATTATTATTATTATTATTATTATTATTATTATTATTATTAGGAAAAGTGAGACCGAGAAGGAGAAAAGAACACACACACACACACACACACTTACTGCACTCGTAGATCTGCTCCAGTTTATCCACAGAAGAGAGAGAGAAGAATTTGTAGCCCAACACGCTGCCAACAGCCAAGGACCTGAAAAATAAACAAGAGATCAGACAAGGATCCTCATTTCAGGTGACCATGATGTCCCAAGAACCCAGGTTCATAGCAGTTCCTTTGGAGACCTTCAAATGCCGGATATGTATGACGTCCAATCCACGGTCGTGGGACATGCTTTCTCGAAAACAAGGCCTTATTGGGTTTTTCGGCAAATTTGCAACCGTCGTGCATAATTAGTTCCCTTAACGACTGAGGATATTTACTTAATGGCCACTGCAAAAGCAAGGTCAGGAAAACAGGACCACGAGCAACCCGTTTTACGACCGTCGCGGCTTCTAAGTGTGAAGAGCAGGCTCCATTATGGTTGTAAGTCTAAGTCTCTAGCCACAACTGTATTGTATTTCTATCGGGTTGATCACAGTGAAATTTATTTGCACCGAATCCGATAATATTGTGTCTTCAGCCCTGTCTCTAAGCCAAATTCTTCTGGTTATTCTCTCTCGGTTTATTGCTAAGGCTGGTGATGTCCCCCGAGAGAGAAATAGCTATTGATTATAAAAACTCATTTGTGTCTCAGCACGGGCACGAATCGCAGGACAATTCATTTTGTTTTCGAAAGTACAACTTGGGCAAAAAACAACAACGGTTCTCTATAATGCGCCCCAAAGGGAAAGTCAGTATTATTATTTTTTTAATCTAGTGGTTTCGAGGTTATTTATAGAGTTGATACTACCCATTATTTATAAGTCACTATCAATTTTAAGGGGCTCTAACGCAAGCAGACCTCCCGGTGTGTTCTGGCTTGCTAATGATTTAGGGGGGGAAAAGAAAGGAAGGAAGGCGAGGGGGAAGAAGACTCAGTTGTTGGGAGAACAAAATGAATTAAAAGATAATCCTGTCATCTAAGAAATATTCAACAGAATGGTATATTGTTTTACTTGCCCTCCATGAAATAGGGGGAATGCAATTCAAACAGAGTCAAGGCTGTCTTTTGGGGGTACGTTGGTGGTCACGAAACATAGCCAAGGGTTTTGGTCGGGGTCTTTTAAAAAAAAAAAAGAAAATAAGACGGTCAAACAGATCTCATCATATCAGCAGTCAGAGGAGTGAGTGGGAAATGAACCCACAGGTGTTGCAACCGACGTTTGAAGATTAACAGAGTTGGAAGGGACCTTGGGGGTCATCCAGTCCAACCCCCTCGTCCACGCAGGAGACCCCGCCTACGCCATTTCTGACAGATGGCAGCCCAATCGGTTACCATGAATTGTGATGCTGGCCCCCAGCCTCGCTGGCTTCAAACGAGGGTTGAGTGAATGGATGGGAATCCCCAGTTATTAGCCTTGAGGCTGGTGGGTCTGCCTCTGAAGACCACCTACTGGTAGACTCACTGGTTTTGACAGAAGAGAATATCTGTAGCTCTGGGTTGAACTGGGGAGTCCTGGGTGCTCTCTGAGCATGGAGGTTTTCTTGAGGTTTCGTGGCCCAACTAGCTAATATCTTCCCTTCCTCCCTTCCCTTCCCATACCTACCTACCTACCTACCTTCCTTCCTCCTTCCCACCCACCCACCCACCCACATATATATTTATCCATCTTTCCTTCCTTCCTTCCTTCCTTCCTTCCTTCCTTCCTTCCTTCCTTCCTTCCTTCCCTTCCCTTCCTTCCAACCTACCTATCTACCTACCTTCTTTCCTTCCTGCCCTCCCACCCTCCTGTAGGAGCTCTCTGAGTGCTAGAAGGGAGTGGGGTTTGCGAGGAGGACGAGGAGAAGGGGGTGGAGGAGGAACTATAGTGCTCTCTGAGCTTGTTTTCTTGCAGACCTTTTTTTTACCCAACTAGGTAACAGCATCAGAGCTAGAAGGGCAGTGCTGATGTTCCTTCCCTCTTACGCTAAGGTTCCTTTACAAGGAGTAGGAATTGTGGGCTTGTGGCCAATTTCCTGACACCCATCCTCTTATTAGAAGTTGAGACATCCTGGCTACCACAGAGCCCGCCCACCCCTTCGGGCCTGGACTCCATCGTGGGAAAAGGGCCCAGGACCACCGAAGAAAAGAAGCAGGGGGCCAACTTGGCCCCTCCTCCTGCTCCCCCTTTTGCATCTGTTGTTTAGAAGCAACTGCTTCAGTGAAAGGCTCCTACCCACACACAAAGTCAAGCCACCCTCTCTTAAAAGGCACCAGAGATCAATTAGCAACTGCTGGGAGAGATGAACGTAAATAATTAAGCCTACGCTTGTCAGGAGGACAGAAGATAATGTTGTTGTGAAATCCTGGCATTGACCGTCCTTTCCGGTCAAGAGGCTCGCTCGCCTTACCAGGGTGCCCCCTTTCTCTGCCCCTACCAAAACCCTTTGGCTGAAACGGCTCCCAAAGTTTTCCAGACCGGCTCTGCGTGCAGATTTTTTTTTTTTATGCCCGAAATACAGCTCTCTAAATAAAGTAGAAGAATAGAATAGAATAGAATAGCAGAGTTGGAAGGGACCTTGGAGGTCTTCTAGTCCAACCTCCTGCTTAGGCAGGAAACCCTATATCGCTTCAGATAAATGGATGTCCAATATCTTAAAAACTTCCAATGTTGAAATATTCACAACTTCTGGAGGCAAGCAGTTCCACTGATTCATTGTTCTCACTGTCAGGAAATTTCTCCTTAGTTCTAAGTTGCTTCTCTCGATTATTCTATTCTCTTCAATTTTCTGTCCTGTCTATTTTCTATTCTATTTACTCCACTCCACTCTACTCTCTATTCTCTTCTATTTTCTATTCTATTCTCTATTCTATTCTAATTTCTATCCTGTCTATTCTCTATTCTATTTACTCTACTATCTATTCTCTTCTATTTTCTCTTCTCTTCTGCTCTCTTCTATTTTCTTTCCTATCTATTTATTTTATTTATTTATTTTAATCACATTTATATCCCGCCCTTCTCCACAAAGGACCCAGGACTCTCTATTCTATTCTATTCCTATTCTGTTCTAATCTATTTTCTATCCCATCTATTCTCTATTCTATTTACTCTATCTATTCTCTTCTATTTTCTATTCTATTCTCTTTTGCTCTATTCTCTTCTATTTTCTATCCTATCTATTCTCTATTCTATTCTATTTTATTCTACTCTACTCTCTATTCTATTTTCTATTCTATCCTATTCTATTCCCTATTCTATTCTATCCTATTCTCTATTCTAATCGATTCTATTCAAAATCTATTAACTTTCTCCGATTTTGATGCCTCAGCTATCTAACTCATGCTTCCCTTTCTTTGGAAGAATTAAACCCACTTTGCATTCAAGAGACGTGGCCTCTGCAGCATTTCGGTTTTGTCTCCTCCTGCCAACTCACAAATGTACACATACACACAAGGAACCACCGTGAGAGCTAACACAACCAGCCACACAAATGGAGGAGATGGGAAGAGCCGAAGGAGCTTAAGGGTTCCCCTCCCAAGCGAACCCCACAGAAAACATCTGACCTGGCTTTCCAACGCAGCCCTGGGGTGTTTAGAGTGAGCACGGAAAGTTGTGCTCACATTCAAGCAAAACAGGCAGAAAGTTGAGACAGTATAGTTCAGGGGTGTCCAAACTTGGGAACTTTAAGACTTGTGGACTTCAACTCCCAGAATTCCCCAGCCAGAGTTGAAGTCCACAAGTCTTAAAGTCAGCTGGCTGGGGAATTCTGGGAATTAAAGTTCACAAGTCTTAAGGTCAGCTGGCTGGGGAATTCTGGGAGTTGAAGTCCAGAAGTCTTAAAGTTCCCAAGTTTGGACACCCCTGGTATAGTTGCTTTCTCAACATGTTGTGATGACACGAAGGGGGGAGGGAATTGGCTCCCCTGCTCCATTTCAATATCACTAACTTTTGAGTAGTTGTTTTCAATTACATTTCTTTTATAAGAGGAGGTGGCTCAGTGGCTAAGACGCTGAGCTTGTCGATCAGAAAGATTGGCAGTTCGGCGGTTCGAATCCCTCGCGCCGCGTAAAGGAGGGAGCCCCCGTGACTTGTCCCAGCTTCTGCCAACCTAGCAGTTGGAAAGCAGGTAAAAAATGCAAGTCGAAAAATAGGAGCCACCTTTGGTGGGAAGGGAACTGCGCTCTGTGCGCCTTTGATATTGAGTCATGCCGGCCACATGACCACGGAGACGTCTTTGACCTGAGCCAGTCTATTCTACATAACAAAGATTCCCCCTTCACCTCCAGAGTGATGGGGTTAAGGCATGATAGTATTAGCCCTTGACCCATCTCACCACAGGGCACCTGGGAAGAAGAAGCCATGCTCGACCAAGTGTGGACTCAAAGCCCAGCCTGGAGAGTTGCCCCTGCATGGCCCCCATGGGAGTCTGACAACCAATCAGAATACAAGATCAAGATCAAAGGCCAGAGAAGGCATAGAACCAGGGACTTTCAGCATCTCTGCCTCTTTTTGCTTCTTCTTCACCCAACATCTGGAAGCATCTGATCCCCCTTTCCTCTTCAGGAGCTCAAGCCATGTGGTCCTGTCCACCATTAAACCATCTTTCCAAGCAGCCTCCATGTTTCCAGTGTCTTTTCCCCCACTTGGAACTGAACCCAGGTGGACATTTCTCCCAACACTACATAATGAAGATCTACCTCCTTCAGGTAGAGTCACAACAGGAATCCCAAAGCTCTTTCAAGGCATCATCACCCAGCAAGAGTCAACCAAGCCTGGGACTCAGGACAGCTTATAGAGTTGCCCCTGCAATGACCCCATGGGAGTCCGACAACCAATCAGGATGCAAGTTCAAATTCAAAATCCCAGAGAGGGGCATAAAACTCCAGACACCCACAGCATCTCTTCCCTTTTTTCTCTCTCTCGTCACCCAACACCTTCAAGCCACGTTGATCCTGTCCACCATTAAACCATCTTTCCAAGCAGCTTCCATGTTTCCAGTGTCTCCCCCTCCCACTACTTGGAGCTGAACCCAGGAAGGCATTTCTCCCTACAGGGCAACCCAGGATCCTCTGGGCCACGACCCTCTGGAGCATGTCCTATCTGCCCACCATGCCACTGGCAAATCATAACACAGGGGCAGAGGGCCTCCCAGGAAAAACGCTGGGCTGCCTTCCCCTTCCCCAGGGTGGCTCCATGGGCTCCCCAGCCCAGGGAGAAGGGCAGGAGTAGATGGCCTCTGGGTGCCCCCTTTCTTCCTTCCTTCCCTCCCTCCCTCCCACCCACCCCCACCCTTTTCTCTCTCTCTCTCTCTCTCTGTGTGTGTGTGTGTGTGTGTGTGTGTGTGTGTGTGTGTGTGTAAATCCCAAAGGGGCATGGATTAGGCCGCAGGGGTCTGCAAAGTTGGCTCTTTTAAGACGGGTGGGGAATTCTGGGAGTTGAAGTCCACCAACTTTGCAGACCCCCTGGCTCACCTCCTCCCCCCTCTCCCCCTATCCCAAGGCCCATAATCCACAACCAGCTGGGAGGGGGGAGGGAAGGATGGGAGGCAGGTGGGGGGGAAAGGAGGCATCCCTGGCCACGCCCCCTCCTCCTCCTCTCCCTCCCCCCTCCTCCCACCCGCTTTCGAATCTTGGCTCCTGCCTCCTAGCCCCCACCCCACCCCCTCTGGCCACGCGCGTGCGCGCGCCCCTCTGGCCACGCCCCCCTCCCTTACGTGTTGTCCTGGTTGAAGTTGGCGAAGAGCAGTTGGCCCGAGCCGGCCTCGCCGCTCTGGCTGGCTAAGTTCATGGCGGCCTCGGGGGCTCGTCCTTCGGGGGGGGACCGTAAAAAAAAAAAAAGGGCGACCGAGGCTCAGCCTCGGAGGCGCCTGGCCCGGCTCGTCTCCTTCTCCGCCCGCCTCCTCATCTCCCTCATCCGCGGCGCCTTGTTTACGCTCGGGCTGGCGGCCGAGGCCCTTTGCGCGCGTGCGCCATCCCGCCCCTCCTTTCCCGGCGGCCTCTTCACCCTGGCGCAGGCGCACGGGAGGAAGACGGGAGGACCGCGAGGGGCGCCTGCGCAGTGTGGCTCTTGTGACCTAACGAGGGGGGGGGAAGGCTTTTGTGTGCGCAGGCGCAGTTCTCCTTTCTTTTTCTTTTTTTTCTTTTTTGCAGCTGGGAAAAGATACCAACAGGCGATCGAAATGGATCAGATGTTTGTTAAGGAATGCTTAGCTTAAAAATGGCTAAATGGTTTAAAAGCAGAGCCCGCCAAATAAAATGGGGAAAAAAAGCAAAGATCTGGTTTATTTGCTATGAAAATGCAATGAAATAGAGGTGGAGCTCTCTTGCCGCCCAATCAGGGGGTTGTGAGTTCGATCCTAGGTAGAGGCAGATATTGGGTCTCCTGCTTGGGCAGGGGGTTGGACTAGATGACCTGCAAGGTCCCTCCCAACTCTGTTCATCTGAAACATTAGATCAAGCCAATACTTTGTGGCAGGGGGAAAAAATACAGAAATAGAAAAAAAAAGAGGTGCCAACCCGGCTGTATAATAATATACGTAACCCCCGGAGTTACAAATTATCCCTGACCTACGCACCTTCCGCCGTGCCCTCAAAACTTTTCTTTTTCAACAAGCCGGGCTGGCGTAAATACCAATTTTATTAATTTTAATTGGGATTTGTTGGTTTTTAATCTTATTAGGGGCCAAATTGTTTAATATGTTTTTAAAATTGTTTTTTAACTTTTATATATCTGTTTTATTTTGGCTGCACACCGCCCTGTGTCCTTCGGGAGTAGGGCGGTATAAAAAACTAATAAATAATAATAAATTAATAATAATAATAATAATAATAATAATACTCGTTTTACTTTTGCAATTTCATCGGAAGAAGCGAATTCGAAGAGGTTCATTTTACCCAACCGCAGTGGAACGCTTTATTTCTGCGCTAAAGATCATGCTTCTTGCCTGCAATTTTTTTTCCCCCATTCCTCCCTTCAGACAAAATCAAGGGTGTTAGGAAACCCATGTTGTCCCCTAAGGCCATTTCTAAGCTCATTTTCTCATTAGGTTAGATTAGCCAAAGGGCCAGACCAGAGGGGGAGTCAGGGAGGCCTTCTTTTTGGCTCCAATTAGTGCTGTCTCCCATTAGCCGATAAAGCCGGAGAGATTTGCTTACCCTGAGCCTCTTCCGAGGGATGCCAAGATCGGTTTGCATGAAGGACAACAGATGGTGGTGGAAGAGAAGGGAAATGAAACAGCCAGAAAATCGAATCAAAAGAGATTTGTGGTGTTTGTGTGTGTTTTGTATATGTACAGAAACTCCAAGGGCTTATTAATTTCCCAGTCTCTGGTTCTGCTTTGTCGGTCGGCTCGATTCCCTGGACGCAGAGAAAGGCTTTGTTAAAGCTTCATTGTTAAACACACTTTATCTGGATGGCATTCATTTTTGGTGCCCCTGACACAAGTGATGTTGAGCTGGCCATGCCCACCCTGGCTACGCCCACCCGGCACCCTGAAGTCAAACACAACCCTGATGCAACCCTCCATGAAATCGAGACCCACCCCAGCATTGGAATATCGTTTCTAAGGACTTCGTGGTGACTCTTACCAACGAGTTGACCAACCTCAAATAGGTCAAACTTCAGAGCAGAGGTGTTAATCGGCAGGATCTGACCAGTTCTGGAGAACCGGCAGCGGAAATTTTGAGTCGTTCAGAGAACGGGTAAATACCAACTCTGGTTGGCCCTGCCCCCATCTATTCTCTGCCTCCGGAGTCCCAGCTGATTAGGAGGAAGTGGGGATTTTGCATCGTCCTTCCCCTAGAGTGGGGTGGGAGTAGAGATTTTGTAGTATCCTTCCCCTGGAGTGGGGAGGATTTTGCAGTATCCTTCCCCTGGAATGGGGAGGGAATGGGGATTTTGCAGCATCCTTCCCCTGGAGTGGGGTGGGAGTAGAGATTTTGCAGTATCCTTCTCCTGGAGTGGGGAGGGAATGGAGATTTTGCAGTATCCTTCCCCTAGAGTGGGGTGGGAGTAGAGATTTTGCAGTATCCTTCCCCTAGAGTGGTGAGAGAATGGAGATTTTGCAGTATCCTTCCCCTAGAGTGGTGAGAGAATGGAGATTTTGCAGTATCCTTCCCCTAGAGTGGGGTGGGAGTAGAGATTTTGCAGTATCCTTCCCCTAGAGTGGTGAGAGAATGGAGATTTTGCAGTATCCTTTCCCTAGAGTGGGGTGGGAGTAGAGATTTTGCAGTATCCTTCTCCTGGAATGGGGAGGGAATGGCGATTTTGTAGTATCCTTCCCCTGGAGTGGGGAGGGAGTAGAGATTTTGTAGTATCCTTCCCCTGGAGTGGGGAGGGAGTAGAGATTTTGCAGTATCCTTCCCCTAGAGTGGGGTGGGAGTAGAGATTTTGCAGTATCCTTCTCCTGGAGTGGGGAGGGAATGGAGATTTTGCAGTATCCTTCCCCTAGAGTGGGGTGGGAGTAGAGATTTTGCAGTATCCTTCCCCTAGAGTGGGGTGGGAGTAGAGATTTTGCAGTATCCTTCCCCTAGAGTGGGGTGGGAGTAGAGATTTTGCAGTATCCTTCCCCTAGAGTGGTGAGAGAATGGAGATTTTGCAGTATCCTTTCCCTAGAGTGGGGTGGGAGTAGAGATTTTGCAGTATCCTTCTCCTGGAATGGGGAGGGAATGGCGATTTTGTAGTATCCTTCCCCTGGAGTGGGGAGGGAGTAGAGATTTTGCAGTATCCTTCCCCTAGAGTGGGGTGGGAGTAGAGATTTTGCAGTATCCTTCCCCTAGAGTGGGGGGAGAATGGAGATTTTGCGGTATCCTTCCCCTAGAGTGGGGAGGGAATGGGGATTTTGCAGCATCGTTCCCCTGGAATGGGGTGGGAGTAAAGATTTTGCAGTATCCTTCCCCTAGAGTGGGGAGGGAATGGGGATTTTGCAGCATCGTTCCCCTGGAATGGGGTGGGAGTAAAGATTTTGCAGTATCCTTCCCCTAGAGTGGGGAGGGAATGGAGATTTTACAGTATCCTTCCCCTGCCACGCCCACCAAGCCACGCCCACAGAACTGGTTGTAAAACAAATTGAATCCCACCACTGTTTCGGAGGTCCTTGGAGATGCGCCTTACAAATTGCACTTCTAGCAATGAGCACCAGAGGGCAGAGGCAATAATCAAATAAAATTGTTTAGAACTATCTAGATAAGAGAAAGTGCATCTCCAGGAGAAGAAACGAACAGCCGGAAGTGTTGCATCCACCAACCGGTTCTTCACCCAGGTAGATGCAGCTAAACGTTTGAAACTTGCAAACCATTCAGGATTCAAAATCCTAGCTTGCATCACGGTTTGAAGCTTGCTTGAGGCCAACATTTCTTGGGGAAATTTTACATTTACACCTCTTTAACTTAAACCTAATCATCTGTTTTCACCTCACCGATGCAGAGAAAAACTTAACACTTTGTCAAAAAGTTCTGTTCCCACCTAACACTAAATTCGGTCCTTTAAACAACCGATGGGTCGAATTTGCCAGGCCCCTTATTCTATAGCTTTACTACGTTTTTAAGGGTTGCCTTTTTGTCAGCTGTTCACAGAGTTGTGTCAAATGGTGCAAAGACGTATGTGTAAAACACACTCATCAATAAATAAATAGGGGAACAGGCAAGCTGCAGCATTTTTTTACAGTATATGGAGTTACACCAGGAATACAAGCTTCCGGGATTTTTTTTGCAACGTGTAACTGCGTATTTCTTGTAGAATTTGGCTTTCAAATCGTTCTCGCCACGAGAAGATTTCTTAAGAATACCGAAGAAACTTGGTTTATGATTTCTCCCCCCCTCCCAAACAGCAATCAAAACCTGGTAATAAGCAACGATGACAAGGGTGTAATTCCTTCGGCATTTGCAGTTCCAGATGTTCGGAAAACCCCATCTGGCATAATTTATTTCCTTTTCCTAAGTTAATTGCAATTATTTTGTTCTCTGATCAAGATGGAGCTATAAAAACAAACCAAAAAAATAAAATGGCCTAACTTCATGCTTCCCGCCTCAATCTGTAATTTTAAATTATTTTATTTGGTTTTATGGGTCTAGTTTTAATTTTTATAAATTTGTACAGGGGATTATTTAATTCGATTTTAGTTTATATGTATTGTTGTGGTTTTGATAGTTTTAATTTTACCTGTACACCGCCCTGAGTCCCTTCGGGGAGAGGGGGCAGTTTAGAAATCTAATTAAATAAAGAAATCTAATTAAATAAAATAAAAACCTTCACAGGGAAAGATCTGCATTCTCCATCACTCTGCTGACGATCCATAGTTGATTCATGGATTTTATTGCATTTATATTCTACTTCCCTTTCCCAGGTGAGTCGCTGAGATGGGTGGCTTATAAATTGGATAAGATAAATCTTCGATGCACGTGGGTAATAATAACCCGTTGGTATACAGCTTGGTACAAACTGGGGCTTAAGACTGGTGCTGGAGAAGACTCCTGCATTGTGTCCCTTGGACTGCAAGGCCATCCAACCGGTCAGTCCTAGAGGAGATCAACCCTGACGGCCCTTTAGAAGGCCAGATCCTGAAGAGGAAACTCAAAGACTTTGGCCACCTGATGAGAAGGAAGAAGGACTCCCTGGAGAAGAGCCTCATGCTGGGAACGATGGAGGGCAGAAGAAGAAGAAGGGGACGGCAGAGAAGGAGGTGGCTGGATGGAGTCACCGAAGCAGTTGGCGTGAGCTTCAATGGACTCTAGAGGACGGTAGAGGACAGGAAGGCCTGGAGGAACGTGGTCCATGGTGGTCACGATGGGTTGGACACGACTTCGCAACTAACAACAGCAACAACAATGGCTTTGAGGCTGAAGGAAGCCCCCCCAAAAAGCTGGCCACTAAGTATTGAATCTTGGGAGGCGAGATGATTTCTTCCCACGAGGCAGCCAGGGGATTATGCTTGTCCACCTGGAAATGACCTCTGACCCCCACCCCCACCTCCCATTCCTCCTTGTCGCCATCTTTGCAAGTTTTGCCATCATCCTCCCGTCTGCTTCAGGAGATGCCGGTTGCCCCGGCAACCGTCTCCCGGTTTTAAAAATAGGAATGTGTTTTTCATTCAGCTCTTCTCCTGCCCTTACAACCCAGGCTCTCTATTCCAGGCCTTCCTTATTCCCCTGTGGACCTGATGCCCTCATCTGGAATGGAGGAGGTTTTGGCGTTCTAGGTTTTTGCAAAATCTGGATATTTTTACCCAATTCCCAGACACTCAACTGGAGATTGTCACCCAAAGCCAATTCTGATTTCTGAATACAAAACCTAAATTTTCTCCTAAATTTTCTCATTATTTATATTATCTATCTATCTATCTATCTATCATCTATCTATCTATCTATCTATCTATCTATCTATCTATCTATCTATCTATCTATCTATCTATCTATCTATCTATCTATCATCTATCTATCTATCATATCTAAATACCTCTCTCTCTGATATCTAATCTCTATCTATCTATCTATCTATCTATCTATCTATCTATCTATCTATCTCTTCTGTCTATTTATCTACAATACCTAATACCATCTATCATCTATCTATTTATCTATCTAGGAACGCGGTGGCTCAGTGGCTAAGACGCTGAGCTTGTCGATCAGAAAGGTCGGCAGTTTGGCAGTTTGAATCCCCAGCGCCGCGTAACAGAAGGAGCTCCCGTGACTTGTCCCAGCTTCTGCCAACCTGGCAGTTCGAAAGCAGGTAAAAAATGCAAGTAGAAAAATAGGAACCACCTTTGGTGGGAAGGGAACAGCGTTCCGTGCGCCTTCGGTGTTGAGTCATGACCACGGAGACGTCTTCGGACAGCGCTGGCTCTTCGGCTTTGAAACGGAGATGAGCACCGCCCCCTAGAGTCAGGAACGACTAGCACGTATGTGCAAGAGGAACCTTTACATTTACTTTATTTATCTATCTCTGCATATATATATATATTTATTGATCAGCTCAAAAACCTAACACACACACACATATATATATATACACACACACACACTAATCACTGTCCATCTGGAATATGTAGTGGAAAGAGGAAGGCTAAGAGCTCACAAGGTTGATGCTAAACTAACTTAACGACATCCGGCATTCTCTTAACAACGGTGGGAAGGTCGCGAAACAGGGCAAAACACACTTAACAACTGTCTCGCTTAGTGACGGATGTTCTGGGCTCGGTTGTGGTGGTAAGTCAAGGATGACCTCTACTCACTGTCATTCGTGTGGCTTTCGAAGAGACGCTTTGCCTGGAATGTAATTGAGCCTCAGGAGATGAAGCAGGGCAGCGTGGAAACAGCGTCGGTCATAAAAGCAGACCTGTATTATCTCAGCTCGTTTAAGATTAAGAGGAACATGAGAAAGAGCTGCTCCTTCCGGTCGCCATTAACTACTATTCTCGGGAGGGGTGGGGGGGTGGGGACGTTGTATGAGTCCTGATGGGCCAGCGGAGAAAATACCATTAAAAAGAGAAAGCCGATGGAAAAAAATTCAGCACAGTCTAGTTTTGAATCTATTCTGTCCACTGATTACGGTTAAATCACCTGCTTTTTAACTAAGGTCCTTTTGAATAACTTTCAGCCTTCCTCTTTATTCACTTGCACTGATGATGTTATCTAGATGGGTCATGAAACGTCTGCGAGAAAAAAAGCAAGCTCAGAGAACACCAAGGACCCCACAGTCCTCCCCCTCCTCCTCCTCCTTGCAAACCCCACTCCCTTCTAGCACTGATGATGCTACCTAGCTGGGTCATGAAACGTCTACGAGAAAACAAGTGAAGCTCAGAGAGGACCAAGAAGCCCTCATTTCAACCCTGAGCTACCAGCATTCTCCCTGATCGATACCTTTACCCATTACAAAATCCCTGATTTATCCTAAAAAAAAGCGCTGATATCCATCTCTCACACATCCATTATCCTCGGAGTTACAAAGAGAACAGAATTCACGATGTTTGGGAAATATCTCCCCATACCATTGTTCTGCTGATAAAAACAAGGTGATTACGATAGCCAAAAGATATTCTCGGGCCATTTGAAACTCAAAGCCACTTGTTTTCATTTCTTCCCCCCTCTCCCCCCCCCCTCCCAATAATCTTTGCAGAGAGAGGCTATGTCCTCAGAGAAGAAAATAAGACTGTCCCAAGCCAACCCTTGGTAAGGTTTAAAGGCAGGGCTCCTTCAGATAAACACAGCTCTCTAATCCTACAGTAATGTCATTTCTTTTCGGCTGGGTTGTTTACTCGCAGACGTTTCATGACCCCACGAGGTAACATGATGAGGATTGATGATGTTATCTCCTCGGATAATGAGACATGTTGGAGCAAACAACCCAGCTGAGGGAGCAAACCCTGAGCTATAGATATTCTCTTCCCTTGGAATGTCATTTCATTGGAGTTTGGGTATCCCCACCCACCCCCAACTCAATAATTTCCCATTCTCTCGAGCGATCATAAAGGGATTTCCAGTTCAATTTTTCTCTTGGAGTTCCAATTTTAAAAAGGATGCTATAAAGGATCCCATTAAACGGGCTTTGATAAGGAATTGTCCCCTCCCTCTCTTGAAGGAAGGAAGGAAGGAAGGAAGGAAGGAAGGAAGGAAGGAAGGAAGGAAGGAAAGACAGAAGGAAAGAGGGGCGGGAGGAATAAGAGAGAGAGGGAGAAAGGGGAGAGAGGGAGGGAGGAAGGACAGAAAGAAAGAAGGGCATGAGGAATAAGAGAGAAAGAGAGAAAGGGAGGGAGGGAGGGAGGAAAGACAGAAGGATAGAAGGGCAGGAGGAATAAGAAAGGGAGAGAGAGGGAGAAAGCGGAGAGAGAGAGGGAGGAAGGAAGGAAGGATGGACAGAAAGAAAGAAGAGTGGGAGGAATAAGAGAGAGAAAGAGAGGGCGGAAGGAAGGAAGGAAGGAAGGAAGGAAGGAAAGAGGGGCGGGAGGAATAAGAGAGAGAAAGAGAGGGAGGGAGGGAGGGAGAAAGGAAAGAAAGAAGGAAAGGGGCTGGTGTAGTATGAGACAAGGTTCGTGAAGGTTCCTCCCAACTGTTACTCAGAAAGAGGCATGTGGAGTGGATGGAGGAAGAAAGGAAAGGAGAGAGGGAGGGAGGAGAGAGGAAGGAAGGTGGAGGGGAGGGAGGGAGGGATGGAGGAAGAAAAGGAGGAGGAAAGTGGACGGGATGGAAGAAGGAAGAAGAAAGGAAAGGAGAAAGAGGGAGGGAGGGAAGGAAGGATAATTAAACTAGCTCTCCATAACAGCCACCCTGCCTCCTGTCCTCTGGGGCTGCTTCCTAACTCTGCCTTGCCTTTCCCTGGCCTACGAAAGCAGCCAAGGGAAGGCTGACCTGCTTTTGTTGAATTGATGGGAACGCCGCTTGCTTCCAATCCCTCCCCACCCCCCACAATCCCTCCAACCCTCCCCCGCTCAGCTTTGAACCCATTTCCTTTGAGGACCCCTGGAAGCCAAGCAAGGCCACCAACCAGGCACCCTCCCAGCTGCCCGAGAGAGGAAAGGCTTTCCAAGGCTGGGACCTCCGAAAAGGCGGCTTTAATTCTTCAGCAGCTGAGGACGAGAACGCAGCCGTGCCAACCCTCCTGACGTCTGGCGATCCGATTATCCTATCCTATGGATTTGGGAAGCCAGGCCAGATGGACGCCTGAAAGAAAGAGGAGGACCTTTAATGGGTTCACCTTTAATGATGAGGGACAGTTTTCCAGTATTCTGGGACAGTTTCCCAGCCAGTCTAGCAATCCCTCCCTCCCTCCTCCACACAGAGGAAGGAAGGAAGGAAGGAAGGAAGGAAGGAAGAAAGGAGAAGGAAGAGGGAGGGAGGGAGGGAAGGAAGGAAGGAAGGAAGGAAAAGAGGGAGGGAGGGAAGAAGGTGGAAGGGACAACCCAGGGATGGTGGCCTCAAACTCCAGTGCTGATGGTAGGAAGGAAAAAAGGAAGGAAGGAAGGAAGGAAGGAAGGAAAAGAGGGAGGGAGGAAGATGGAGGGACAACCAAGGAATGGTAGCCTCAAATTCCACGGCTGATGGCACCCAACCAATAATAGTTTATAACACCCCCCCCCCACGCTCTGCCCCATGGCACAGTGCCTCCAGGCTGACAATGGTGGTGGTGGGTGGGGAGGAATCAGGCTACCCTTCCCATTAAGAAGCCCACCCCTCAAAATGTAGCACCACCAAACCGACTTCAGAGTTGCCTTCCCAGAAAATAGGAATCAAGTTCTCACAATTCAAAGAACGGAGGAAGCCAGTCGTTTCCCCCTCCCTCCCTCCCTCCCTCCCTCCCTCTCTTCCCCCACCCACCCCCAAATCTCCCCTTTTATCTCCCCGCGCGGAGTGAAATCTGCTATTTGATCCGCGGGCGCGAGCGAGCGGTATTTATAGCTTTGGCTCAAGCTGGCTTACTCAACAGGCGTTCGGGCCAGACTTTAGGGGCTGGAGGATATTTTCTTTGGGTTCTCTCCCTCCCCTTCCCCTAAATCCCCTCCCCTCCCCACGACCCCCTTGGCCTTTCTCTTCTTCTCTCTCCTTTCCCCCCAACCCTCTTTAGCTATGGTGCCCCGCCAATCCTCCCCACCCAAACGCGGTCGCCCCTTCTTCCTCTTCCTCGCCTCCCTGGCTCTCTTTTGCAGACCCTGCCTCTGACACGGGCCCCCACCCCTCTACCCCCGTCCCGTTTCCCCCTGCCCACCCAGCCGCTTCCCAGCCGCTCTTCCTCCTTCTCTTCCTCCTCTTGTCCATGCAACAAAGGCTGGGGTGGTTGGGTGTTTCTTGTCCTCTTTACCCCCCCCCCCACCTCTCCTGGGGTGGGCAGGGGGGAAGAATGCCCCTCCCTGCCCACCGGGCCAATTAACACCCCTTCCCCTCCCCCCCCCCCCTCTCCGCTCGTCTCTAATCCACCAACTCCATCCATTCATTCCGCGGCTGGGAGGCGGCGATGGGCGATGGGCGGCTTTAGGGGAGACCCCGCTGGGTGCGGAGAGGCACTTTCCTTCCGGATGCCGGGGGGCTCTGTGAGGGACCCCCCCTCCCGCCCTTTGGCCCCCCCGCCTCCGGCTCCTGATGGAAAGCTGACCATGTTGATCTCCAGATTGCTGGATTTTCAGAAGACGCGCTACGCCAGGTGAGAAAAGTTCTTGGGGAGGGGGCGCAGGAGGAGGAGGAGGAGGAGGAGGAAGGGCAGAGGGGGGAGACCCCTCCCCTTCTTTCCTCCGAAGTTGCCTTAGGTGCGAGTTTCTTGGCTTAAGCGATTTTATTTTATTTTATTTTATTCTATTTTATTTTACTTTATTGATAGCAGGGGTGGGCTTCATTTGAGAGGCACAATCTCGGTTTCTCTTTCTCCCCCCCCCCGTCTTCAAGGAAAGGGGCCCATCGGCATAAACCCTGAATGGGATGCAGGACTTTCACGCCCCCCCCCCCCCAACAGAAGAAGGGAAGCGATCCTCTAGGATGGAGGGCGAGGGGGGAAAGCAGCCCGCTTTTGTGTAAGGGCTCTGAAATGATGCTCTTTAAGAAAAAAGGGGAACTTAATTGTGGAAAGGATTTGGTTGCTAAGGAATTCATTCCGTTTTCTTGGCAACTGCAAGGAACAGGTTTGCTATGGGGAGGGGGGTGTCCTTCTGAGATTTTATTTATTTTCTTCTCCTTTTACTTCCTAGTCCAACCTAGAACCTCAGGATTCCTTGGTGGTCTCCCATCCCAAGCTAACCAGGTGTGATCCTATCTTCCTATCCTGCATTCTATTCTATATTCCATATTCCATATTCCATTCCATTCTACTCTACCCTACCTCACCCCACCCCACCCCACCCCATCCCATCCCATCCCATCCCATCCCATCCCATCCTATCCTATCTGTCCTGCATTCTATTCTGTTCTATTCAATGTTCTATATTCTATATTCTATACCTTATATCCTATCCTTTCCTTCAGGGTTAACAGATTAACAGAGTTGGAAGGGACCTTGCAGGTCATCTAGTCTAACCCCCTGCCCAAGCAGGAGATCTTACATCTGCCTCTACCTAGGATTGACCTCATAACCTCCTGATTGTACCTATCCTATTCTATCCTGCATTCTCTTTTGTTCTGTTCTATATTCTACATTCTATATTCTATCCCATCCTATCCCTATCCCTATCCCTATCCCTATCCCTATCCCTATCCCATCCCATCCCATCCTATCCTATCCTATTTTATTCTATTCTATCTTGCATTCTGTTTTGTTCTATATTCTACATTATACATTCTATATCCCATCCCATCCCATCCTGCATTCTATTCTGTTCTGTTCTACCATTTTATTCTTCTCTTCTCTTCTCTTCTCTTCTCTTCTCTTCTCTTCTCTTCTCTTCTCTTCTCTTCTCTTCTCTTCTCTTCTCTTCTCTCCTCTCCTCTCCTCTCCTCTCCTCTCCTCTCCTATTCTATTCTATTCTATTCTATTCTATTCTATTCTATTCTATTTCTATTCTATTCCTTTATTCTTCTACTCTACTCTACTCTACTTCCCATCCCATCCTATCCCATCCTAGGGTGAAACTATGAAGGAACTAAACTTTGGAAGGACTGTAGCCTTACCTGTTGGATGGCAGCCGAGAGGTTGGCTCGGATGCCTGTTTAGGCTAAACTGGAGCACCTGGGAAGGGCTTGGGGCCCACTAGGGCCCACCCACCCTCACAACGCAGGACCCCCGAAGGAAAGGCATCTGGAGAAGGCCCGATGCGTTCACTTCTGGTGCTTCTATTAGCAGCCTGCTATTTCCGCCCCCCTCCCCCCCTCCCGAAAGAGAATTCCAGGAATGATCCAAACACCAACCACGTTTCAGGAATCGTCAAACTTAGATGCCACAAATCGAAAGTCAACTTTGCGGAATTTGGAGTGGGGGGGAACCATGTATTCCGTGTGCGCTTGTCTGCCTAATATCAGATTTTTCATCCCCTCCTTCCTTTGCTCCATGCCAGGGAAAACCAGTTGCAATTGTCACGTTTTCTTTCTTTCTTTCTTTTTCTTTGCATTGATAGAAATGTCCGGAAAAATGGATGCAAAAGATTTCCTTCCCCTTTGTGAACCAATAGGTTTAAATAGAACAAAAGAAACAAACTTTTTTCGAGGAGTTTTATGCAGGCTGCAGATGCCAAAAATGGACACTGGGATGGAAACAGATAGAAGACACGTTGGGGGGGGGAGAGAGAAGGGGGAGGGGAAAGAGAGTAGAGAGAAAGAGAGAGAGGAGAGAGAGAAAGAGAGAGAGAGGAGAGAAAGAGAGGAGGGTAAGAGAGAGAGAAGAGAAAGAGAGAGGAGAGAAGGAGAGAGAGGAGAGAAAGAGGGAGAGGAGAGAAAGAGAGAGGAGAGAAGGAGAGAGAGGAGAGAAAGAGAGAGAGGAGAGAAAAAGAGAGGAGAGAAGGAGAGAGAGGAGAGAAAGAGAGAGAGGAGAGAAAGAGAGAGAAGAGAAGGAGAGAAGAGAGAAGGAGAGAGAGGAGAGAAAGAGAGAGAGGAGAGAAAGAGAGAGAGAAGAGAAAGTGAGAGGAGAGAAGGAGAGAGAGGAGAGAAAGAGAGGAGGGGAGGGGAGAAGGAGAGAGAGGGGGAGGGGAGAGAAAGAGAGGAGGGTAAGAGAGAGAGCAGAGAAAGAGAGCTAGGAGAGAAAGAGAGGAAAGAAAGAGAGAGAAGAGAGAAAGAGAGAGAGGAGAGAAAGAGAGGAGAGGACGGGAGGGGAGAAGGAGAGGGGGGAGGGGAGAGAAAGAGGGGAGAGAGAGAGAGGAGAGAAAGAGGAGAGAAAGAGAGAGAAGAGAAGGAGAGAGAGAAGAGAAGGAGAGAGAGGAGAGAAGGAGAGAGAGAGGAGAGAGAGGAGAGAGGGGGACATTTTCTGCAGGCTGGGTGGGCAAACCTCACCCAGAGGTTTGGGTGAAGAACCTAGAAAGAGTGCAGAGAAGAGCAACCAAGAGGATTAAGGGGACTGGAGACTAAAACATAGGAAGAACGGTTGCAGGAACTGGGTAGGTCTAGTTTAATGAAAAGAAGGACTAGGGAAGACATGATAGCAGTCTTCCGATATCTCAGGGGTTGCCCCAAAGAAGAGGGAGCCAAGCTATTCTCCAAAGCACCTGAGGGCAGAACAAGAAGCAATGGGTGGAAACTAAACCAGGAGGGAAGCAACTTAGAACTGAGGAGAAACTTCCTGACAGTGAGGACAATGAATCAGTGGAACAGAAGTTGCCTCCAGAAGTTGTGAATGACCCAACACTGCAAGTCTTTAAGAAGATGTTGGATAGCCATTTGTCTCAAGTGGTGTAGGGTCTCCTGCCTGAGCAGGGGGTTGGACTAGAAGACCTCCAAGGTCCCTTCTAACTCTATTATTCTATTCTAAACCTATCTCCCCCCCCAACCCCCGAATCTGCATTAAAAAGTACATCCAAGAACTCAGGGCTCCATACGGGCATCAGGAAGCTAGGACTCGCGTCTTCTGAGAGGAAGACATCTGGTGGTTGCAAAACAAGGTACAGCACATGCCGCCCTGTGGGCGTGATTGGCAACGTCCTACCAGCTGGTAGAGCTGGGATTGTCCCAGGAACAATTTTTGTGTGAAGTCATCTTCCTACCCCGATCGAAAATCCTAACCTCGCCGAGATCTTCGGGAAGGGTCAATGTAGCAATAGCCATAACACTTATATACCGCTTCATGGTGCTTTTACAGCCCTCTCTAAGCGCTTTACAGAGTCGGCCTCTTGCCCCCCAACAATCTGGGTCCCTCACTTGACCCACCTTGGAAGGACAGAAGGCTGTTATTTTTATTAGCTTGTATGTCAATGTTTAATGCCACTCGTCCTTTTTGGTCTTCTCTATTAATAAATATAGAATGGAAGGGAAGAGAAGAGAAGAGAAGAGAAGGGAAGGGAAGGGAAGGGAGTGGAAGAGAAGGGAAGGGAAGGGAAGGGAAGGGAAGAGAAGAGAAGAGAAGAGAAGAGAAGAGAAATAAGACCAGACTAGACTAGACTAGACTAGAATAGAACAAAGAATAGAGTAGAATAGAGAGTAGAGTAGAGAGTAGAGAGTAGAGTAGAGTAGAGTAGAGTAGAGTAGAGAGTAGAGTGGAGTGGAGAGTAGAGAGTAGAGAGTAGAGTAGAGTAGAGTAGAGTAGAGTAGAGTAGAGTAGAGTGAGAAGAGAAGACAATTCTTGATTGGCCAAGTGTGGTTGGACACCCAAGGAATTGGTCTTTGGTGCAGATGCTCTCAGTGTGCATCAAAAGAGAAGATACATTCGTCACGAATCCTAAAGTGCAACACTTAATGATAGTCACAGGGTACAAATAAGCAATCAGGAGAACAATCAATATCAATATAAATCATAAGGCTCCCAAGCCAAAAAGTGACAGTCCTGCAGTCACATAAGTGATAGGAATGATGAGAATAGTAATGCAGCCTTAGGGAGTAGCTTGACAGTGGTGTGGGGATTATTATTATACATATAGCCTTTTGTGCTGAGAAATAAATAAAGGGAGACTAGTATAGATCTATTTCAAGCTATTTAGCTCTCATCAGCTAGCCATACCCCTACTGGGATTCGAACCTGGGCTGTTTTTACATGTTAGGCAGTTGTGTTAGCCTCTAAGCCACAGGCTCTCCTCCCTTATCAGCTGAGCCAAGGAAATAATTAAGTTAAATATTTATTTTTTTAACCAAGTGGGAAGCAGTAAAGGAACGTGTGGAAGAGAATCAGTGGCCCTCTCTTCTGTTTAGCTACTTTGACTAGCTTCACATGTTCACTCTAAGCCACCATGGGGATCCTTGGCTGAGAGAGTCCTAGGGCTTAGCTGGCAAAGACTAGCTTCAAATCATGGTTTAGCGCCTGGCCCGAAAGGCTCAAAACCCTAGGCAGATGCCTACAGAAGAATCTTTTTCTCAGCCCCTGGGATCCTGCCGACGTAAGCCAGCTTCTCAGGCAGAGCCTGGGTGCTTTGCCAAGGGACCGCATGTTCCCGGATGAATTTCAATGTTCAGAAGGGAAAACCCAGCCAGCCTGGCTGGTTGGCATTCAGGAGAAGGCCTTTCTTCCTGACTCACAGCTAACAATGGACCAGGAAGAAGAAGGGGAAGTTAGGGACGGGCCTCAAGCTCCCTTTTCATTCCCTAAGACAAATGGGGCTTTGTTTTTGGAAGGGGGCTCCAGAAAACAGAGGGCACAAGGCCATCGTCGTCTCGCCATCTCTCCGTGGCCCTGAGACACGGCACTATAAAAAATGGCCAGCACCCAACAGGGCTGTGAGAAACCCAGAAATGACCCACAAATCCCAGGAAGATGTGGACTGACGTGGCGTAATTGCAGTGGTGGGTTTCAAATATTTTAGAACCTACTCTGTAGGTGTGGCCTATTTTGTGGGCGTGGCTTGGCAGTCATGTGACAGGGTGGGAGTGGCCACCTTTTAAAATGTGGTGAAACTCATTTAACAACGCTCTTGCTTAGCAACCAAAATTTTGGACTCAATTGTGATGATAAATTCTTTCTTTCTTTCTTTCTTTCTTTCTTTCTTTCCTTCCTTCCTTCCTTCCTTCCTTCCTTCCTTCCTTCCTTCCTTCCTTTCCTTTCCTTTCCTTTCCTTTCCGTTGGGTCACTGGCAGCGGCGGGCCAGATTTACTTCCAGGTATGCCGGTGGAACCCCCTCTCACCGGTTCTCTAAATTTCACCAACCGGCTCTCGCGAGTGGGTGCAAGCCTGCAGAAACCCACCACTGCGTAATTGTGATGCTCGGGGAAGGGCGCGATCTTTGCAATGTGGAAAGGCTCCCATGGCTGTTGAAATGGAGGGTAAATCAGGGGTGTAATCCAGCAAGTTCTGACAGGTTCCGGAGAACCGTTAGGGGGAATTTTGAGTAGTTCAGACGAGGCCACCATGATTTTTAAACGGTACCAACGGAAGAAAATATTTGTAGCTCAGGGTTGAACGGTGGAATCCTTGAGGGTCTGTATAAACGGAGAGAGATAGAATCCAGATCACGTGAAGGGTTAACACCCCTTGATAATGCCTTGGTAAGCACCCCACACTTGGAACACTGCCAAAATACTCAAGTGATGAAGCTCCCACAACTTCCGAAGGCAACTTCTGTTCCATCAATTGATTGTTCTCCCTGTCAGAAAATTCCTCCTTGTTTCTAAGTTGAATCTCTCCTTGGTCAGTTTCCATCCGTTATTCCTTCTCTGAGCCTTTGGAAAATAGCTTGAGCCCCCTCCTCTCTGTGGCAGCCCCTCAAATATTGGACCACTGCTATCCTGCCTCCCCTGGTCCTTCTCTTCACTAGACCAGCCATGCAACTGTTCATTGTATGATCGAGATTCCAGTCCCCTCATCAATACAATACAATACAATACAATAGCAGAGTTGGAAGGGACCTTGTAGGTCTTCTAGTCCAACCCCCTGCGTGGGCAGGAACCTTATACCACTTCAGACAAATGGCTATCTAACATCTTCTTAAAGACTTCCAGGGTTGGGGCATTCACGACTTCTGGAGGCAAGCTGTTCTAGAGGTTAATTGTTCTAACTGTCAGGAAATTTCTCCTTAGTTCTAAGTTGCTTCTCTCCTTGATTAGTTTCCACCCATTGCTTCTTGTCCTGCCCCCAGGTGCCTTGGAGAATAGCTTGACTGCCTCTTCTTTGTGGCACCCTCTGAGATAGTGCCTCATCCTCTTGGTTGCTCTTCTCTGCACTCTTTCTAGAGTCTCAACCTCTTTTTTGTGGTGTGGTGACCAAAACTGGATGCAGGATTCTAGGTGTGGCCTTACTACGGCTTTATAGAGTGGTCTTAGTACCTCCTTTGTTCAGTTTCCATCCATGATTCCTTGTCTGGCCTTCGGGTGCTTTGGAAAATAGCTTGACCTCCTTCCTCCTCTCTGTGGCAGCCCCTCAAATATTGGAAGATGCTCTCCTGTCTCCCTTGGTCCTTCTCTTCCCTAGACTAGCCAGGCCCAGTTCCTGCAACCGTTCATCGTATGTTTGAGCCTCCAGTCCCCTCATCCTCCTGGTTGCTCTTCTCTGCGCTCTTTCTAGAGTCTCCACATCCTTTTTTTGAGTGTGGTGACCAAAACGGGATGCAAAATTCACCTGCCTTCCTCTTGGAGACTAAACTGGAGCAATTCCTGTGCGTGTTTCTCTTGGAAACTATGACGTCCCCCTCCAGCCTCTGAAGTGCCAGAGATGCAGGAAAGGGCCCCCTCCTCACCTCGCCCACCCCAAAGAGGCGAAAAGACACCAGGAATGGAGGGGAGGGCCAGGTTGGTTGCCTGGCAACCCCTCCCGAGGAATAATGCCTGCCTTGTGCACAGGAGGCCTGTCGCTGGCAAAGAATTGAAAACGAAGCTCGAATGCAGCCCGACAGTCTCTTTGTGAAGTGGGATGGAGACATGAGGAAGGGGGAGAAGGGAGCCAGTGTGTGTGTGTGTGTGTGTGTGTGTGAGAGAGAGAGACAGAGAAAGAGAAAGAGAGAAAGAGAGGAGAGAGAAAGAAAGAGAATAGGAGAAAGAGAGAAAGAGAAAGAAAGAGAAGAGAAAGAGAGGAGAGAGAGAGAGGGAAAGAGAAAGAGAGGAGAGAGAGAAAGAGAGAGAAAGAGAGGAGAGAGAAAGAAAGAGAATAGGAGAAAGAGAGAAAGAGAAAGAAAGAGAGGAGAGAGAGAGAGGGAAAGAGAAAGAGAGGAGAGAGAGAGGAGAGAGAGAAAGAGAAAGAATAAGATAAAGAGAGAGATAGAAAGAGAGAGAAAGAAAGAAAGAGAAACAGAAAGAGAGGAGAGAGAGAGAGAAAGAGAATAAGAGAAAGAGAGAGAGAGGAGAGAGAAAGAAAGAAAGAAAGAGAGAGAATGAGAATAAAAGGGCTTTTAGTTTCAGTGGGGCGTAAATTCATCGGCTCGTCTCTGCCTCTTGCCTCAGCCGGAGGGAGGATTTCCATGGGAAAGTTTCTAGGCCTGGGGGGGGGGGGGGGTTCACGACCCTCCCAGAGACCCAATTCATCCATCCTTCATTTAAAAAAAAGAGAGACGGAAATATCCCTCGCATGTTAAAACGAAGGGAAAAAAACTTTGGCATTAAAAAAAACCCCACAGGCAAGGATACGGCTGCTTCAAAGGAAGTTTCCCCCTGGTCCTAGACAGGGCTTGGATGCTGAGGATTATGGGGTGTGTGTGTGTGTGTGTGTGTGTGTGTGTGAGAGAGTGTGTGTGTGTGTGGAGTTGTGGTATCCCTGCAAAATGTCCCAAAGGTAGCTAATTTCAGGAAGCCACTGGATTTTCTTTTGAAAACGTTTCACTTCTCATTCAAGAAGCTTCTTCAGCTCTTGGCTGGATGGTGGGGAAGGGAAGGATGGATGCTCCTTGCAGACATAGCTGGTCATTTGCCTCCTTTTAGAGCAGGGGTAGTCAACCTTTTTCTACCTACCGCCCACTTTGGTCTCTCTGTTAGTAGTAATATTTTCTAACCGCCCACAGGTTCCACAGGAATGGTGATTTATAAAGTGGGGAGGTCAATTAAATTTTTAAAAAAGGAAAGTGCTTCAGTATTGGACAAAACCCCTACTGCCCACCATGAAAGCTGGAACGCCCACTAGGGGGCGGTAGGGAACAGGTGGACTACCACCAAGGGTTGTTGAGGCCACTTGGAGGTTTATCTGGGTAGGTCTAGTTTAATGAAAAGAAGGACCAGGGGAGACATGATAGCAGCCTTCCAATATCTCAGGGGTTGCCCCAAAGAAGAGGGAGTCAAGCTATTCTCCAAGGCACCTGGGGGCAGGACAAGAAGCAATGGGTGGAAACTAATCAAGGAGAGAAGCAACCTTGAACTAAGGAGAAATTCCCTGACAGTGAGAACTATTAACCACTGGAACAACTGGCCTCCAGAAGTTGTGAATGCCCCAACACTGGAAGTCTTCAAGAAGATGTTGGATAGCCATTTGTCTGAAATGGCATAGGGCTTCTTGCCTAGGCAGGGGGTTGGACTAGAAGACCTCCAAGGTCCCTTCCAACTCTGCTATTGTATTGTATTATCTGTGTCCTCAGGGTCACCTTGAGTGGTGCAAATGGGTGTGGAGCCTTCTTGGGACCAGTGAAAGTCTTGTGTTGCGGAGCTGTGCTCTACTCATTTGCCCCACTCAAGGCGACCCTGAGGACACCGATAAAACCTCCAAGTGGCCTCAACAACCCTCTGAAAGGATGCAAAGGACCAGCTCTGCCTGCAAGGAGCATCGATCCTTCCATCCCCCACCATCCAAGTCAGAGCTGGAGAAGCTTCTTGGAGGAGATGCGAAACGTCTTCGAAGAAAAATGGATGGCAGGTAGCTGATGGGCTCCCCTTCCTCCTGTCTCTCGTTCAAGGTTCATGAACCACAGGGTGCCACCCAACCGAAGGTACCAACCCACAGAGTATGAGCATGCAGCCAATTGCGCCACCCACGCGGTAAGTTCTCCAGGGAGCATTCGGGTGGGATGGCTCCTTGGTGCTCTCTGGCGGTGTTCTTCTGGACATTTCATTACCCACCTAGGGGGCACCATCATCTTTAAAGCGCTCCATCTTTAAAGCGCTCCATGGCTCGGGGCCTAGTTACATGCGAGACCGTCTCCTGCCCCATACATCCCTTCGGCCGATCCGCTCCCACAGAGAGGGCCTTCTCAGGGTGCCGTTGGCCGGACAATGCCGACTGGCGACACCCAGGGGAAGAGCCTTCTCTGTGGCGGGCCCTGCCCTTTGGAACGACCTTCCCCCTGAACTCCGGACCATCGCCGACCTCCGCCTCTTCCGCCAATGTCTAAAGACATACTTTTTTTCATCAAGCCGGCCTAGCCTAACCTCCCATGGGGACTTTTAGAAAAGTTTTAAATTGGGTTTTTAATAATTGGTTTTAGCATAGGATTGGGATTATTTAATATGTATTTTAAATTATTTATCTATTCTCTATTTTGTATATTTTTAAATCTGTGCGCCGCCCTGGGTCCTCTGCGGAGAAGGGCGGGATATAAATGTAATAAAATAAATAAATAAATAAATAAATCATCAGTGCTAGAAGAAAAAAAGGAGGAGGAGGAGGAGGATGTTTGTGGGGTCCTTGGTGCTCTCTGAGCTTCCTTGTTTTCTCGCAGACGTTGCATTACCCAACTAGGGCGCGTCATCAGCGCTAGAAGGGGGTAGGGTTTGCAGAACTGAGGAGGAGGATTGAGGGGTCCTTGGCGCTCTCTGAACGTGGTTGCATTTTTGGCAGTTGTTCCACAACCCAAACTAGATAACATCTCAGTGTGCATTGATGACGTTCCCTAGCTGGGTCATGAAACGTCTGCAAGGAAACAACCGAGCTCAGAGGACATCAAGGACCCCATAATCCTAATCCTCCTACTCCTCTCCAGAAACCTTTCTAGCCCTGATGATGCTCCCTAGTTGGGTCATGAAACGTCTACAAGAAAACCACCAAGCTAAGAGACCACCAAGGAACCCCACAGTTCAACCCCCAGCTACACATGTTCTCCTTTGTAAGAAGAAGACGCTGGGGGTCCACAGTGCCCCTTGACTGGTGTCCAGTGTCCTTGTGAGCTGCCCAGGGCTCAAGTCAGGTGTCCGTTCCCCGAATCCAGGATGTCCATCTCCTGCAACCTCTTCCTCAAGGGCTTCCCACCTCTCTTCTCCTCTCCTCTCCATTCCTCTTCCAGTTCTGGATTGTCCCCAGCATCCTTGGCAGTTCGGTTCTCTACATCCTCTCGGACAACCGGTGGGAGGCCATTTCCGCCTGGATCTACGGCTTCGGCTTGTCAGGGCTCTTCATCGTCTCCACCACCTTCCACACCATCTCCTGGAAGAAACGGCACTTAAGGTAACTCTCCTCCAACCCTCGTGAAGAAGCAAGGAAAGCTTTGTTGGCCGAGGAAGCCGGTCGGAGGCTCGACCCACCCAGTTCAGGCCGATCTCAGGGACTGGCAACCTGCGGCTCCAGAGCCACATATGGCTCTTTCATGCCTCTGCTGCTGCGGCTCCCTGTCGCCGGTCGGCTCCACCATTGATAGGGCTTTCGGTTAGGAAAGGTAGAGGAAAAAGGACGCTGCTCTAGGAGGAGACTCTATGGTGGGGGGGTGCGGGAACCGGACTTCTGGTTGGCTCCAGAATTGAACTGGGGGGGGGGGCTTCCAGTTAGGACCTTTGTGGCTCTTTGAGGGTTTAAGGTTGCTGACCCCTGTGTTAGACCAAGCAAGGAAGAAGCAACAACTATTTTGCATTTCATAGCAACTTAAGGCACAGTGTGACACATATTCTGTGCAAAATAATTCCCATTTTGCGGTGGCAAAGGAGACTATAGAGCAGTGATGGTGGACCTTTTCGGCACCGAGTGCCCAAATTGGAACGCATGCATGTGTGCGCATCAGACACCCGAAGACTTTCGTAGCTCTTTTGAGTGTTTAAAGTTGCGGCCCCCTGACCTGAGGAATTGGGGAGGGTCTCTTCTGAGCCTCTTGCCTCCCCCACACCTCGCCACTGCACCAAAAAAGATGAGACTCAACAACCCCCCCACCCTCCATGCCTCTTTCTCTCACAGGACGGTGGAGCACTGCCTACACATGTTCGACCGCATGGTGATTTACTTCTTCATCGCAGCTTCCTACGCTCCTTGGTGAGTCGGTCATTCCCCGAGGGACACGGCTGTTGTCCCTCTAAGTCAGGGGTCTCCAACCGTGGCCACTTTTAAGAGTTGTGGACTTCCACTCCTAGCAACTCATGGGAGCATGGCTGGCTGAGGAGCTCTGGGAGTTGAAATCCGCAAGTCTCAAAGGTTGGAGACCCCGGATTGAAAAGGCTCTCTAGGCCCAGGTGCCTCTGTGTGTGAGAGAGGGAGAGGGAAGGAGGGAGGAGGGTGGGGAGAGGGAAAGGAGAGAGGGGCGGCTAGAGAGAGGGAAAAGGGGAGAGGGAGGGAGGGAGAGGAAAAGGTGAGGGAGGGAGAGAAGGAGAAGAGAAAGAGGGAGAGAGAAAGAGGGAGAGAAGGAGGAGAAGAGAAAGAGGGAGAGAGAAAGAGGGAGAGAAGGAGGAGAAGAGAAAGAGGAAAAGGGGGAGAGGGAGGGAGAGACAGAGGAGTGAAAGAGGGAGAGAGGGAAGGAGAGAAGGAGAAGAGAAAGGGGAGGGAGAGACAGAAGTGAAAGAGTGAAAGAGGGAGAGAGAGAGAGGGAGGGAGAAAGGGAGAAGAGAAAGAGGAAAAGGAGGAGAGGAAGAGAAGGAAGGAGGGAGGGAGGAGAGGGGGGGGTCTAGTTTTGCCATGCCTTTGTAGTCTTTCAAGTAGGTAGGTGGAAACAACTAAAGCCGCCAGCTGGTGGTAAGACTTGGGTACCGTCAAATCTCCATTGAACCGGCTTATGGTGCCATGGGGGAGAGTGGGGGGAAGGAGGGCAAGGTGGCTGTTGAATCCCAAATGCCCCCCGGATGTGACCAACATCCTTTGTGCCATTCTCCCCCCCACCAACGCATATTTCAAGCCATCTGGGTGGTCGGCCAGCCTTACTAGCCGGCAGCTTCTCTCCGTGTCTTGATGTCCCCGTTGTGTTGCCAGGCTGAACCTGCGGGAGCTGGGCCCTTGGGCCTCCCACATGCGCTGGATCATCTGGATCATGGCCTCGGGCGGGACCCTCTACGTCTTCTTCTTCCACGAACGGTGAGCGGGCAGGCGGGTGGGCGAGAGACTGGGCAGCGTGGGAATCCTTGGAGGGAAAGATCCCTGCTTTGGCTGGGAAGTGGGCCCACACCGCCCTCTTGTGGGCGTGAAAAGCTATCGCGGGCAAGCGCTTGCTTTTTGGCTCGCTCGATCCCTTATCGCGGCTTGTTTCTCGAGCCAGGTTAGGAAGGGGGTTGGGAGGTCATGAAAAGAAGGGAAACTTGCCCCATAAGTCATGGGCCCCAGGCTGCCTGGACAGAAGAACAGGGCTTTCTCAAATACAGGGTTTTCTCAAACACCACTCGTGTGGGCGATTTGCGCCCGTGCACACATGCACAGTTCAATAGACATTTCTCTGTGCATGCGCAGAGCTCCAAAACAAGATGGTGGCTCTGGAGACTAGGGGAACCAGTGGCCGGCCTGGGTCGCTGGCAGTTCTGTGACGCAGGCTGACGTACTACTACCGGTTTGGCTGAACCGGGCCGAACCGGTAGGAGCCCACCACTGCTCCTTCCAGCCTTATTTTCTTTCGGGTTCGGAAATAATAATAATAATAATAATTTTTAATAATAATAATAATTTTAATATTTCTAAACCGCGCCCTCTCCCCACAGGGACTCGGGGCGGTGCACAGGCACAGTAAAACAATAAATACATATAAACATTTCATTAAAAATAAATTAAATCCAAACCTGCGCTAAAATTCCCATTAAAACTAAGCAATATTACAAAACCCCAATAAAACCCCAAAGACAGAGAGACTATCCTAGGCCGGCCAGACAGAAAAAATGAGTTTTTAATTTGAGACGGAAGGAGCGGAGGTCCGTGGTCGTCCTAATATCGGGGGGAAGGTCGTTCCAGAGGGCCGGGCCCGCCACAGAGAGAGCCCTTCCCCTGGGCGTCGCCCGCTGACAAAGTCTAGTGGACGGCACCCGGAGAAGTCCCTCTCTGTGGGAGCGAATCGGTCGTGAGGATGTATGAGGCAGGATCCGATCCCGCAGATAGCTAGGTCCCGAGCCATGGAGCGCTTTAAAGATGATAATCAACACCTTGAAGCGCACCCGGAAGACGACAGGTAGCCAGTGCAGCTCGCGCAAGAGCGGTGTTACATGGGTAAACCTGGTGGTTCCCATAATTGCTTGTGCGGCTGCATTCTGGACTAGCTGAAGTCTCCGGGTGCACCTCAAGGGGAGCCCCATGTAGAGAGAGTTGCAATAGTCCAGTCGGGATGTCACGAGCGCATGAGTGACTGTGCGAAGGGCGTCCCGATCCAATAGGGGGCGCAATTGGCGAACCAGGCGAACCTGGTAAAACGCCCTCCTGGCCACGGCTGTCACTTGATCTTCCATGGACAGCCGGGCATCCAGGAGGACACCCAAGTTGCGCGCCCCATCCACAGGGGCAAGATGTTCGCCCCCTATGGCCAGCGATGGAGTGAGCTGGTTGAATCGGGCAGCCGGAAACCACAGCCACTCGGTCTTGGTCGGGTTGAGCCTGAGTCCGTTACTTCCCATCCAGCGGTAGGTCTTATTTTGGGGGAAACACGGTACAGAGCTGCATGCATTCGTGGCACTTAAAGGAAAGGAGCAGTGTCCCTTGTTATAGGGTAGCTCTCGACTTACGACCAGTGGCGTAGCAGCTATTCAAAGTTATGACGGGCACACACACACACACCCTTTCCCCCAAAAGCTACTTACAACCCGGGTCTGAGGTTCCAGCGTCTGCCCCTCTCCCGCAGTTGTAAAATTGGGTTGGTCACCTGGGAATCCACTTTATGACCGTTGTGACTCAAGGTGGCAATTGCTGGCGCTCAATTCCATCAATTAGGAGTGGTGCGGTGACCTAGAGGTGGGGGCTCTCGTCTCTCAAAATCGGGAGGCTGTGAGTTCGATCTGTGAGCTGTGAGCAGATATTTCTCTCTCTGAGCACGAGAATAAATCTGCTGGATAGAACTCCTCACTGGCGACAGGGAAGGGCATCTGGCCAGTAAAACCCTCTGCTAGCTCCATTCGATGTTGAATCCCGGTACTACCTGTATCCTCAGACCCTGTGGATTTAGAAAACTCGGTTTGATGGCTTCCTGAGTGAGGTGAGCCCAGACAAACTGGAATTAATTCAGCAAATGGGGGAAAGGGGAAGCCGATGGTGGCTTAGCTCGAGTTGCAAACCCTATCAAGGTTTCTGAAACTGAGGTTGGCTTTTTTGATCTCCAGGTACAAGTTGGTAGAGCTGCTATGTTATCTGATAATGGGTTTCTTCCCTGCTCTGGTCATTCTCTCCATGGTAAGTGACCCAATTGGACATTGGAGATTGTGCAGGAATGGACAAGTTAGCATTAAGATTAAAGGGCAGAGAAGACTACGGAGTTTGAGATAATTGGTGTAAATGGTTGCATAGCAGGAATAAAGTTAATTCAGCCAAGAAACAATAGAGAAAGGTATAGAACGGTAGATGAATGTATATAAATATATACAATACAATAGCAGAGTTGGAAGGGACCTTGGAGGTCACCTAGTCCAACTCCCTGCCTAGAGTATAGAAGCGATGTAAGATTGATATATGCAGGTATGATGATTCAACAAGGTTAATGGGATGATTGCAAGGCGTTATTATAAAAAACAATTTTAAAAAATCTGCTTAAAAAAAAAAAAGGAAACGCAGAACGTAACAATCTCCACGCAGATAGTCCTTTATTTATAACAGTGGGTTTAGTGCTTGAGACCGTTTCCCACAGGTGCTTGGCAACTGGCATGGACTCCTGACAGTTGTGGCATTCCCCTGGGTCATGTGATCACCATGCCTGACGTTCCCAGCTGGCTCAACGGCCGGCTGAAGAACAATAGGATTCACTTAACAACTGCAGAAATTTGTTTTAAGAACGGTGGCCCAAAAAGAGAGAGCATAAAACGAGACGCAACAACATCCTCGCTTAGCGATGGGCATTTGGGACTCAGTTGTGGTCGGAAGTCGAAGACTACCTGGGCTTGCCTTTCACGGGTTCTGGGTTGTCTTCTACCAGTCCACTGACTCTCTCCTCTGCTTATCTTGGTTACTGCAGCCCAACACGGACGGCCTGGTGGAGTTGGTGGCTGGTGGCATCTTCTACTGCTTCGGTACGGTCTTCTTCAAGAGCGATGGACGCATCCCCTTCGCCCATGCCATCTGGCATCTCTTTGTGGCGTTCGGAGCTGGCACTCATTACTACGCTATTTGGAGGTACCTCTATCGGCCAGATGGTCTCAATTCTCACATCTCCAGGTAGTTGCCTTAAGGATCTCAAGTGACAGGTTCAAAGGGAGGAAGAGATCCTTCCTTCCTTCTTTGGTATCTTCTGGAAGGTTGGTCGTGCTCCTCCATGTTCTTCAGGACTTCCAAGGTGAGACGGTGGCTTTTAGACTGGACTCCTCGCCCAGGTTCAGAACTTTGAAGGTGGAACTGCAAAAGAACTGTGACAACACATATTATTATTATTATTCTCCTCGAATGTAAGCTCTGACACAAAGGGACCAATGGATGGGCCTTAGTGAAAAAGACAGTAAGGAAGCAACCACTGGAAACATCTGCTACAACTCAAGAGCCCAGGAAGTCAACGGAGAAGCAAGAAACATCTCAAGAGCTTGGTCGGAGAGACTTTTAAGGGTCCGTGGGTTCAATGGTGGCGTTTCCATTCTCTCTCCTACCCCAAAAATAAGTCCTCTGATGGCCTTCTACTCTACCTCTTATGATGCTGACCCTTTCTAAACCATTCCAAGCAGATTGTAGAGGTAGAACTGTTACGGCTTTGCTGTCTGACGTAACTTCTGTGAGGTCAAGATCTCTTGAGGATTAAACGGGAGGTAATAATGTAAGATATCTGTGTAACTTTAAAATGTTGGCATCCAACCAATTTTGATGCCCTTTGACCATGTCATTCTGAAGAGATGTGGCGAGGAGGTGGACGGGAACATGTTCCTTCAGGATGAGATGGTGGAAGGGACAACCTTCTTTCATACTGTGGAATGGACCGTGTTCCTTCAGGAGGAGATGGTGGAAGGAACTACCTTCCTTCAGATTGTGGAATGGACCATGTTCCTTCAGGAGGAGATGGAAGGGACCACATTCTTCAGGATGAGATGGTGGAAGGGACTATATTCCTTCATGGAGGAGATGGTGGAAGGAATTACCTTCCTTCAGATTGTGGAATGGACCATGTTCCTTCAGGAGGAGATGGAAGGGACCACATTCTTCAGGATGAGATGGTGGAAGGGACTATATTCCTTCATGGAGGAGATGGTGGAAGGAAATACTTTCCTTCAGACTGTGGAATGGACTATGTTCCTTCAAGATGAAATGGAATGGACCACATTCTTCAGAATGAGATGAAAGGGACCATGTTCCTTCAGGAGGAGTTGGGGGAAGGGACCACCTTCCTTCAGACCCTGGAATGGACCATGTTCCTTCAGGATGAGATGGAAGGGACCATGTTCCTTGAGGAGGAGTTGGTGGAAGGGACCACCTTCCTTCAGGATAAGATGTAGATGAGACCATGTTGCTTTCTGTCCTCTTTTCCCCATTTCCCTCTGTGTAAAACTTCCTCACAATTCCCAACTAGCAGTGTCAGCATTGAGTAGACTCTGGATTTCTCTCTCTGTCGATATTTACTAGCTGGGAGAAGTCAAAAACCAGTCAACCATCCCTCCCAATATTCTGCAACAGTCCAGGGTATGACCCGCCTTAGGATTCTGACTACCTCATGAAGCTTCATGGATAGAGTAGATCTTTGGTAGATCTCAAAGGCCGTTGGTCCTTCTTTCAAGTCTGCTTAGTATAATTTCATGTGATTACTCATTCCTGAATCCCGGGCAGTTATGATTTAAGTCTTCTTCCCAAGGAGAAGAAGAGTGAGTTTAAAAACTGGGTTCATCATTTACAGCAGAGGTGTCCAACCTTGAGAACTTGAAGACCTTAAGACCTGTGGACCTCAACTTCTGGAATTTTAAGACTTGTGGACTTCAATTCCCAGAATTCTTTGGCTGGCTGAGGAATTCTAGGAGTTGAAGGCCACAAGTCTTAAAAAGTTGCCAAGGTTGGACACCTCCATTCATGTGAAGACTAAGGTGTCTTTCTCCATCATGTCAAGTTTACTTCTGGAGACCTCCTGTGGTTTTCTTGACAGCATGATGGAAGTCATTTGCACCACCCTCTTCCAGCACAACGTTTTCAGTTTCCACTCTATCCTGCAGCCCTGGGATTCCCCCATCGGGATCCCATCCAAGTATTAACCAGGCCCGACCCTGCTTAGCTTCCCAGCTTCAAGGTCGTCTTGCCTTTGCTGTGAATTCCATTTATGGACTCTTCGACCAAACCAATTTGGATCCCTTGAAGTCTCTTTTTGTGGCTAACTCTGACTTTATTTTCCTGTTTTGTGACCGTTTCGTACTTATAATCAGGGGAACGAATGGGGGACACCGATCGCCCGAGCATTTTGTACTAACTTCTCATGACTTTGTAAATTTACAAGAAGGTCGGTGATTTTTTTTTTTGAAGAAGTCCTGTATTTTAAAACCACTTGTCTCTTATTTAAACCTAAGTATTTTATATTTAACACACAGTATTATTTAAGGCCGGCGGTAATACAAACCGCCTTAGCGAAGAGGGGTTTATTGTGGAATAAGGTTTAAATAATAAATAACAATAACTTCTTTGGGTCTGTATTTATTGTTACTGAAAATGGGAAAAAATGTAATGAGGTTTTATTAAAAAAAGGGGAAGCCATTACGCATACATAGGGATGTGGTGGCTAAGTCGCTGAGCTTATCGATCAGAGAGGTCAGCAGTTTGGTGGTTCAAATCCCTAGTGCTGCATAATGGAGGGAGCTCCTGTTAACTCGTCCCAGCTTCTGCCAACCTAGCAGTTCAAAAGCAGGTAAAAAATGCAAGTAGAAAATTAGGAACCACTTTTGGTGGGAAGGGAACAGCGTTCTGTGCGCCTTCGGGCGTTGAGTCATGCCGGCCACATGACCACGGAGACGTCTTCGGACAGCGCTGGCTCTTCGGCTTTGAAACGGAGATGAGCACCGCCCTCTAGAGTCGGGAACGACTAGCACAGATGTGCGAGGGGAACCTTTACCAAAAAACCCTCTGAAAAACTGACCAAGCAGAGATTCAACCTGGAAATAAGGAGGAATTTTCTGACAGTGAGAACAATCGACCCATGGAAGCGAAGTGGCCTTCAGAAGTGGTGGGAGCTTCATTCCTGGAGGCTTTCAGGAAGAAACTGGATTGTGGGGTTGGACTAGATGACCTACAAGGTCCCTTCCAAAATCCGTTAATCTATAAAGGTGCAAAAGGGGATCCCAGGACACTGCGACCGTCACAAATACGAGTCAGTTGCTGAGCGTCCGGATTCTGAATAAGAGATACCACAACAGTCTTAAGCGTGAAAAATAGCTGTCACTTCCCCCCCCCCCCCCAATGCTATTGTAACATCGGACGGCCACTAAGCCAACCCTTGTAATTGAAGCTGCTGTGGCCTAGAGGTGGAGCTCTCTCACCTCCCAATCAGGAGGTGGTGAGTTCGATCCTAGGTAGAGGCAGATGTAGGGTCTCCTGCTTGGGCCGGGGGTTGGACTAGATGACCTGCAAGGTCCCTTCCAACTCTGTTCATCTGTTAAAGTTGAGGCGTGCCTGTCCTTTCCAGTGGTTTCTATTTTTTATTTAAAAAACAACAACTCATCTTGAGTTGGGTAGGAATAAACAGCAGCAAGAAAATAATAGCAATTGCAGAGAAGAATGCAATGGGGAATTTGGCTTCAGAGTCCGCTTTAAGGATGCATGTGACCCTTATCAGCAAAGGCAAAATGTGACAACAGCAGGCTGGAACAGTTGTGGGGTGGAATGGTTGTGGTATTTCAGAAGGATGACACACAACATACCAGGGAGTGTTTTATTGCTGCTGGCTGGAGAGGAAGGGCTAAATTTCGCCTTGTTCTCCTCCTTTAAAAGTTTCAATTCCCACTCCAGCCGTGAGATCAGGTCAGGGAAGTTTGATCCCGGTCTAATCCACCCCTAGGAAAGACTCAAATTCCCACCAGCTGGGGAAAAAGCTGAGCAAAGAAAATTCAAAAGTCTCCAGGAAGAATCCAGATATGAAAAACACAAGCAAAACCACGGTTATTTAACCCAAGAAACATAGTTAAAAGTACCTAGATCTATTTGTAATGTAGAATAGAATAATAGAACAGAATCACTAGCCCCCCTCCCCAAAACCATTAGGCCCCTCCCTAATATCACTAGCCCCTCCCCAATATTAGGCTCCTCCCCAATACCACAAGCCCCTTCCCCAATATCATTAGCCCCCCTCCCCAAAATCACTAGCCCCTCCCCAATATCATTAGGCCCCTCCCCAATATCACAAGCCCCCTCCCCAATATCATTGGCCCCTCCCCAATATCATTAGGTCCCTCCCTAATATCATTAGCCCCTCCCCAATATCATTAGGTCCCTCCCTAATATCACTAGCCCCCTCCCCAATATCACAAGACCCCACCCCAATATCACAAGCCCCCTCCCCAATATCATTAGGCCCCTCCCCAATATCATTAGCCCCTCCCCAATATCATTAGGTCCCGCCCTAATATCACTAGCCCCCTCCCCAATATCACAAGCCCCCTCCCCAACATCACAAGCCCCCTCCCCAATATCATTAGCCCCTCCCCAATATCATTAGGTCCCTCCCTAATATCATTAGCCCCTCCCCAATATAATTAGGTCCCTCCCTAATATCATTAGCCCCTCCCCAATATCATTAGGTCCCTCCCTAATATCATTAGCCCCTCCCCAATATCATTAGGTCCCTCCCTAATATCATTAGCCCCTCCCCAATATCATTAGGCCCCTCCCCAATATCATTAGCCCCTCCCCAATATCATTAGCCCCTCCCCAATATCATTAGGCCCCTCCCCAATATCATTAGCCCCTCCCCAATATAACAAGTCTCCTCCCCAAAACCATTAGGCCCCTCCCCAATATCACAAGCCCCCTCCCCCAAATCACCAGCCCCAGGGGCTTTGCTCCCAGTGCCCGCTTGCACAGCTGCGACCCTCGCAGCGGCCGTCTGAACGGGACGGGGTCGGGGATGGAGGCGAGAAAGCCAATCCCGGGAAGGGTCTTTCCGAGAGGGGGGGGAGTGGGGGGGAATCAAAAAACGCGCAACCCGCCTTCGGCCGCCGCCAACGCGTCGCTGATGGGTAGTGCAGTGGGGCGCGGCGGTCGCCAGGCGGCGCTGCTCCGCTCCGGCTTTTCACCCGGGACGTGGCGAAGCGGAGCTCTTAATTCGGCTGGGCTGCGCTGGGCTCGGCCGGGCGGCGAGGATGCCCACCGGGCTTCGGCGGCGGAGACCCCGGCGGAGGAGGTGAGGGGCAACTTGCCGCACTTTGCCGATGGGGGGGGGGGAGAGAGGGAGAGAGACGGAGGGGGGGGAGGGAGAGCGGAGGCGGCGCGCCCCCTCCCCTTGCAAAGTCGGGGCTGGGGTCCTTTTCCCTGGAATCGGATTAGGGGAGTTGGGGGGGGGGGGAGAAAGGGAGCCAAAGACGGGATGCGGTGATAGGCTGGTCTCTCTCCCGTCCCCCCCGCCCCTCCATTTCCCCCTTTCCGCAACTGGCACTCCGAAGGGATGGAGAAGAAAGTGCCCCCTCCCCAAGGGGGGCAGATGGAACCGCAGCGAAAGGTCTTCAGCCACGGGGAGGGGAGGGGGACAGGGAGGTGTCTCCCCCCCCCCCCACTCCACCATCCTCAGAGGGAAGGCACAAAGGGAAGCGAGGGGCTGGTCGCGTGGCGTGGGGAGGGGGCGGGACGACCGCGGGGGAGGTCAAGCCAAGTGCCAAGTCCTCAAGAAAAAGCCGCGGTCGTGGGGTGTGGGGGGGAAATGCCCGAGGTTCTGTCTCCAAGAAGGGCTGGAAGTCCTTCAAAAGCCGATTTAGAGGGATTAGCGCCTCCCAGGGAGCCTCGGCTGGCATTTGACAGGAGAATCTCTCCGCTCAGGGTGGCTTGCTTGCAGACGTTTCATCACCCAGCTAGGCTACCTTATCAGGGCTAGAAGAGAGTGGGGCTTGTGGAGAGGAAGAGGAGGAGGAGGATGACGATGGGGCCCTTGGTGTTCTCTGAGCTGGCTTATTTTCTTGCAGACGTTTCATGACCCAGCTATGTAATATGATCAGCACCAGAATGGAGTAGGGTTTTGAAGGAAGGAGGAGGAGGAGGATGAAGGGGAGGAGGAGGAGGAGGACTAGCACCATGGGGTCCTTGGTGGTCTCTGAGCTGGGTGGTTTCCTTGCAGACGTTTCACGACCCATCTAGGTAACATCATCAGAACTAGAAGGGAGTGGGGTTTGGAAAGAGGAGGAGGAGGAGGAGGAGGAGGAGGGGAAGGGGAATGAGAATGAGAATGAAGAGGAGGACAAACTGTGGGGTCCTTGATGCTCTCTGAGCTGGGTGGTTTCCCTGCAGGCGTTTCACGACCCATCTCGGTAACATCATCAGAGTGAGAAAGGAGTGGGCTTTGCTCTCTTATTTATTTACACGCGACAGCTTCTGTCGGGAAGGAGTTTGTGGTGCAATCACAGCCGTGATCAGGAGACACAAAAAAAGAGATTTTGGGGTGGATTGTAGTTATGTTGTTGTTTTTACAGGAGTAAACAAAGCCAATGTGATTCTCCTTTGCTTTGGGGGTTCTTTCCCCAAATAATCCCCACAGGGAGAGAGGCACACAACTCTCGGTGTTTTTTTGCCTTCGTGAAAGCTGCAGCTTGCGACAAACCCTCCCTCCCACCCCTCCAGGGGCAAGTAGAAGCTTGTCCGGTTGTCCTTGGTGATCCAACTCGGTTTAGCCCTGCTGGGGAGGCTCCTCACGAGAACTTCCCTGCTCTCCACCGGCTCTCAGTTGGTCAAGCTATGGTCAAGTGGCCTGGCGGTGGGGCTTGGATGCTCTTTAACTTTCTGCTGGATCTAGATCAAACATTTCCAGGTACTTTTCAACGGGGACGCAGTGGCTCAGTGGCTAAGACGCTGAGCTTCTCGATCAGAAAAGTCGGCAGTTGGGCGGTTCGAATCCCTAGCGCTGCGTAACAGAGGGAGCCCCCGTGACTTGTCCCAGCTTCTGCCAACCTAGCAGTTCGAAAGCAGGTAAAAAATGCAAGTAGAAAAATAGGAACCACCTTTGGTGGGAAGGGAACAGTATTCCGTGCACCTTCGGCATTGAGTCATGCCAGCCACATGACCACGGAGACGTCTTCGGACGGCGCTGGCTCTTGGGCTTTGAAACGGAGAGGAGCACCGCCCCCTAGAGTCGGGAACGGCTAACACAGATGCACGAGAGGGGGAACCTTTGCCTCTGTTATTCTAAATTCTTAACCCTCTTTTGATCCTTTGTTTAATCTGGGTTTTTATGCTGCAATGTGATTAGGAGGAGAACGTCTGACATTTCTGCTCCATGGAAACAAAAGATGCCGGTTGGGCTGGGGAAGGAGGTGTGTGTGTGTGTGTGTTGGAAATCAAAGCCTCATCCTTATGGCAGAGAATTTTCTCTTCCTTGGCTTTCGGAGATGATGGAGAAGTTTTTCGAACAACAGAGGAGGCAGTTCGGAAGTCCAAGGAAGGTTTGTACGTTTGTATCTGGGCTTTGCAAAGAGCCAGCCTAGAGCTGGTGGTTTTTGGAACATTATTTTGGCAGGGCAAGACTGGAAGCCGTATCTAACAGAATAACAGAGCTGGAAGGGACCTTGGAGGTCTTCTAGTCCAATTCCTTGCTCCGCCAGGAAGCCCTATACCATTTCAGACAAATGCCCAATCTCTTCTTACAATCTTCCACGTTGGAGCAATCACAACTTCTAGTGGCAAGTTGTTCCACTGGTTCATTGTCTTCACTATTAAGAAGTTTCTCCTTCATTCCAAGTTGCTTCTCTCCTTGTTGAGTTTCCACCCGTTGCTTCTTGTCCTACCTTCAGGGGCTTTGGAGAATAGGTTGACTCCCTCTTCTTTGGGGCAGCCTCTCAAATATTGGAAGGCTGCTACCATGTCGCCTCTTTTCATTAAACTAAACATTTGTACACTTGTTTGATTAATGGCTATCCAACACCTTCTTAAAATCTTCCAGTGTTGGAGCAATCACAACTTCTGGAGGCCAGTTGTTCCACTGATTCATTGTCCTCAAGTTTCTCCTTAATTCCAAGTTGCTTCTCTCCTTGTTTAGTTTCCACCCATTGCTTCTTATCGTGCCTTAAGATGCTTTGGAGAAGAGCTTGACTCCCTCTTCTTTGGGGCAGCCCCTCAAAGATTGGAAGGCTGCTATCCTGTCTCCCCTGGTCCTTCTTTTCGTTCAAATTAAACACAGCCAATTCCTGCAACCGTTCTTCGCTTGTTGTAGCCTCCAGTCCCCTAATCATCTTTGTGGCTCGGTTTTCTAACATTATCGCTTCTGCCGCTCCGTGCAATTGTCTAATCACGATGGCTGTAATAAAATCTGCATTAAGCCATCTTCCGAGGCGGTGGTGGTGGCATTGTTTGGGCAGAGCCAGAACGCAAACACAAGGGCATTCTTTTTGTGATTGTGTTGTGCTTTTCGGAGAAGCGAAAAGGCAGAGCAGTCCAATTGCCCGTGACTGGCTTGGAAAAAAAATGGTCTTGAATTCCTACGCCCAGGGTGAATTTATAAGCAGCCAAAATTCCAACCGCAACCTTCGGTCATTTTTGCAGTTGTGTTGTTTTTTTTGTTTTGTGTTTTTCCCCCCATTTCGTCGCTGCGTTTGAAGCCGTTCGAACGATGGGATTTTAATTTTGGCTCACTGGGTGGGGTGTGTGGGGAGGGAAAGTGTTCAAAGCCAGCGGGTTGGCAGGAGCGTGATAAATCTTTGGATTTTTATTTATTTTTTAAACGTTGTCCTGCTCTGAAGCCTCTTAGAACAGGCTTGGTCAGCAGAAACAAAACAGTGTTTTGTTTTGTTTTAAAATTATTATTATTATTCAGAGATTTTGCCAGGAAACAGTGCTGTGGCTTTGCTTGGGAGTTTGGAGAAGTTGACTGCCCCAGCGTGGTTTTGCCCAAATGCACGTGGTCCAGAATTAAATTTTAAGTACAGGCCACGGAAATTAAGAAGGTGACTTGGTCGCCATGATGTAGAAAAGATGTGGAGACTCTGGAAAGAGTGCAGAGAAGAGCAACCAAGAGGATGAGGGGACTGGAGGCTCAAACATATGAAGAACAGTTGCAGGAACTGGGTAGGTCTAGTTTAATGAAAAGAAGGAGAGAAGCAACTTAAGAACTAAGGAGAAATTTCCTGACAGTTAGGACAATGAATCAGTGGAACTGCTTGCCTCCAGAAGTTGTGAATATTCCAACATGGGAAATTTTTAAGAGGTTGGACATCCATTTGTCCCCTATTGGATCGGGACGCCCTTCGCACAGTCACTCATGCTCTCGTGACATCCCGACTGGATTATTGCAACTCTCTCTACATGGGGCTCCCCTTGAGGTGCACCCGGAGGCTTCAGTTGGTCCAGAACGCAGCCGCGCGAGCAATTATGGGCACCTCTAGGTTTGCCCACGTAACACCGCTCTTGCGCGAGCTGCACTGGCTACCTGTCGTCTTCCGGGTGCGCTTCAAGGTGTTAGTTATCATCTTTAAAGCGCTCCATGGCTCGGGACCTAGCTATCTGCGGGATCGGATCCTGCCTCATACATCCTCACGGCCGATACGCTCCCACAGAGAGGGACTGCTCCGGGTGCCGTCCACTAGACTTTGTCAGCGGGCGACGCCCAGGGGAAGGGCCTTCTCTGTGGCGGGCCCAGCCCTCTGGAACGACCTTCCCCCCGATATTAGGACAACCACGGACCTCCGCTCCTTCCGCTTAAAACTAAAGACACACTTTTTTCGCCTGGCCGGCCTTGGGTAGTCTCTTTTTAGGTTAGGGGGTTTTAGGGGTAATTTTTAGTTTAGCATATGGGTTTTAGCGCAGGAATAATTTAATTTACTTTTAATTTTGTATTTTGTATTTTGTTCTTGTATTTTAATTGCCTGTGCCCCGCCTCGAGTCCCCTAGGGGAGAGAGCGCGGGTTATAAAATTAAATTATTATTATTATTATTATTATTATTATTATTATTATTATTATTATTATTATTATTATTATTATTTGTCTGAAGCGGTATAGGGCTTCCTGCCTAGGCAGGGGGTTGGACTAGAAGACCTCCAAGGTCCCTTCCAACTCCGTTATTCTATATTCTAGTATTCTATATTGCACATAAAACATATGAAGAATGGTTGCAGGAACTGGGGATGTCTAGTTTAATGAAAAGAAGGACCAGGGGAGACATGATAGCAGCCCTCCACTATCTCAGGGGCTGCCCCAAAGAAGAGGGAGTCAGGCTATTCTCCAGAGCACCTGAAGGAAGGAGAAGAAGCAATGGCTGGAAACTAATCCAGGAGAGAAGCAGCTTAGAACTGAGGAGGAATTTCCTGACAGTTAGAGCAATTAATCGGTGGAACAGAAGTCGCCTCCAGAAGTTGTGAATGCCCCAACCCTAGAAGTCATTAAGAAGATGTTTTAATTTTAATTTTATTCGATTTGTATCCCGCCCTTCTCCAAAAGGACCCAGGGCGTTGGATAGCCATTTGTCTGAAACGGTATAGGGCTTCCTGCCTGGGCAGGGAGTTGGACTAGATGACCTCCCAGGTCCCTTCCAACTCTTGCTCATGTCACAGGGTTGTTGTTGTGGAGCAAATAGGGGGAAGAAGGAACATCAGTTGTGTTTTGCCATCTTGAGTTTCTTCTTTAGCCCAATAATGTTGGCATGGGTAGGGGTGGGGAGGAACCCATTGTGTGATGCAACGAAGTCTCAAAAGTTTCTTCCCCTGCCTTCTCTGTCCTCCCCCCCGCCTTCACCCCGTGCCTTTCCACCCACGTTTAATGAAGGCATCCGTTGTGGTGGAAACATGGTTTTTTTTTTTTTTTAAAGAGAAACAACCCTGGATTCAAATCCATCTCGGCCCCCAGGCAGGGCGGCTCCCTTTCCCTAAAAATAGAAGCGGGGATTGTGGTGTGTAATTGTTGGTCCTCTCAAGCCGTGGTTCTCGCGCAAGGCAGGCCTTCGTAAAAGCGATGGCCGATCCCTTACAGATTTCACGCACTTCCCAATGGGGAAGAGAAGACATCCGCTCCACCATTCCAGCAGCCTTGGGAACGCCTTCCGCATTCTTTGTGGAGGACAAAAAAGCCATATATATATGGATTTCAGAGCCAGCATCCAGATGTTCCAAATAATTCTGAATCCAAGATTGAAGTGGCTGGTGACGTTGGTAGAAGAGATGCAAGTGAATCCCCTTATTCGGATTTGTTTGGGGAATTTTTTTACACGTGGCGGAATAGCAGAGTTGGGAGGGATCTTGGAGGTCTTCTAGTCCAACCCTGAAGCAGGAGACCCTATACTATTCTGGACACATGGATGTCCACTCTATTCTTAAAACCTTCCCAGTGATGGAGCATTCACAACTTCTGGAGGCAAGTTGTTAGCTGATTGATTGTTCTCACTATCAGGAAATTCCTCCTTAGTTCTAAGTTGCTTCTCTCCTTGTTGAGTTTCCACCTGTTGCTTCTTGTCCTGCCCTCAGGTGCTTTGGAGAATAGTTTGACTCCCTCTTCCTTGTGGTAGCCCTTTAAGTATTGGAAGATACTATCAGGTCATCAGAGTAAGCAAGAACTGGTAGAATTAAAAAAAACACACAGAATAACAGATTGGAAAGGACCTTGGAGGTCTTCTAGTCCAACCCCCTGCTCAAGCAGGAGACCCTATACCCTTTCAGACAAATGGCTGTCCAAACTCTTCTTGAAAAGAGTGATGGGAGCTCCATCATTTGCTTCAGCGATGGAGCACCCACAACTTTTGAAGGCAAGGTGTTCTACTGATTAATTGTTCTTGCTGTCAGGAATTTTCTCCTTACTTCTAGATTGCTTCTCTCCTTAATTAGTTTCCACCCATTGCTTCTTGTCCTGCCCTCAGGCGCTTTGGAGACTAGCTTGACTCCCTCTTCTTTGGGGCAGCCCCTCCAATATTAGAAGACTGCTATCATGTCTCCCCTAGGCCTTCTTTTCATTAGACTAGACCAGGGGTCTGCAAAGTTGGCTCTTTTAAGACTGGTGGACTTCAACTCCCAGAATTTCTCCAGCCAGCCAGGGAGTTGAAGTCCATCAGTCTTAAAAGAGCCAACTTTGCAGACCCCTGGAGGTAGACCTATCCAATTCCTGCGACCGTTCTTTGTATGTTTTCGCCTCCATTCCTCTGCCAGGACCAATCTTCTCTTGACCCCCAAAACTGGCTTTTGTTGATAGAGGGATGGAAAGAGGGAGAGGTCGGGCAGTAATTGGATCCATGATTGGATCTGTGATAAGATCTCCAGATGGTTGGCTGCCGTGTTCAACGCTTGCAAAGACAAAACGACTGTTCGACTGGCTGTCACGTCGGGTGAAAGCAACACGAGATGGGCCAGAACAATTGAGAACATTGTGTAATAGTGAGAAAACACCCAATTTAGAAGACGTTCTGGTTGAGGGTGGGCAGGAGATAAATTGGGATCTGGGTGGTGGAGCGGTGTTTATCCCAAAGTCGCCACGTTTGAAAACTCTGTCCTTAGGTGACTTCACGATGCTACCTCTGATGCTTCTTGGACCATTCTCAAAACCACGTTCGCCAACTCCCTCTGGGACTCTAGTCTAACGTAGGATCTTGAAGCCACCTGCGCTCTGGGGTTCTTGTTCTTTTGCAGAGGTTGTTGTTGTTGTTGTTGAAACCAAGTTTTGTTGTTTTTTATGACATATTTTAACTTCTTTGATAAACAAAGTGTTGCCCCCTTAACATCTTCTGTTAATGCATGGTTCATTTCAGTACTTAAAATTACAAACCTAATTATCAATTATCCTTTCATTACATATATACCACCTTATTTTCTATATAGTAGCATTGTTCTTTGTCAAATCAATCTTTTTCCATAGTTATTCAATATATAACCCTTAAGTTTTTCTTTTTTCCAACCATTGATAAAACATACTCCATATTTCATAAAATTGTTCATTCTCCTGCTCTCTTAATTTCAAATGTTAATCTACTCATTTCTGCACGATCTTCCGAATGACTTCCTCTTGTGAAGGTAGTTTCTCATTTCTCCAGTTCTTTGCAAATACAATTCAAGCGGCTGTCAAAACGTTCACAATCAAATATTTCATGTCTTTGTCAAGTACTTCTGATGTTATTCCAAGTAGGAAAAGTTCAGGTTTAAAGTCGATGTGCTTGTGTGTCATTTTCTCCAGCCATATGTGAATCATAGTCCAATAGCCTCCGAACAAGTCCACCACGTATGGTAATAAGAGCCAGGTGTTTGGTTGTGGGAACGTCCTTGTTGCTCGTCAGCCGTGTGTCTCTTGTTCTTGGCTTCCTGACATTCACCAGTCTCTTTTCCTTCTGTCCAGCCACGACCCATGACGGCTTCCTACGTGATGTTCTACAGGTCACCATCAACCATGTCGCCGCCCTCCAAGAGCCGATTCAAGCGGCAAAGTCAGATATTCTCTCAGGTCTTGTACCGGACGCTGAGCTACAAGGACCGCACCTCGCCGGCCGGCGATTCGGGGGCAAACAAGGAGGATCCGTCCGAACTCTCCACCCAAGTCTCAGCTCCAGGAGTTCTCAAGATCTTTGGGTGTCACATCTCTGTGGGCACTCACTACAAGAGCGTCTTGGCCACGGGTAGCTCGAGTGCCCAAGAGCTGTTGAAAGAAGCTCTTGAGAGGTACGGACTCAGCCGGGTGGATGTGGGCCATTACGTCCTCTGCGACGTGGTCGGGACCTTTGCCGGCTCGGAGAAGCAGTGGAAGATGGAAGGGCTGAGAATCCTGAGGGACCACGAGAAGCCCCTCTTGATCCAGGAGCTTTGGAAGCCGCGGGAAGGTTTCTCTCGGAGGTTTGAGCTTCGGAGGAGGTCCGAAGTGGAGGAGATGACGGCCAAGGACAAAGACACCGTCACTGCAGGTGAGGGACAGCTGGTCTTCGGGGAAGGTGACACCGCTCAAATTACAAGGTTGTAAGCCATTATCATGTGGCTTGTGGGGTTTGAGCTTAGCGAGCAAACTGCCAATGGGGTGGGGGTGGGGGCGGCTTAGACCTAGAGAAGTGGGTATAATTCAAGGTGTGACGTTTCCCAAAGATGCCCTAATTAGTTTAGTTTAGTTTATTCAAATTTATACCCCGCACCTTCTCCAAAAAGGAAATCCAAAATTAATTTACGAGCCTCGAGACAAAGTTCAAAAGAAATCCAGTCATTTATTAGGATTAACATTTTGGTATGTTCTTCTGCGGAACTGAAACTGATTTCCGGTTAATGGTCTCTGCACTTTACCCCCGGGTCTCCCCTCCGCTCCGTCTGTGTCATAAATCATATCCACCAACGAGGTGCTGCAGGAGGCTGTGAACTTTGCAGCTCACACGCCAAATGCTTTACAAGTTGACACAAGGATCTATACTGGGGCAAACCTGGTGGAGGTAAATTATTCAGCCAAATATGTAAGGTAAAAGTAAAGCCGAAGAGCCAGCGCTGTCTGAAGACGTCTCCGGGGTCATGTGGCTGGAATGACTCAACACCCAAGGTGCACGGAACGCTGTTCCTTTCCCACCAAAGGTGGTTCCTATTTTTCTACTTGCATTTTTTACCTGCTTTCCAACTGCTAGGTTGGCAGAAGCTGGGACAAGTCACGGGGGCTCCCTCCCTTATGCAGCGCTCGGGATTCGAACCGCCGAACTGCTGGCCTTTCTGATTGACAAGCTCAGCGTCGTAGCCACTCAGCCACCGCTTCCCTTCAGCACAAATATGTAAGCTTAGTTAAATCCACCACTAAGCTTTGGGGTAGAGAGGGGAGGTTCTGGGACTTCCCATTGGATTAGGATTCGGACTAGGTGGGCGGGAGGTCTTCAAAGAACCAAATCTCTCAACCACCCCAAGCCCTTTACACCAGGGCTGCCTTTACACCACGCGACGCCGTGGCTTGGAAAACGGACGTTGCTTGGAAATACGGACGGGCTTTAGAGCCAAGACAAATGTCGGGGTGGGGTGGGGGGCAAAGGAGCAGCACAGCACACCTTGGCCCAGAAGGAATCCTGCCCTGCCCCGCCCCGCCCAGAGAGGGGTGTTTTCATTTGCAAATCCAGGCCCAGTGTCTGACCTCAGCCGCCAGAGCGTGGGAGGGAAATCCAGACCCGCGGGCCAGACGGGGAAGGGTGGGGAGGAATAGAAAGATTTGGCCACATCCAGGAAAAAGTCCGGTGTTTGTTTTTCCAGCAAGGGAGTTTCAAGAGAGTTTTAACGGTCCTCTTTGGAAGGCGGAAACGGCAGTGTTTTTCTTCCTTTTGGCATTCCTGCTTTCGCTGGGCTTCGCCTGCCCAGAATCAATACAGAAGCTTCCTTTCCGACAGAAAAGGAAATCAGGTTTTCAATTTTCAACAGAGGAAGCTGCCAGCAGAATGCTGGAGTTTGGGGGGGGGGTTCTTTCCCCCCTCTGATTTGCACTCTTCGTTTTGACTGGGGTCTTTTCCTTCATAGGTTCCTAGGGTTGGAAGGGACCCCTGAGGTCTTCTAGTCCAACCCGTAGCTCAAAGCAGGAATCTTATGCCATCCCAATCAAAGTGGTGTCCCCCCCCGTTCCCCCCGGTGAGACTGGTCAATCAGGGCAAATCTGGTCTATCCAAGTCAGAGTCAGACAGCGAGGAAGTTGGGGAGGAACAGGGGCCAGTCCTGGGGGCTGGGGAAAGCTCAGGCGAGGGCTCTCCGTCAGAGGCAGAGAGGGAGCTTGACAGCAGTGAGGCAGAGGAACAGCTGGAGCCTGTTCCCAGTGTGCGCATGCGCAGAGCTGCCAGAAGACGAGAACAACTAAGAAAGCAGGGTCGACGTGGGAGTAAAGCCACACCTTGGAGGTGATTGGCCCCTCCCGTAGGGAACAAAGGAGGAGCAAATGGGGAGGGGGCTTTTGCAGGAAACAATTTGTTCCTTTGGTCATTTCAAGAGTGGAAAGTTCTGCTTATGACTCTAAGAGACGCTGTGCCAAGTTTTGCCTCGCCCTGCGTTCGGAGACTAGTTATCTGGCAGTTCTCCAAACGAGATAAGGTGCGTGTGGATAAACATTCCTCTGAAAGGCTGTTTGCTAAGCCTTGCGGACTTGTGAAGGAAAGGAATTCACAGTCGTGTAAATAAAAGGGGTTTTACTTGGACCAAGACTCTGCTTCTTGCTTTTTAAGGAAGCCTGGGTCAGAACATACAGTCCTACCCTCCTGGGAATCCAGATCCACATTCCACCCCCCCACCCCCACAAAAATCTTCCCCTTTGAAAAGAAACAATTGCAGGAAACAATTCGTTCTTTTGGTCGTTTCAAGAGGGGAAAGTTCTGTTTGTGACAGAACACTCTGTGCCAAGTGTTGCCTTGCCCTGCGGTTGGAAACTAGTTATCCAAGCGAGATAAGGTGCGTGTGGATAAATATTCCTCGGAAAGACTGTTTGCTAAGCCTTGCTGACTGCGAAGGAAAGGAATTGACAGTCATGTAAATAAAAGGGGTTTTGCCAGGGCCCAGACTCTGCTTCTTGCTTTCTAAGGAAGCCTGGGTCAGAATACAAGGGTGGGATGGAGCCATACTGCTTCTGCTTCCGCCTTCCAGGAATACAGGAGCCTTCCGCGACAAGCTATTTTTGTGTCGAATTTATGTTTTCCCACAAAGAAATAAAGGGAGACTAGCATAGATCGCTTTCAAGCTATTGAGCTCCCGTCAGCTAGCCATACCCTCCTGGGAGTCTGCAAACTTAAATTCAGCATCCCAATCAAAAGTTGTGCTTGTGTGACGATGTACAGCCCTCCCTCCTGCTCCCTTGAGAAACTCTGAAAATCTTCAAGATCAAGAAGGTCCTTCAGGAGCTTGGATCAATTGCACTGAAGAAGCTTCTTGGATGAGAAGTTTTCTAAGAAATGTCTGTGGAGATTCTCCGTCTTCCAGGTCATGCATGGTTGACCCAAAGGTGCTTTTGTTTCAACTGGACTTTCTGGTTTTTTTTCTTCTGAAGACGTTTCGCTTCTCATCCAAGAAGCGTCTTCAGAGCTTCTTCTTCAAGGTCCATGGAGGTCCTCAGTCCTCCAGGACATGGTTGACCCAAAAGTGCTTTTTTCAGGTGGCAACTGGACATTCTCGTTCTTTTTCTTCTGAAGACGTTTCGCTTCTCATCCAACAAGCTTCTTCAGAGCTTCTTCTTCAAGGTCTGTGGAGATTCTCCGTCCTCCAGGTTATGGTAGTCCCAAAGGGGCATTTTCAAGAGGCAACTGGACTTTCAGAATGTCCAGCTTGACCTAAAATCATGGCTTGTTGCTGTGGTAGACTATTCTTCCCTATTTGTCCTTCTTTTGCCTAATCTGGAGACGTGGAACCAGGCCCCAAGAAGCATCTCTGCTCCTTCCTTGTTCCAGTCACTTCTTCTAAGCTTCCCAGCAAAGGCAGAGTTTAAAGCAAACAAACCCCAAAAAATGTATTTAAGAACTGCAAGACCGTTCCTCACCAAATAAGGTAGATTGCTTGGTGGACTCTAAGCCGTTTCCTTTATAAATCGGAAACTCGGAGAGTTTCCTTGATCCAGATTTCTCGTTTCATCTACGGAGAAGCTGGGACTTTTCTCTTCTTCTTCTACCTTCTGCCAGGGGGGGCGAGAGTCCCATCTGTAAATGTCACGTCTCTCCAGGGATTGCAAGAGAGTTTATGATTTATTATTTTTAAAACCACCCACTCTGGGATTGTGAGAAAAACTTGAGAAATCTAGTTTGGGGGAAGATACCGCCAAGTGTCGCGGGAACGGCGTTCCACCTCAAGGAGAAGGTGAAGAACCTCGCTGGATCAAAGACAGGGGAAGGATTCAACCAGGGCCAGCTGTCCTGTTGGGCAGAGGATGGCGGACAGAGGCAAAGCCGTTCAGTGAATTGGGGGGGTTCACCCACACGCATGGTAGGTGCTTCTCCATTGCTTGAAGGTTCTCAAGAAAAGATTGCACAACCGTTTGTCCGGGATGGTCTATGGACTCCTGCCTTGGGCAGAAGAAGGTTGGACCTCCAAGCTTCCTTCCAACTCTGTGATTCTGTTTCTGAGGTTGACATAGTTGTATCTCCCACACCCCAAACTCTTTTGGGGCTTCCTTCTTCGAGAGTCCACACCCAGCCTGCTTGGACATGGCTTCTGTTTAGCAACGTTCGCTGGTCCTCCTTGGTTGGTTCCTTTGATGGTTGAAGAGCAAAGAGGTCAGAGGTAGGGGCCTTTCTTGGGGAGAAAGAGAGGGAACAATGCCCCTCTGGTTTTGCAGGAGGCATATCGGACTTCTTAGGTGAGAAAAGGGGCTGCCCCAAAGAAGAGGGGGTGGTCAGCTTCTTCTCCAGAACACCAGGACAAGGCAGGACAAGCAACGATGGGTGAAAACTAACCAAGGAGAGAAGAAACCTGGAATTAAGGAGAGACTTCCTGACAGTGAGGACAATTAACCAGTAGAACAACTGGTCACCAGAAGTTGTAGGGGCTTCATCACTGGAGGCTTTCAAGAAGAGACTGGAACGGCCATTTGTCCGAAATGGTATAGGGTCTCCTGCTTGAGGAGGGGGTTGGACTAGAAGACCTCCAAGGTCCCTTTCCAGCTCTAATCTATTCTAAATCTGTGCTTGAATTTATCAGTTTTGTTGTGCCCCAGGGTAGAGACAATCTCTCTCTCTTTCTCTTTCTCTCTCTCACCCCCTCTCTTTCTCTCTTTCTCTCCTCTCTCTCTCTTTCTCTCTCTTACTCTCTCTCTCCTCTCCCCCCTTTCTCTCTCTCTCTCTCCTCTCTCTTACTCTCTCTCCCTCTTTCTCCTTCTCTCCTCTCTTTCTCTCTCTCTCTCTCTCCTTTCTCTCCCTCTCTCTCTCTCTCTCTCTCCTCTCTCTTTCTCTCTTACTCCCTCTACCTCTCTTTCTCTTTCTTTCTCTTTCTCTTTCTCGCCTCTCTCTCTTTCTCTCTCTCTTTTTCTCTCTTGCTCTCTTTCTCGCTCTCTCTCCTCTCTTTCTCGCTCTCTCTCCCTCTTTTTCTCTCTCTCCTCTCTTTCTCTCTCTCTCCTCTCTCTCTTACTCTCTCTCCCTCTCTTTCTCCTTCTCTCCTCTCTCTCCCTCTTTTTCTCTCTCCTCTCTCTCCCTCCCTTTCTCTCTCTCTCTCTCTCTCTCTCTCTCTCTCTCTCTCTCTCTCTCTCTCTCTCTCTCTCTGAGAGACGGTGAGGAGAAGTTAATTGTTCCTTACCTCTGCAGCTAATGCGCAGAGTCTCCACTGCAGCTGGCAATCCCGTCCACCCGCCAGTGCTCTGGCATATGAGCTTGGCTTCAAAGCCAGTGAGGGGGGGGGGAGAACGAGCGCCTGGGAAGCCCTTGGTTCAACTTTGCGGTAAGATGGGAAGACGGTTGGTGCCGCCTCAGCCTTCCTTGGTCCAGGCAGGGGAGCAGATCCCTCCTCTGCATTTCACATCTGCCGGCTTCTTTCCAGGGATTTGGGAAAGCGGGAGGGCAGGGGAGGGAAAGGGAGAGCAAGGGAGGAAAGAGACTTCTAACCCTTTCCTTAATTCTCTCCCCCTCCCCAACCGCGGAAGGCAGCTGGGGAAGGTTGCTGCACAAGTCGTGAAATTGGATTTGCGTGTTTGCATGTGTGTGTTAGAAGAAAGAGAGAGGAGAAGGGAGTCTGGAAAAGGCTGATGGAGGAGGAGGGGGAAAGCAGAGGAGGTGGGTGGGGGTCTCTCTCTCTCTCTCTCTGTGTCTAATCTCTCTTGCAATATATTTTTGGCTTTCGTTCTGCTGCATGGCCTGGGAGGGAGGCCAACATAGAGAGCAGAAATAGACATATCTTTATCCCGCTACTCCTCCTTTTCCTCACCCGCCATCCCAAACTTTTATTATTATTATTATTGCTAGCCACGCCCACGCCCAAGTGGCAGGTGGAACAGAGTTCTTTTCAGGTGGGGAAGGGGAGTAAAACATCTAACTCCTTAGCACCGGATCATGTTAATATAAGGCAACTGGCAGTTGGAACAGAGTTCTTTTCAGGTGGGGAGGGGGAGTAGAACTCCTTAGCACCAGAGCGTGTTAATCACTCTATAAGAAATACCAATTTCAGGGTCATTGAGTTTAATAGGGTTTTAGGATGTTACGTATTTTGTATTGTATATTGTGTTTTAAATTCCTGTGCGCCGCCCTGGGTCCTTTTGTAGGAGATAGGTGCGGGATATAAATATAATAAAATCTAAAATCTAAATCTAAATCAATGATTTGAGGGTCATTTAGAAAAATCCTTTCTTAGCAAGCACCTAGAAGCCAAGAGGAGCATACGTGCCAAATTTTAAGTTTGTAGACTTTACGGTTCTGGAGATTTCAGGATGATGCATGAGTGGTATTTCGCTTGAATATAGATAGATTATTCCAAATTTGTATTTTCTAAACTTTTTAAAAAATATATCTGCATTTTAGCGACATGCTGCCATTTACAAGAGGTTACACTAGGGGCTAAATTAGCTGGTAGGGTGAAAAATATATCTAGAGGTCTCCAAATGTTCTTGTTGAAATTGGCATGAATTTACCGCAAGAGGTGGGGTGAGATGAGGTGAAGGGATCATCCCCAAAAAGGACTCCCAGGTTCCTCTCTAGATTTTCTCCCTGGAATGTGGTTGGTTTCCCCCCATTTACTTTTAATTAAATTCAGGGTTCTCTTATTTTGTCACCCTGGCCCCACCCCTCCCGACAACCACTCCCCCTGCCCCCAAGATCAAATACAACTCTGACGGGGCCTTCAATACAATAGCAGAGTTGTAAGGGACCTTGGAGGTCTTCTAGTCCAACCCCCTGCGTGGGCAGGAACCTTATACCATTTCAGACAAATGGCTATCTAACATCTTTTTAAAGACTTCCAGGGTTGGAGCATTCACAACTTCTGGAGGCAAGCTGTTCCAGAGGTTAATTGTTCTAACTGTCAGGAAATTTCTCCTTAGTTCTAAGTTGCTTCTCTCCTTGATTAGTTTCCACCCATTGCTTCTTGTCCTGCCCCCAGGTGCCTTGGAGAATAGTTTGGCTCCCTCTTCTTTGGGGCACCCTCTGAGATATCGGAACACTGCTATCATGTCTCCCCTGGTCCTTCTCTTCATCAAACTAGACATACCCAGCTCCTGCAGCCGTTCTTCATATGTCTTAGTCTCCAGTCCCCTAATCATCTTGGTTGCTCTTCTCTGCACTCTTTCCAGAGTCTCCACGTCTTTTCTACATCGTGGCGACCAAAACTGTATGCAGTATTCAATTTCATTGAAATTGAGTTTGACACCCCTGGCTTAGATGGTGCAGTGGTTACCAGAGGGTGAAATCTTAACTACCTTTGCTACCGGTTCGCAAATAGGAGGGCAGGCGTCATCTCCCCGCAGAACCATCTGCATATGCGCGGAGCGTTAAAAAAAGGATGCGTTTGACCTCTGGGCGGATGGGCAGAGCCCGCCTACCGAGCGCGCCTGCAAAGAATGACGACGGACCTCCGCTCCTTCCGCCAGAAGTTAAAGACTCACTTCTTCCATCAGGCCGGCCTGGCCTAACTTATCATACCCAGCCTGTAGAAATAAATTGTTTAATTGGAATTTTAAGGGGTACAGCTGTTTAGTGTTTTAAGGGTTTTAATGTTGATTTTAGCGCAGGGGTAATTTCATTCGGGTTTAATATTTTTGTATAGTGTTGTATTTATTTGATTTTTAATTTCCTGTGCACAGCCCCGAGTCCCCATGGGGGAGAGGGGGCGGTCTATAAACTTAATAAAATAAATAAAATAAAGAAGGTATGTAGAACAGCGGAGAGGGGGGGAAATCCGTCATGCCACGCGATTCAGATTAGCTAGAAAGCAGGGTTTCCAACTGATTGTCGGAAATACCGCTTCGACCGAACCGGTAGCATTTTTTTTTACTACCGGTTCGAGCAAACTGGTCCGAACCGGTAGCATTTCATCCCTGGATGGGCCTTGCCTGCTAACCTTCTTCTCCTTCATCCCCCCCCCCCTTCCAGGAATTAACGCCCAGGCTCGGAAGCTCCAGCGGAATCGTACCAAAGGAACGATGACCCTCTTGCGGGCTTGCCATACTTCGCCCCCCAGCCTTCGGCGCACCGTCAGCGAGACCAGCCTTAGCCAAGCGGGCCCACCGGAGGACCAGAAAGAGGAGGGGCCCCTTCGGCGGCACTACTCCACTCTGCCGGAGACCCTCCGATGCATGGAAGGGGTACCGGATGGGCGGGCGGCGGCTGCCCTCGAAGAGCCGAATGGGGGCAACACCTTGAGACTCTCACTCTATCAGTCCCCACATCTGCTGCTCCTGCAGGGATACAGCCAGCAACACGTAAGTGTCCCCTCTCCCCGGGGGTGCAATCCAGCAGGTTCTGACAGGTTCTGGAGAACTGGTAGCGGGAATTTTGAGTAGGTCAGAGAACTGGCAAATACCACCTCTGGCTGGCCCCGCCCCTATCTATTCTCTGCCTCCTGAGTCCCAGCTGCTCGGGAGGGGATGGGGATTTTGCAGTATCCTTCCCCTGGAGTGGGGAGGGAAGGGAAATTTTGCAGTATCCTTCCCCTGGAGTGGGGAGGGAAGGGAGATTTTGCAGTATCCTTCCCCTGGAGTGGGGAGGGAATGGAGATTTTGCAGTATCCTTCCCCTGGAGTGGGGAGGGAAGGGAGATTTTGCAGTATCCTTCCCCTGGAGTGGGGAGGGAATGGGGATTTTGCAGTATCCTTCCCCCTGGAGTGGGGAGGGAATGGGGATTTTGCAGCTTCCTTCCCCTGCCCTGCCCACCAAGCCACGCCCACAGAACCGGTAGTAAAAAGTTTTGAATTTCACCACTGCCTCTCACCCGAGGGAGCCGTCTTCAATTTGCCCCCCCCCCCCCCCCGCCAGATGCCTTGGATTGCCACCTCCCATTATCCCCAGCCACCCTCCAGCTGGATTGGAAAGCCACAGACATAATTCATGGTGGGGTTAGGAGAGTCCCCGTTCTGGAGCTCCTTAGACTGCAACAATAATTCTATCGCTAGGTGTCTTCCCGAAGAGTAGAACTACAACTCCCATGTCTCCCAGCCAGGCTCCTTCCCCCATCCAGCTATTCTCTACATCCATTACTAGATCCAGTCTTCTCAATCCCCTCCCTTTTTGGCCAGCATCCCCGCCAACCCCCAAGTCCGGGAGATGTCCACCATCCCAGCCTGGGAATCCTCCATCTGTATGGAGGAGGAGGGAACTTCTCTGTTGCTTTGGGTAGCCCTCTTGTTGGGCTGGGAAAGAGACGTGTGTGCCCCCCCCCCCAAACTTGGCACGAGGGTTCCCCTCCCTCAGAACAGGTTGGTCTTGAGCTCGGCACTTTCTACCTCTTGTGTTGTTGGACTCTGTAGGACCGGCTGGTGTACCTCTTGAACCGCGATCAACACACGGTTGGCCAAAGGACTCAAGCCAGCAAGCCAAGCATTAGCCTTTCGGCGCCCGACATCCTTCCTCTCCACTGCTCCCTCCGGCGGGCCAAGCTGCCCACCCGTTCTCGCCACCGCTCCGAAGAGAAGCTCCTCTTGGAGCCCATCCCGGGGGCCAGCGTCTCCGTCAACTTCTCCGAGGTGGGGAAGGCGGTGGTGCTCCGTCACGGCGACCTCATCTCCCTCGGCCTCTCCTACCTCTTCCTCTACAAGGACCCTCTCAAGACGCAGCTGCTGCCCACCCAGACGCTGGCCAAGCTGAAGGCCATGCGCCGGGCTCCCGAGCCCGAGCCGCCATCCGCCACCTGCAAGATGTGTGGCACCCACTTCAAAGACAAGGCCTCCTCTTCCAGAAAGAAGGAGGTCCAGTCGTCCTCCGGCCGGAAGAGCGGCCGGAGGAAGCTGCAGCTGGAGTTTGACCAGGCCAACGAAGACCTCTTGCTGAGAAGGATCATGACGCTCATCGAACCCACCGGAGATGACCACAAGCTGACGCCGGCCTTTTTGTTGTGTCTCTGCGTCCAGCACTCGGCCGCCCATTTTAGGCCGGGAGACTTTGGGCAACTGCTCCTCAAGGCGACGAAGATGGTGCAGAAGAGCGTGTGGGTCAGTGGGCTTGTTACGCATGGGGGGAGTGGGAGGATGGGTAGGAGGCCCCCATTGGGGCTTGGAGGGCGGGACATCTTTAGTCCTTGTCCGTTTCAGTCTGTTTTCACGGCGTCTCTCATCAGAGGGGCCCTTGGTGGTTTTCTTGCAGACGTTTCGTGACCCAACTAGGTAACTTCATCAGTGCTAGAAGGGAGAGGGATTTGTGGTGGTGGAGGAGGAGGAGGACAGTCGGGTCCTTGTTGCTTCCTGAGCTTGCTTGTTCTCTTGCAGACGTTTCATGACCCAAACTATGTAACGTCATCAATGCTCCTGATGATGTTGGGTAAGGCAACGTCTACAAGAAAAGCACCAAGCTGCGAGAGCACCAAGGACTCTATAGACCTCTTCCTCCACTTCTCTGCCTCTTTTCCACTCCTCTCCTCCTTTTCCTCCTCTTCCTTCTCCTCCTTCCTGCCTTTCTCCTGTCCACAACCCCACTTCTTTCTAGCCCTGATGACGTCACCGAGTTGGGTCATGAAACGTCTGCAGGAAAGCCACCAAGCTCGGACATTACCAAGGACCCCTTCATTTCAACCCCGAGCCACAAATATTCTCTTCCGTTGCTGCCTCTCTGATCATCTCGGGTCCTTTCCCCCTCTTCAACACGTCAATATTTGCATGGTATCTGAACGCCTTTTTTCTTCCCTCCAGAAAATGCAAATTACACAGATCAAGGTCCTCATTTTTAGACTCTTTCCACCCTAAGATTTGACAGGGAGATATTCAGTTCTCAAAATAGGCACCATTTATCAGCTTTGCTGTTTTTCGAAAAGGGGTTGAATGCAAAAGTCGGGTTTGAATCCAGAATGGTGGTTTTATTTTTGAGATCAAAAAACACGCTCAGGAGGATCAAAGGAGCCTTCTCGGTGGTCTGCCAAGCGCTCCCTTCAAACCTGAAGCACTTTTGAATTCCAAACTGTTTTGAGCTTTGCAATTCTTTGCGGGGTCCCTTGGAATTTACATTTTGATGGCCACACTCATTTGGGTAACGTGAATTGGGCTGGGCTGGGTCTTGGTAAAAATGTCGATGAAGTCCCTGGGGAGCCTCATATAATTGCCGCCACAAATGGAATGTGTGCTCAAGCAGCTCGGAATCTGGAAAAGCACATTCATTCCTGCGCATAAACGCTGCCGTTTTTGGTTATCCGTGCAGTGCAGAATCTGGAAATCCCACTTTTAATCCATTTCCGTCGTCTTTTAGATCAGGGGTCCCCAACCTTTGCAACTTTAAGTCTGAAGGACTTCAGCTCCCAGACTTCTCCAGCCAGCAAAGCTCCCCTCCAAAACAGCAAAGCTGGCTGGAGAATTCTGGGAGCTGAAGTCCTTTAGACTTAAAGTTGCAAAGGTTGGGGACCCCCGTTTTAGATCACTGGCATATATTTTGATTTCTTTAAAAAAAATGGGTCGGTTTTCGTAAAAAAATGTAGAGCCTCATAGAATTGCCACCAGAAACGGAATGTGTGCTCCAGCAGCTCGGAATCTGGAAAAGCACATGAATTCCTGCACTGCATGGCGCAATGCAGAATCTGGAAATGACGGTTTGAATCAATTTAGATCGCTGACATGTATTTTGATTTTGTTTTGTTTTAATTTGTTCCGATGTGTTTTCTGCTTTTAGGAGAAAACCAATGAGCTTGCAGAAAAGCAATCCTTACAGTAAGTTTTCGGTTTTCGGTATTTCTTTCGAGAATAGTTCATCTCACAAGATCTCTTTAAAATCTGAATCAAGGGCCTTTCCACCCAAAAATCTTTTGTTGGTGTCGGGATGAAAACGGGGCTTTGTCTCTGGTAGTACCAGAATTTGGTAATTCCTTTTAAAGTGAGGGTAGATGAATTTTGACACCTGGTGACTTTTAGACTGTCTGCAAAGTTTTCATCTTATAGAATAGAATAGAATAGAATAGACCGTAATAAAGATTTATTCTATTCTTTTCATCTCGCTTGGCTTAATATTATTGGGCCTTTCATTGCTCCGCAGTCTTTCCCTTTAGATTAACCTGATTGTCTATTTATTTAAAACCCTTATTTTACCTGGTCTTTATAATAACCCAAGGTAGCGAGTATAACTAATAGTTACTTCCTCAAACTCTTTGGCTTCCCCCCAAACCACAACCCTATGTTGGGTTTAGAGAGGAACACTGGCCCAAAGTCAGCCAGCCAGCTTTCATTGGGACTAGAATTTACTATCTCCCAGTGACTGGTCCAAAGACACCCAACGGCTTTTCATGCCTAAGATAGGACTAGAACTCACAGTCTCCTGGTGATTGGCCCAAAGTCACCCAGTCATCTTTCATGCCTAAGGCAGAAGTAGAGCTCGCTGTAGTTTAGTACTCCTAGAGTACCTGCTCAAGCCTTACAACTTTGCCTAAGTGTTATTGATGAGGAACCAATCCCACCTTTCCTGGCACAGAATTTGCCCTACCAGGGAGCAACATGTACGTTGGGGAGCTTTCGTTGCTCCCAAATGGCGACGAGACGTATAAAGAGACAGTGATCTATTTCCGAGAATTGCCACGGCTGTTTTGCCTTGTGCGTGTGGGCTCCTTTATCTCGTCTGAGTAGCAGGCGCGCTCGCATACCAGATGAGCGAACGTCCTTATCTCTCCCCCACTCACCCCCCCCAGTGTCCTGTACCCAAAAGTTTGATAGCAGGACCCCAAAATATCTTCCACCAAGATCAAACGGCTTTGAAGAGAAGCTGCACGGCGGAAAGAGTTGAGTTACGATGGCAGCATTTGAAGAAGAAGAAAAATAAAAATGTTAACTGGGGGGGTGGAGGAAACCCCCCCCCCCCCATGAAAATGTAAATCCAGAGTTAACTGGAGCAATCTTGCCGGATGAGCGAAGGGTTTCGGGTGAGGGCTGTCCTTTTGGCAGATCCCATTCAAACGGGGGGAAATAAGCCCCTTTTGTGCCCCTCCTTTTCAATCCTCTCTAGGTAAGGAGGCCGATAATCTGATAGCGGTGGGGAGGGGAGTGGAATTGATGGAACGCAGCAGGCGTGAGAAAGGGACGCCTGCTTCAGAATGAGTTGACTCCCAGCCAGCAAAGAAAAAACGAAGATAAACTAGGGACGTCAGTGGGCGTGTAGGGCTAAGCAAAGGGGGGTATTTTTGTCGGTCGAGACCCGTGTTCAAGTCTTTGAAGTTCATTAGTCGAATTTAGGGGTGTGGTTTGACTAGAGATTATACAATCCGTGCCCCACTGGGTTAATGTTTTAGAGATATTTCCTTACCTAAATAGAAAGGGCCAAGAGTGGGTAAGGAAGGAGTGAAACAGGAGCGACCTTTGGCTGCCCCACTGAGTTTCCTTGTGGGGGTCTGGCAGGAAGCAGCAGAATCCTTCCTTCCTTCCTCCCTCCCTCCCATTTTATCTTCCTTTGGTCTACTCCCTTCCTTCTTTCCCTCCCTCCCTCCTTCCTTTCTCCATCCATCCATCCCTCCCTCCCATCTTATCTTCCTTTGGTCTACCCCTCCCTCCCTTCTCTCCTTCCTTACTCCTTCCTTTCTTCTTTTCTCCTTCCCTCCCTCCCATATCTTCCTTTGGTCTACTCCCTTCCTCCCTCCCTCCCTCTCTCCCTTCCTTCCCTCCCTCCCTCCTTCCTTTCTCCCTCCCTCAATCATCTTCCTTTGCTCTATTCCTCCCTCCCTCCCTTCTCTCCCTTCCTTTCTTTGTAGTGAGGGATTGCTAGACTGACTGGGAAACTGTCACGGAATATTCCCCATCTTTGTGGTCTGGATTGCAGACCGATGGTCCACTCTTTCAGATTAGGACCTCTTCATCCTGGCTCCATTGGGGGCAGGCGAGCTGGTCCTGCAGCACAGATCTTACTACATCTGGATCAGGAGAGGGCAGCCTCTGCTCCAGCGAGATCCACAAATAGACTCGCTGCTTTTCATGGGAAGCCGAGATGGTCAATCCATTAATCTGAAGACCGAATGCATTTCCAGCAGGATTGTCCTTGGCTTCAGGGAGGCAGAGAGGCCAAAATCCTACTGGGGATTAAAATAGGGGAGGGAGAGGAGAGGCAATTCTCACCCTTCCCAACCTACAGCCTTCCAGATGTGCTAGGAACACAACCCTCAAAATAGGACGACATGAGAACTCTGGGAGCTGTTCTCTCAGCACATCTGGAAGGCGGGTCTGGGAAAGCTCTGCTAGCCATCTTAAGACTTCTTTTAATTCTTGGTCTGTTTTGTTAGCCAGGATCCAGCGTCGCTTTCCCGCTTTACCATCTCGGATCTCCTCCCTGACCTTCAGCACGTGGTTTTCTGGATGTCCAACTCGGTCGAAATCCTCTACTTCATTCAGCAGAAATCCCCCGTTTACATCCAGAACATGGAAGAAGAGCTGGACATCAAAGGTAAGTGTGTGTGTGTGTGTGTGTGTGTGTGTGTACCCCTTCCTAGAGTTGAGGTGTCGATCAGAGCTTCCTGGAAATGTTGATTCAGTTGGGACGTGTGACGGTAATGACGACCTAAAAGCTGACCAGGCTGTAAACCGAGATGATGAAATGGGAATGAGTCCACAGGGTTACTGCCACTTTAAGAAGCTGTCTATATAAGGGAGGCCTTAGGAGGGCAGTTTCTCTCTCTGTGCGTGCTTCCGTGTTAGAGTTGAAGATATTCCTGAACCCCACTTCCTTGGCCGTCAAGGACCATGCTGAGTGATACTGGAGATCCTTTGCCTCTCTCTTGGCTTCGATCATTGCAACCAGTGGTGGGTTGCAGCCAGTACGCTCCGGTACGGGCCTACCGGTGCTTGCTGGGAGCACCGGGTACCGTTCCGGTAAGATGCTCTGGAGGGCCCGCCCGCCCTCCTTACTTGGATTTGAGCTCTTCGGCGCTTCTGTGCATGGAGCCTACGGTGCCTGTGCGACGCTCCGCCGAGAGGGAGCGCCATGGAGGCATTGCAGGAGGTATGCTGGGGCCCCATTGCACCTCCCTCCCACACCGGGCCCCATTGCACCGGGATCCGGAACCCACCACTGATGGCAACCCACCTGGAGATCCGCTGTGATTAGAGCTGGACAAAATGATGGAGATCTCTGCTGTCCAAGCAACAGTTTTATGGGCCACCAGCTGGACTGCGAAAGGTCCTACAAGGCCAACCCGTCCATCTCTTTCGCCTTTGTGGACGTCCAGCCAAGGAGAAATTCCCTCCTCAGTTGGACAGAACTATTTCCCAGGGCAAGGAAAGGTTGAGTTTGGGTGAAGGCTGGCCCATTCCTCCTCCGGTTGACCTTGAGTAGCCTTTCCTGCTTCTCCTCCTCCAACTCCTCCTCCTCCTCCTCGCCCAACTTCATCCCAAAGGGAAAAGAGAGAGCAAACCAACCATGTTCTGGATGCCTTCCATGTTTTCTGTCCTATCTCAGTTCCCAGGCTGATAGCACAGCGAAGGAGGTCAAGGGAAGGGAACGAAATTCCACCGAAAATTCATCTCCACTCAGTGGTTCCAACCCAATCCCTCCCCCACCCCCCAAAGTAGAAAGCCAGCATGTCAAGAGGAAGAAAGTTTGAGCAAACCCTGAGCTATAGATATTCTCTTCTCTTGGAATGTCATTTCATTGGAGTTTTGGTATCCTCACCCACCCCCGACTCAATAATTTCCCATTCTCTCGAGCGATCATAAAGGGATTTCCCGTTCAATCTTTCTCTTGGAGTTCCAATTTTAAAAGGGATGCTATAAAGGATCCCATTAAAGAGGCTTTGATAAGGAATTGTCCCCTCCCTCTCTTGAAGGAGTGAGTGAGTGAGGAAGGAAGGAAGGGAAGGGGGGAGGGAGGAAGGGAGGACAGAAGGGGGTGGAATGGATAAGAGAGAGAAGAGAGAGAGGGAGGGGAGGAAGGGAGGGAGGGAGGGGGAAATGGAGGGAGAAAGGAAGGAAGGGAAGGGGAAATGGAGGTTAGGAGGGAAGAAGGGAAGGAAGGAAGGAAAGAAGGAAGGAAGGAAGGGAAGGAAGGAAGGAAGGAAGGAAGAAGGGAAGGAAGGAAGGAAAGAAGAAGGAAGGACAGAAGGAAAGAGGGGTGGAATGGATAAGAGAGAAGAGAGAGAGGGAGGGAATGAGGGAGGGAGGAAAGGAAGAAAGGAAGGAAGGGAGTTTCTGAGTTCAGCCATGTCTTCTCTCTTTCTCAGGCTCTAAGGAGTCCCTCTTCTCCTTGACCATCACAGCCAGTGAGGAAGCCATGACGGTTCTGGAGGAAGTGATCATGTACACCTTTCAGCAGTGTGTTTACTACATCTCCAAGGTACAGAAGCCCAAAATGGCCCCAGGGAGCAAGGAGAAATGGGGACTTTCGCCGAGCCCATTCACCAAATCCTCCTTCCCAGCTAAATAGTTAGCTGAAACAGGAAGGGGAGGAGAAACCCAGTCCAGGTTTGAGACTGGCCTTCTCCCTTTAAGTGTGGCTATGTGGATAAGTGCTGGCGTGAGATTCAGCCGGTTCGCACCGGTTCGGGTGAACAGGATGCTAATTTTGCATCTGGTTCGCCAAAACAGTTGTTACAAAGACTGGCCCATCCCAGGAATCTCCATCTGGCCTGACTTAGGGCCCGCATGGAGGGTCTTGGAGGGCAAAAACCGGCCCTTCCAGAAGTTCCAGAAGCCCAGAAGCAGCTCCATACGGGCCGTACTTTGAGGAGCCCGGATTTAGCGCAATACAAAAAATGCAAATAATTTCTCCGTGGACCACCAAAGTTTTCACACGGACCTCCAGTTGCTGACCGCTGCCTTGGAGAAGAGGGGGCTGCTGGGAAAGGGGGACATTGTATAGCCGAAGGAAAGAAGGGAGAGAAGGAAGACCAAGGCCTCGGGCGGAAGGAGAAACACCTGGGCCGCTTTCCAAGCTGGGGGAGGCTCCCGTCTTCCCTCCCATGCTGAGAGTCAATCCCTGAAATGGTCGAGTTCCTTCTTGTGGGGGGGGGGGGAGGGGGCAGACGTCATCCTGTCCTTCAGACAGACGTCTCCTTTCTTCCTCCTTGCACACAGCCTGCTGTGTTTGAGGTTTCTTCTTCCGCCCTCTTCCGAGGGAGGCCGGAGATTCCTTCCTTCTGCTTTGGGGGGGTGGATTGGCAGTGGGGCGGGGAGAGGGGGAAGAGTTGAGAGCACATTCTGACGGGCTGGAAGGGCCTCCGATCAGCATTTTTGCCGCATAGCAGGAATGCAAAGTGAGAGAGGGAGAGGGGACGGGAAAAGGCCCCTCTCCAAGGAATTTGCAATCCAGATGTTAGCTGGGAGTTGGTCAGTTGAGAGAGCAAGGGAGGGAAGAAGCCAATTGCTGTGATAAACAACAACGAGAGAGAGAGAGAGAGAGAGAGAAAGAGAGAGAGAAAGAGAGAGAGAGAAAGAGAGAGAGAGAAAGAGAGAGAGAAAGAGAGAAAGAGAGAGAGAAAGAGAGAGAAAGAGAGAGAGAGAAAGAGAGAGAGAGAAAGAGAGAGAGAGAGAAGGGAGAAAGAGAGAGAGAGAGAGAGAGAAAGAGAGAGAGAAAGAGAGAGATTGTCTCTACCCTGGGGCATGACGAAGCTTGTAAATGCAAGCACAGATTTAAAATAGACTACAGCTGGAAAGGGACCTTGGTGGTCTTCTAGTCCAGCCCCCTCCTCAAGCCATTTGAACAAATGGCTGTCCAGTCTCTTCTTCAAAACCTCCATTGATGGAGCTCCCACAACCTCTGGAGACAAGCTGATTAATTGTCCTCACTCTTAGGAAGTTTCTCCTCAGTTCTAAGTTGCTTCTCTCCTTGATTAGTTTCCACCCATTGCTTCTTGTCCTGCCCTCAGGGGCTTTGGAGAATAGCTTGACTCCCTCCTCTTTGGGGCAGCCCCTCAAATACTGGAAGGCTGCTCTCATGTCACCCCTGGTCCTTCTTTTCTCTAGACTACCCAATTCCTGCAACCTTTCTTCGTGTGCTTTGGTCTCCCCATCCAATTGATTCTCCTTCTTCTTCTCCTTCTCTCTGTCCTTCTTTCGCAGTCTCTCTATGTGGCTCTGCCCCCGTTGTTGGAGTGCAACCCCTTTCAAAGTGAAGGCCGGGACGGTTGGCTCTCCTCGCCCCCGTTGCCCGAGGAAATCCACAAAGTGGTGTCGATTTATCAAGCCGCCCTAGACCTTCTCCATCAGTACGACGTCCATCCTGAAGTCACCTCCCAGATGTTTGCCTACCTCTTCTTCTTCTCCAACACCCTCCTCTTCAACCAGCTCATGGAAAAAGGTGAGGGGCTTTCCCCCCCATGCGGGGACAGTCGGTTCATCCCGGCATGGGGAACTCATAAAACCATGGGGCACTGCCTGCCTCCCGGCGACCTGCAATGAAAGATCCCTTTTCCCTTCCTGCGAAGCTTGGAGGACTCTAGAAATACGTCGGCCAGATGTGGATGATCTCCGTTCCTCTTCTTGCTCTCTCGTGTCCAGGTTCTTCTCTGGGCTGTTTCCACTGGTCCAAAGGGGTCAAGATAAGGGCCACCGTGCGTCTCCTTCTGGAGTGGGCCCACAGCGTGGGCCTGGGGCCGCTCGCAGACCAGTTCTTCAGCAAGCTCTCCAGTATGGCCAGCCTGTTGGCCATGCCCAATTCTCAGTTGCTGCAGGTGAGTGTACGGGAGGCACCAGGGTGAGTTTTGCATGGTGGATGTTGAAGGCCTGGATCGTCTCAAGGCCAGGAAAGCTGCGGGAGAGAGTGGAGGGCCACCGTAGACGCCCAGAGGTTCTAGAACAGGGATGGCGAACCTTTTCGGTGCCGAGTGCCCTGATTGGAATGCGCATGCACGTATGTGCTTGTGGCCATGCCAGAGTGCCAGAAACCCCAAGACCAGCTGGCTGGTGCACGCATGCTTTTTCTTTTGCCGGTTTTTGCCGGTTTGGGGGGCGTTTTCAGGCTTGGATTGAAAACGGGCTGAAAAATGACCCAAGAAACAGCCTGGAAATGGACTGGAAATGGCCCAAGAATGGTCTGAAAATGGCCCCCCAAATGTCCTGATTTTAGCCATTTTTGGGGTCATTTTCGGGCACTCTGGTGCCCGCAAAGACCAGTTATTGACGTGTTGGTAGAGAGGGCTCTGCCTGCCTTAAAATCAAAGCCTTAAAAATCAGCCCAACGGACACAACTTAGAAATAAACAGAGTTTGTTTCTAAGAGAAATAGAGAGAGCTCACTTGAGGCTTCCTTACTTCGCTCAGATGACCTGGCCTGTTTTGAGAAGCGAGTTTCCTGCCTTGAACCCAGCACAGCTCGGTCACATCTTGAACCAGTACCAGACGTCTTCCGCCATGGGCTGCGTCCCAGCTTGGAAACCCAGCAACAGCGATGCTCTGGCAGCTGTGAGGACAGGTGAGGCTTCCGATGTTAGGCAGCTGGGCTGGTTGACCTGGAAAACCGCCGAGGGTGGAACGAAGGTGCTTTTTCAAGAGGCCACCGGATTTCCTGTTTTTTTTGCAGTCAGAGTCCTCTTCCCCTTTAATGGGAATGGGTGGGGTGGGGTGAAACAGCTGGATCGTGGGTCCAAAAGGTTCCACCCAGCCTAGCAGATGTTTACAGGTCCCAAACCTGTCTCTCTGCCAAATGGAGTCTTTGGCATTGACCACTTTTGGACTTGACACGCAAAGCTGGATGGGGTGTTGACTTGAGGGGCGTTGTACCCAGTGGTAGGATTCAGCCGGTTTGCACCTATTCGGGAGAACCGGTTGTAAACTTTTTAAGCAGTTCGGAGAACCGGTGGTTGGAAGAAATCTCCTTTTGGGTTCCCCCCCCACCCCCACTTTGCAGGGCTAATCCTGTAAGGAAGGCAGGAAGGAAGGAAGCATTCTGGTGTTGTTTCTAGCCTTATTGCCCTGCTTACAAAAACTGCCTCTCCGGTGAACCCTTATGACATGGTCACAGCTAAGGCGAAGTGCCCATCAACCCGAGTGACGTTGAGTTAGCTGCGCCCACCCGGTCACATGACCACCGAGCCACGCCTACCCAGCTGGTCATCAGGGCAGAGAACCGGTGGTTAAATGATTCGAATACCCCCACCTAATCTAGGAAGAATGTGGATTCCAGCACAGATTGAAACTAAATGGTTGGATGGGGCGGGGCTTGTGTGACCCTTGCAGATGACATTCTGGAATCCTTTGATAACCATCCTCCCATCATGCTGCCCACCGGAGGATTCAAGGTGGACCTGGAGACCGATCACCTTGATGACAACGTCTACCGGCATCTTCTGTACATCCGCCATTTCCTGTGGAGCCTACGGAGCAAAAGTCCCCACTCCAGCGACTCTCTGGAAGCAGAGACCCCAAAGGTAGCCCCCCCCAACCCCCCCACCCTTTAAACGGGATGCATTTCAAAAATCCTGGGTTGGTTGCTTTGCACACCTCACCAGGGTGTGGGTCAATATTTGTTGTGGCCCAGCCGGCTCCGGATGAGCTGCTGATGGACTCTTCTAGTGAGGAGTCCTATGAGTCTGCTCTGGAGGAGGAGGGCGACCTTGAGAGAGCAGAGAGCCTGGCTGGTCATCAGGAGGCACCTGGGTCTTGGAGTAGTGGGGAGGATCAGGGCCAGTTTGTCCCTGATGCTAGAGTGAGAAGGGCTGAAAAAAGGAGGCTTCAATTGCATCAGAAGCGAACTTGAAGGAGTTGAATGAGTCCCAGCTGCCTAATGACTGGCCCCTCCCAAGAGGGTTTAAAAGGGAGTCTTTGCTAAGGAAGTCCTTGCAGAGAACAACGTTGGATTTCTAGGTTTGTGTTTATTTGTGTTGATTTTCAGGTTCTTGTTTAGTTGAGTTAGGAAGCTTCGTATCTGTTCAGAGTCATTCAGGCAAGCAGCCAAGAGAGTCAGTGGCAAGCAGCCAGTCTTGTGTTAGTCAGAGAAAGGGGGGGGGGGGTCAGAACAATATTATATCAAAGTGTAGTTTCCTTTGAGTTAAGCTGGGTTGAAGAATAATGTGAGACGTTGGTAGGAATGTCCTAACGTTTGATGAAAAACATCACATTATCTTTTCAAAGGGGAAGAATATTTTTTTGGGGTGGTGGTGGTAGAATGTGGCTCTGGATTCCCAGGAGGGTAGGACTGTATGTTCTGACCAGGCTTCCTTAAAAAGCAAGAAGCAGAGTCTTGGTCCAAGTAAAACCCCTTTTATTTACACGACTGTGAATTCCTTTCCTTCACAAGTCCGCAAGGCTTAGCAAACAGTCTTTCAGAGGAATGTTTATCCACACGAACCTTATCTCGTTTGGAGAACTGCCAGATAACTAGTCTCCGAACACAGGGCGAGGCAAAACTTGGCACAGCGTCTCTTATAGTCACAAGCAGAACTTTCCACTCTTGAAATGACCGAAGGAACAAATTGTTTCCTGCAAAAGCCCCCTCCCCGTTTGCTCCTTTTTTGTTTCTTATGGGAGGGGCCAATCAACACCAAGGTGTGGCTTCACTCCCAAGTCGACTCTGCTTTCTGAGTTGTTCTCGTCTTCTGGCAGCTCTCCGCATGCACCCACTGGGAACAGGTTCCAGCTGTTCCTCTGCCTCACTGCTGTCTAGCTCCCTCTCTGCTTCCGATCCAGAGCCCTCGGCTGAGCTTTCCTCAGCCCCCCAGGACTGGCCCATGTTCCTCCCCAACCTCCTCACTCCCCGACTCTGAAGGCCACAACACTGTATTCTAGAGAGATGAGAGACAGCGGAGTTTAGATAGTTTGGTTGGGAGCAAGAGATTTAAGGCAGCTCCTCCTTAGAGGTTCTCATCACCTTTATTGAGACAAACGCTTGCTTTAGTCTGGCAAGATTCTGTCTATAGGTGAGGAACAATAAAGGGAACTGCTCGGAGGAGCCTCGACGTGTCGTTCTTGGTTTCTGGAACCTGATATTTTTCTTTGTCTTCCTACTTTCTTCTTAAAGACTGAAATGATCAGTTGCCAAGCAACACCCCCAGTGGAGTCTGAGACAATAGTTGGGTCGGTTGAGAGCGCCTTTGACTGGACGGATGGCAGGCGGGCGATGAACGGTGAGAAGCCGGAGGAGAACATCTCCCAGGTGACTGGTGCCAACCTGTCCATCTCAGATTATGGGACTTGTGAGACACGGCTACCCAATACTCTCCAACAGCAACACCTTGAGAGACCGAAGGGGAAAAATGGGACCAAGCCAGTCACGGTGTCCGTCGACTCTTCCTGTTTGCTGACTCCGCCTAACACCCCTCTGATCTTTGACTCCATCGGCCTGGAATTGTCCCCGGAAACCACACCTGGGAAGGACGTCCCAGAGTCTCGGCGAAACGGACTCAACGGCACCAAAACGCCAACCCAGGAAGGTAATGAAGAAGGATGGTTAATCAGGATTGGAAGGCGAAGGGTTCGGCCTTCAAGATGAGGAAACGGTTGAAAGGAAATCCAGAATGGAGAACGTTTGTAGCTCAAGGTTGAAAGGAGGGGTCCTTGGTGCTCTCTGAGCTTGGTTGTTTTCTTGCAGACATTTCATGACCCAACTAGGTAACATCATCAGTATTAGAAGGGGGTGGGATTTGAGGAGGAGGAGGAGGAGAAAGAAGGGAAGGAGGAAGAGAACTGTGGGGTCTCCTTGGTGCTCTCTAACCATGGCTGTTTCCTTGCAAACATTTCATGACCCAACCAGGTAACCTCATCAGAGGGTAGATAATGGAACCCCTGCAAGAAAAACAACCAGCATTTATAACGCTTTTCCAGCCATGGGGGCCAGATTCCTCTGCTTTGGGGGAGCAAGCAAATATGGTTTAATTTAGGCAAGCTTTTTCCTGACGTTATTACAGTGGTGATAATTGCCTGCTGCTTGCTTTTATAAAAATTGCTGGGCTAACGTTTCTTTAGCGCTTCGGGCCATTTTAAGCGGGGGTGGGGAGGGGGGAGGCGTTGTACTCTGTATCCCACTGTGCTAATTGCGCCTGAAGCAGCCGGATCCCCATCGTGGTAGGAAAAAAGGGGACTAGAAACGTTAAAAAGAAATGCTAACAATTGAACGCAACTCTCTCCAATCCTCGAGAGATGGGGCGTGGGAGCAAATCTCAAAAATTCCCAGCCATTATGCCGGCTAGAAATCCAGCGAGACCCAGGTTGGGGAGGAACCGTTGACGGAAGGAGAAGGAACGGACAAATCGTGTGCGATGTTTAAAAAAAGTACAATCTGGTTGTGTGTGTGTTGTTGTTTTTCTCCTCTTCTTGGTCTCAGGATCTTCTCCCACGCCCTACGACTTCCCCACTCCGGCTTCTTCGAATCGCAGCTCGGCCACCGACGATTTTTGCTACGTCTTCGTGGTGGAGCTGGAAAAAGGGCCCATCGGCTTGGGGATGGGACTGATCGATGGTTTGGTGAGTGGGCCTTCCGGGGCAGGGGTCCCCCAACCTTTCGGACCTCAGGGGGACCACTAAATTCATCATTTTAAATCCCGCGGACCGCTCATAGGATCTGACTGATGACCGGCTGGGCGGGCGTGGCTAGGTGGTCATGTGACTGGGTAGGTGTGGCCAACTCGATGCCACTCATGTCGAACGGCGCCTCGCCGGCATCTAATCGCCCCTCCCCTCCTAGCCCCTCCTCGCCAGCCCCTTAGGGCCCCAACAGGAAGCAGCTGCTGGAGCTAAGCAGCCCCCAGGAGAAAGAGTTGGCCAAAGAGCTCAGTTCAAATTGGATCTGGCCGAGAAGGAGGCTCAGCAGAAGCACCTCACTGAGGACTAGGAGCATGGGCTTTCCAAGCAGAGGGAAAACCAGTGAGTGTGCAAGGCCAGGGACTGGCACCTGGAGGCTCGGCGGGCTGAGATGGTCAGTCAGTTCCAGGCCCTGATGCAGCCCCACTGGAACGAGGCCCTCTGGCTCTTCGCCACCAGCGGCTCTTCCCTCCAGCCTTCGCCCAAAGCCCCCCACCAGGAGGCTGAAGCAGACCCCAAGTCGGAATTTCTGACCCCCTCTGACCCCAAAAAAAGACCCCGAAGGGGGAGACTCTTTGCAGCAACACAAACGTTCGTTGCACGTCTCCATCCCAGGAGCCGTAGTTTGAGGACTTCTCATTTAGTGCAATATCAAAAATGCAACTAATTTTTCTGAGGAACACCAACATCTTCTCGCGGACCACCAGTGGTCCACGGACCACCAGTGGGCGACTGCTGTTCTGGGGGACGTGGTATGAAGCCTCTTTCGGAATAAAGAGAGCAAAGAGTAGCTTCCAGGAGGAGCCAAGGTTGATAGGCTCTCATGTTTCTCTCTTCCATCCGTGGTCCCCAAGATGGAAGGAAGGTCTAATTCAGCAGCATCTGCTTGTTAGATTGTTTCTCTCTTGAGCTACAGCTCTGCAGATGTCCAGGATTAGAATTCTTATCTTCTTCCCACCGCCGTGGCCAGTGGGAGTTGTAACTCATCGCTCTTGGACACTGCTGGGTTGAGGAACCCAATTTTCAAGAGGCAACTGGACTTTCTTGTTATTCTTTGACGACCCAAAGGTGCTTTTTCAGGAGACAACTGGACTTTGGATCTCCATAGAGTCTGGACTTAGGAACAATGATGACCTTGGATCTCCCTAGGCATTCTTTGAAGACGTTTTGCTGTCTCATCCAAGATGTTTCTTCAGCTCTGACTGGATGGTGGGGAATGGAAGGAATGATACTCCTTGCAGGCAGACTTGGTCATTTGCATCTTTTTTAAGAGAGGCGGTGAGGCCACTGGGAGGTTTATCTGTGTCCTCAGGGTCACCTCAGTGGTGCAAATGGGTGTGGGGGTCTTCTAACCAGAAAGAAAGAAACATAGCAAGGAAGTCCAGTTGCCTCTCGGAAAAGCAGCTTTGGGGGACAACCATGAGCTGGAGGACTGAGAGTCTCCATAGACATCTGGATTGAGGTAGGGCTTCCAAAAACATCTGTTTTAGGAAGCAAGGATGGAAATAAAGTACAGCATGGAGGATCTGGAACTTTTCAACTAGGACCTCCTGAGGTTTCTCTCTCTCTCTTAGCTACTCTGCTTATGGTTCCACCTGCTATACCAGAACTCACCCATCTTCTTGCTCTTCTCTCCTCTGTCTTGTAGCATACCCCTTTAAGTTCTCCTGGGATCTACATTCGGACTTTGATCCAAGACAGTCCAGCGGCAACAGATGGCAGACTCTCCATTGGGGACCGCATCCTTGCCGTCAACGGCACGAGCCTCGTTGGCTCTCATTACCAGAGGTAGGGGCAAAGTAAGGCCGATGGGTTTCGCAGTCCAAAGGAGCTTCTCTGAGGTGGATTTTGACAGAGAATTCTGGGAATTGTAGTTCAGACATCTTTGGAGGCCATCCAATTTGGCAGAGCTCTATCTATCCCAGGTCCGTCCTTGCTACAGGATGTTGGTTTGAGCTTCCCTTCTCTCCAGTAGAACTATTGAACGTCTTACAAATCTCGGATTTGGGGGCGGTTTCTTATTTCCTGGGCTAAATGTGAAGAAAATCAAAATCTGTATATGGAAGATCCACACACAGCATAATTCAATTTTCATAATGCACCTTATAGATACAGATCTTCCTATTTCAGGCAGAACTTGCAGATTTCTGGAGCGCTTATTTGGTAGAATTCCATCCGACGTTCAGATAACTAGATGACCTACAAGGTCCTTTCCAGCTCTCGTTATTCTGTAAATTAATGAACTATTTCATGGTTTATATCCTTTTCAGATGTTTTTTCTTTCTTTCAGCGCCGTGGACCTCATCCGATCTGGCGGGAAGAAGCTGCGCTTCCTGGTGGCCAAGTCTGATCTGGAAGTTGCCAAGAAGATCAGCTATAGTTCTTCACCTTCTCCATAAAAGCTGGTCAAATTACCTTCTGTAATCCACCTACCGTTGAACGTGCTCCACGGGTAGTGGAGTAAGCTTGGTGGGATCCATCAGCAGATGATACAGCTGGGAAGTTCAGAAGGCTGCACTGGAATTGCAACGGATTCAACTTGTGGGCGGAGGGTACCCAGTGCCATGCTACTCTTGAGACCCAGAGGTTTTCCACCAAGTGCCCCAGGATTGACTACAAAGCATTTCTTAAGTGGACATCTCAAGTTGACCTTCTAGCAATTCAGAAGTACCGGGATTTGGGACAAGCTAAGCTCATCTCTGCTTTGCTTCATAGTAGAGAATTCCATCTGGGCTACAAAGTCCTTTCCAATAGAAAACTTGCAAGGGTCCCAAGCTGGTTATTTGGGACCTTCTCCTGCTAAGGACTTCACCGGTTGCAGGTAGCTTGGCTTGCCCTCTGGACCAACTGGCATTTGCTGCCATGATGGGCCAAGTGAACGGACTTGAAGGATAGAGCATTGAGGTGGCGGGTCTCCATCAGGCTTTGACTCGGGTGGGCCCTGAAGCTTTCAACTCTTCTTTTGGCCCTCGTGGTCCTTTTATTCAGCTCAGGATGTTCTGGAACCAGCTGCCTGCTCTGAGGTGTGGGAAATTCAAACTAGGACATTTTTTTAACAAGGTTTTGGGAAATGATAATTGCATGCCGGGAACCAAAGATGGATGCTTTATAAAAACACTCCCTTCCTCCAGCTGAAGGTTGCTATGCACGGAAGGGAAAGTGGGCTATTTAAACAAAAACGGAATGGGCAGCTCTGTCTCTTGCAAATACGACCAAGATTCCTGTCTTTGGATCGACCGTGCGATAAACCGAAAGCAATAACAGGTTGCAGCTCTCAAAAGCCCCGAGTCCCGGAAGGGAGAAGGGCGGTATAGAAATTTAAACAATAATAATACTAATAATAAAACTAATGTGGGAGGAACTGTGGGTTGGGATTAGGGGGGTCTGATGAATCCCCTTTCCTGCTGATCTTTCTTAGCTTAGCCCAGAGATGGCGAACCTTTTCGGCACTGGCATGGAAACATTGGGCAGATGTGTGTGTGTGCTTGCGTGTCGGGGCCGCGCTCCGGAAAAGCCAAACTTCCTGGTTCTAGCACAGATGCACACCTGACAATCAGCTGAGTGGCGTGCATTTGCAGGCCGGTTTTCGGCACTGCTGTGCACGCCAAGGACAGCTGATCATCAAGCACAGAAGAAACCCAGAGGAAAAACAGGCAAGGCTGGGCGCGCCGGGCGACATGGCTTCGTGTGCGACTTTGGCCACGTGTGCCATGGGTTTGCCATCACGGGCTTCGCCTATCTTACTGGTTTTCCCGTAAGGCTGCCATATCTGACGATGTGCGTCGCTACGCAGAGTCACTTGAGATGGGCAGAAGGAAAAAAAGGAAGGAAAGGGAGAGAAAGAAAGAAAAAGAAAGAAAGATACCCATAGCAAGAGCACTTAAGACTTCTAGGCCGCTTCGCAGTGCTTTCCAGCCCCCTCTAAGCGGCTTACAGAGTCAGCCTTTTGCCCCCAACAACCTGGGTCCTCATTTTACCGACCTCAGAAGGACGGAAGGCTGAGTCAACCGTGAGCCAGTGAGGATCGAAGCGGGGGCAGTGAGCAGAGTCAGCCTGCAATACTGCAATCTAGCCCCTGAGCCGCTACGGCCCTACATGGCAAGATAGAAAATCGGGGCTGCAATAATCGAGATCACCACTAGAGAGCAGCAGATACACACAAACATGCACAGTAACTCTCTGCTGCCCTCTAGTGGCTGCCAGGAGGCGTAACAGAAAAATAATCTGTACAGAACCAGGAAGCTGCCTTCTAAATGACCAGCTTTGATCAGGCCATTCCATTTGGGGGCTTCTCGGATAGAACTCCCTTTTGAGCTCAATTTCTCCAGCTTTCTGAAAGACCCACGGCCGGCGCCTAGTCAGGTGATGACATTCAAGTAGGACTAGACCCAAATTCAAATATTTTCCTCTTAGGAGCCTGAGATGGTTCGAATTGCTGAGGACCAACAGCAGCCAAGACCATTGCTCAGCTCTTCCAACCATCGCTGGATGCCAAGACCAACAACCGGCCAGCTGCCGCTTTGGCGAGGCCGCGCTGCCCCCTGCTGGCCGGCCGAGTCCCTTCACGATCCGAAAGGGAAGGTCCGAGCACAGCTTCCAACCCAGACAAAAAAGAGAGACTGGATTTGTGGCCAGTAGCGACGCTGCGGAAAACAATATATAATTCCTGAAATAAAGTGGATTTTAATCGCTTAGCTACCTACTGATTTCTGGGCTGTTGGCCAAGGACTGCAGGGAAGTAGAAAATTAAGACTGTGGCATTGAAAAGGTCAGCCTCTCCCAGCTGTGGTGCTTGTTCCCAGATGCTGGTTTGAAGGTGCCAAATTTTTCAAGATTGGGGGATCAGTGCTACCTGGGGGCTTGGTGATCCGTCTCAAGCAGCTGGGGAGGATAGGTTGGGGAACACTGGAAGAATATAACCTTAAAGTGTGATCTGATAGATGGCTGAGAAATCTTTCTAAAGACATCAAATTCATCTGCTTTACTAACTTCTATTCTATTCTTTTTCTTTTCTTCTCTTATTCTATTTCTACTCTATTCTTTGTTCTATTCTATTCTAATTCTGTTCTATTCTAAACTATTCTGTTCATTCCATTGTTGTTCTGTTCTTCTATTCTATACTATCCTGTTCATTCCATTGTTCTGTTGTTCTAATTCTATTCTATTCTAAACTCCTATTTTATTCTTCATTCCATTTCTCTATTCTATTTCTATTCTATACTCCTATTCTATTCTTCATTCCATTGTTCTAATTCTATTCTAAACTCCTATTCTGTTCTTCATTCCATTGTTCTATTCTATTCCAAACTCCTATTCTGTTCTTCATTCCATTTCTCTATTCTATTTCTATTCTATACTCCTATTCTATTCTTCATTCCATTGTTCTGTTCTATTTCTATTCTAAACTCCTATTCTGTTCTTCATTCCATTGTTCTGTTCTGTTCTATTTGGGATCTCCAAACTTGGCAACTTGTAGACGTCGACTCCCAGAATTCCTGGCTGGTTGAGGAATTCTGGGAGTTGAAGCCCACAAGTCTCCATGGTTGGAGAGCCTTGCCAATAAACCATTTAATGCCCCCCGTCCAGGAAAACTCCACACCGATTCCTGAAAGTGAGGAGGGAAATGGAGGTTGTCCCTCCTTTTTCCAGAGAATGTGAATTTTTGACTTGGAAGAATTAAGGAAGCAACCCGCCTTCTCGTTTCGTATTTCTTAAATCAGCTCTGCATTTTGAGGGTGGGTGGGGAAATGTATATAATTCTATTATTGCAAAGGACTTTTAGTGTATGTGTGTGTGGCGGGGGGGGAGGGAATTCAAACCTACTCCCTTCTGTGCTGAAGAATGAGGTGAAGTAAAATAAGAACAAAATGGATTCTCGTGTTTGAGTCTGTACTTCAAAACTCGTGTAAGTGTGGTGGCCCACCAGTGGAGCTGGGGGCAGACTCGGACAGTGAGGAGGTTGGGGAGGAAGATGGGCCGGTCCTGGAGTCTGGGGAAGGCTCTGCGGAGGGCTCTGTGTTGGAGGCAGAGAGGGGGCCAGGGCTGTCTGACGGTTATCAGCTGCCTTCGGAGTCAGACATCAGTGGGGCAGAGGAACAGCTGCAGCCTGTTCCCAGTGTGCGCATGCAGAGTGGCCAGGCGAAGGGCGTAGCTAAAGAACAGGGGTCGATTTAAGGAGTAAGGCCACAGGTGGACGATGAATGGCCCCTCCCAGAGGGAATAAAAGAGGAGCGAGAGGGGAGGGGAGTTTGCAGGAGACCATTCGTTCGCTTCATTGGTTCGTGAGTCTCCGAGACTCCTTGCCAAACTTTGCAGAGATCGTCCTGGCAGCTCTCCAAGCCAGATGAGGTCTGTGACCATAAATCCTCCCTCGAAAGACTTTGCTGGATGTGAAGGAGCAGAATTCAGAGTCAATTAATCAAAGAATTAATCGGGACCAGGAATTTGCTTCAGGCTCTTGGGAAGCCTCGGTCAGAACAATGATGAAGCCGGAGTTCCTTCCCAAGGTCACCGAGATCCATGAAGGACACAGACGTTTGCTCAACTCAAGTAGAACTAGAGAAGGGCACGTAGACCATGAATGCTTTTAATAAACCGAGATGTGAGACATTTGTCATCAATGGCAAAGACATCCCGGTGTGCTAGGAAACAGTGAAGTAGGACCTCAAGAAGCCCTCAGAAATGGAGAAGGCACCAGGGAAGTTCTAACCCAGGAACCTCACCAGGAAGCAACCTTAGGGTTGGCCCGGAGGGCTTGCTCATCCAGGAACGGAGCCGGTTCCTCCTTCCAAAAGTTGGCTGGTCATCTTCATGGCCAGCAGCAGAGGGAGGTGGGTCTCCCGGTGGCTTAAGTCCTCGGAGGACGGCCTTAGCACGAACTGAGCCACGCTGGGCATTTTGAGTAAGTTCATCAGCTCCGTGGCCCGGGTGAGGATGGCCTCTGCTTCTTCAGCGCAGTAGACGGAGGAAACGGCCGGGCTCTGGATGAAGAGCTTCATCTTCGAGAGAAACAGGCAAACTCTGCAGCAGAGAAGCCCAAATAAGATCATAAACAATGAAGGCGCTTGCCAGCAACAGCAAAGGGTTGATAGAACCAATGCAGGTACCGTATTTTTCGGATTATAAGACGCACCGGAGTATAAGACGCACCCTGCTTTTTGAAGTGGTAATTTAAAAAAAAAAAAAAAGCTTTTTGCACTCTGCAGGCCTCAGGGGTTTTATTTTGAAAAAAAAAAAGGGTGGGGGGCATGCATAGGCTTCGGGAGGCTTGTAGAGTGCTCCTGGGGTCTGAGGCCCCTCCCCGCTCCCCCCAAAACGAGCAAAAAACAGCCTGTTTTTCACAAAGAAAATGGGGTAAGTAGTGGGCTTTGGAGGCTTGTAGAGTGCTCCTGGGGGCTGGGGGGGGGTTAAAAACGCCCTGTTTTTTACTCATCTCTGCCCTCCCCAGCCCCCTGGAGCACTCTAAAGGCTCTGCACGTCCATTTTTGCAAAGGGGGCAGGGTTTGGGGGGGCCAAAACTGCTGCATTCAGTGTATAAGACGCACCCAGATTTTCACCCTCTTTTTTGGGGAGAAAGGTGCGCCTTATACTCCGAAAAATACGGTAGTTCTCCACTTATAACAATTCATTGAATGACTGTTCTAAGTTACGAGGTCCCTGGGAAACGTTTTTCCACCCACGTGGGATCACCCGCCGACACTAAAAGGGCGAGCTACCGCATACGAATAGAGAACAAACCCTAGACTCACTAGGGCTGAAGATGTTACCTAGCTGGGTAATAAAAGGTCTCTCCAAGGAACCACCCTGTTCAGAGAGCACCAACCGGTGCCCACAGATCCAGGACTGTCTTCCTAAATAAAAAGCCGATAAGGAAGCCATTCAAACCTGGGGATGAGATCCTGGCTGCGAGACGCTAGCTTGGTCAAGGCGGTCATGAGGACGGCGATCACCCGCGGCGAGTACTTGGGGATGTTAGCCGAAGGCCGCAGCTGGGTGATCTCGAAGAGCATGGCTTCCAGGACGTCGAAGAAGGTGTTGATCTGCTCCACCGTGCAACGTTTATCGTGCGTCACCGATGCGTGTTCGCCAATGGCCCAGACCTAGAAGACGACCAATGAAAATGTCACACCCCCCCCGAAGCGAATCTGACGACCGAACGAATGAACGGTTTCCTGCAAACTCCACTCCCCTGTCGCTCCTCTTTTATTTCCTCCGGGAGGGGCCGTTCATCGTCCACCTGTGGCCTTCCTCCCAAGTCGACCCCCTGTTCTTTAGCTGCTCCCTTCGTCTGGCAGCTCTGCGCATGCGCACGCTGGGTGTGAAGATCCCAGAAGAAAAGCTAACCAATTGACGAGCCTCGAGACAAAGTTCAAAAGAAATCCAATCATTTATTAGGATTAACATCCTGGCGTTACTTCGTTGCAGCCAAACCTGAAAATCATTTAATGGTGTCTGCACTTCCCCCCCCCCCGTGCCCCCTCCTTTCTGCCTGGTAATAAATCACGTTAGCCAATTAGCAGTGTAATTGAATCTATCCATGCGCATTACAGGCCAGCTTGGAATTCCCCTCTGACCACAAAAATGCCAGGAATCCTCATTTCTCTATGTCAACTCGATAAGAGTCATGGTGATGTTTTTGCGAGTTGACACTGGGAACAGGCTCCAGCTGCTCATCTGCCTCCCTGATGTCTGACTCCAAAGACAGCTGATAACTGTCAGACGGCCCTGGCCCCCTCTCTGCCTCCGACACAGAACCCTCCTTAGAGCCCTTCCCCAGACTCCAGGACTGGCCCAGGTTCCTCCCCAACCCTCCTCACTGTCCGAATCTGCTGCCAGTCGGGCCACAACAGGGAGAGGGAGGGAAGGGCAGTCTCTGGCACATGCAGGCGTCTCCTTACCACGTGAATGAAGAGGTCCTCCTTGGTCTGAATGTTGGACACTGTCCCCGAAAACTCCAGAAGCGGCTTGGACAGCTCCACCACCAAGGAAGGGTGCTGCTTGCACAGGACTTGCAGCTGGGAACTCATCACTCTGCCCGGGGGGTGGAAGGTGGGTGGGAGAAAGAGAAGATTCTGAAGAAAGTGAGGACGCTCCCCAAAGAGGAGGCAGGGAGGTGACCCCCCCAAACCAAGGTTCTAGCCGAGGACCAGAATCAACTCCGGTTTCTGAAAGAGGTTTGCAGTCGAAGTCACTCTGGGTTGAGCTCCCCCCCTCTCTCTATCCCGATTTAGGGAAACCCTCTACTCACCTGAACACCTCGGCCTTAAACCCGGGGATCTCGTACAGGTGATCGCTCCTCTCCAGGGCTGCCAAGGTGAGCTTCTGGGCAAGAGTTCCATCTGCAAACTGAAGAAGCCAAGAGTTTGTGTCCTTCCTTCCTCTCATTTTTTTCTCTTCTCTCCCTTCATCCCTCCCTCCGTGTATCTGTCCATCCATCCAATTATATATCTCATTCACTTTCTTGCTTTATTTGTTTCGTCAAAACGTGTGCAAGACAGAAAGTGTAAATATAAACAGGGACCAAGGTAAATGAGTGCGAATGAATGGGGACGGCAGGCACGCTGGGGGGCTTACGCACGCCCACTTTACGGACCTCTTAGGAATGGGGTGAGGTCAGGAATGGCGAGAGGGGAATGCGCAAGCACGGCGGAGGTGAGCTGGGGCAACGGCTGGCGTGCCCACAGAGAGGGCGTTGCGTGCCATAGGTTCGCCATCACGGGACCAGGGAGTGACATGATAGCAGCCTTCCAAGACCTCAGGGGCTGCCCCAAAGGAGAGGGAGTCGAGCTATTCTCCAAAGCCCCTGAGGGCAGGACAAGAAGCAACGGGTGGAAACTAATCAAGGAGAGAAGCAACTTAAGAACTAAGGAGAAATTTCCTGACAGTTAGGACAATGAATCAGTGGAACTGCTTGCCTCCAGAAGTTGTGAATATTCCAACATGGGAAATTTTTAAGAGGTTGGACATCCATTTGTCTGAAGCGGTATAGGGCTTCCTGCCTAGGAAGGGGGTTGGACTAGAAGACCTCCAAGGTCCCTTCCAACTCCGTTATTCTATATTTTATTATTCTATATTGCACATAAAACATATGAAGAACGGTTGCAGGAACTGGGGATGTCTAGTTTAATGAAAAGAAGGACCAGGGGAGACATGATAGCAGCCTTCCAATATCTCAGGGGGATGCCCCAACGAAGAGGGAGTCAAGCTATTCTCCAAAGCCCCTGAAGGCAGGACAAGAAGCAATGGGTGGAAACTAATTCATTAAGGAGAAATTTCCAGGCAATGAATCAGTGGAACGATTTGACTCCAGAAGTTCTAAATGCTCTATCGCTGGAGGTTTTTAAGAAGATGCTGGACAACCATTTGTCCGGAGGCTCCCAAGGTCCCTTTCCAGCTCTATTCAGGCAGGTGCCGAGGTGGACCCTAAGGAGATGCCCTTCCTGTGCTCCAGGTGGGCAGCAGCTGAGTTTCTCATCTGGGTCTTGCTCGAAGTCACACACCCACGCATGCATGCCTTTAAGCGCCGTTGTTGTTGAATGCACCAATTGGCTTCTCCCTCCCGCTCTCTCAACTGACCAACTCCCAGCTAACGTCTGGGTTGCCCATTCCTCTGCCTTCCTCCGTCCCTTCTCCTGCATTCCTGCTTTGTGGCAAAAATGCTGGTCGGAGGAACCTTACCTTCGACACCAACCTGAAGAAGAGCTGCAGCAACGCCGGGACGCTCTTGGCACATTGGTCGACCCGAGGGTGACTGGCCAGGGACCCCAAAAGCTGCCGGAGAGGAGTCAGCCTGCGGACAATCAAACGGCTCAAGCAGCAATTCACCACACCAGGCCGTGTAAACTGGCCGCATTGGGGAGGGGGGAGAAAAAGGCTTAATCTGGACGATTACCTGCCAGGGTCACCTGGAGTGGACTCAGCCCTCAGGAGATAATGGAAGAGGCCCCTGTATTGAGGGTGGCGGAAGGCCTCCAGGCAGGTAGAAGGCTTTGAAGCCGGATCTAGGGTGGACCTCTCGGACAGCGGGGTCAGGACAGACCTAGGGGAAGTCATGTGAAGAACGGTTGCAGGAACTGGGTATATCTAGTCTTATGAAAAGAAGGACTAGGGGAGACATAATAGCACTCTTCCAATATCTCAGGGGTTGCCCCAAAGAAGAGGGAGTCAAACTATTCTCCAAAGCACCTGAGGGAGGAACAAGAAGCAATGGGTGGAAACTCATCAAGGAGAGAAGCAACTTAGAACCGTGGAGAAATTTCCTGACAGTGAGAACAATTAATCAGTGGAACAGAAGTTGCCTCCAGAAGTGGTGAATGCCCCAACACTGCAAGTCTTCAAGAAGATGTTGGATAGCCATTTGTCTGTAACGGTATAGAGCTTCCTGCCTAGGCGAGGGGTTAGACTAGAAGACCTCCAAGGTCCCTTCCAACTCTTCTATTCTATTCTAGCTTCTGCTTCTCCTTGAGTTTGCAAGGTTTCCTAAAAAGCTTTGCCCCCCCCACCTAGTGCACCAAGATCTAGACCTAAAGCAGGGTTCTCCAACCTTTGCAACTTTAAGTCTGAAGGACTTCAGCTCCCAGACTTCTCCAGACAGCTTTGCTGGCTGGAGAAGTCTGGGAGCTGAAGTCCTTCAGACTTAAAGTTGCAAAGGTTGGAGACCCCTGACCTAAAGGACGAGAAAGTTCTTTGGACTTTTCCATTGCAAGAACTGGAACGGAAATAGGTCTTTACAAGTGGATCGGCGCCATTCAGAGTACCTGAGCTGAGTGTCCAGCGCAGCCGTCAAACATGGAAGGTCAAGCAGTAAGTGGAACATCTCCAAGGCATTCTCTGGACTGAGCAGAGCTGGTAAAAGATCGGTGTAATCGACGATCAGGGCTGGGCTATTCCAAGCCAGGAACTGCAAAGGGAAGGCAAGATGGAGAGGCGTGAATGGGATCCATTTCTTGGAAGATCTCAAGAGATCTAGGTTCTGAGAAGAAAGCAGAGTGGATCCAGAGAAAGAAATTTCCAAAAGGAAATTCTCTGCCTCCCCACGTTGTTTATAGCTGTATTGCTTCCTGAGGGCAGGACAAGAAGCAACGGATGGAAACTAATCAAGCAGAGAAGCAACTTAGAGCTAAGGAGGAATTCCCTGACAGTGAGAACAATGAATGAGTGGAACGACTGGCCTCCAGAAGTGGTGAATGCCCCAACACTGCAAGTCTTTAAGAAGAGATTGGACAACTATTTGTCTGAAGTGGTGTAGGGTTTTCTTCCTAGGCAGGGGGTTGGACTAGAAGGCCTCCAAGGTCCCTTCCAACTCTGTTATTCTATTCTAGCTTCTGCTTCTCCTTGAGTTTGCAAAGTTTTTAAGAACTCAGTTAAGGCTCTTTAAAAGCTTGGCTAACGTTTGAGTGTGTTTCCCAGGGCAAAATCATGGTAAGCCATGCTGCCAGGTTTCGGCAGCTTTTCTGGGGTTCCTGCAGAAATATGGAAGTTATGGGACAAAGATGGTGGCAAACCAGACCCCCAGAACATGTGTGTGTGTGTGTGTGTGTGTGTGAAAATTGGCCAATGCCTCCTGCAGATGCTCCTATATCAGAGGTGGCATTCAGCAGGTTCTGGAGAACCGGTAGTGGAAATTTTGAGTAGTTCGGAGAACCGGTAAATACCACCTCTGGCTGGCCTCGCCCCCATCTATTCTCTGCCTCCCGAGTCCCAGCTGATTGGGAGGAAATTGAGATTTTGCAGTGTCCTTCCCCTGCCACGCCCACCAAGCCACGCCCACAGAACCGGTAGTCAAAAAAAAAAACCAACTTTGAATCCCACCACTGTCCTACAGGGCAGCCAAACATTCAGAAAGACGAAAGAGCCCGGGGTCTGGTACCTTGAAGAGATTTGGGGTGCTCTTTCGGAAGATGCCGAGGTTCTCGGTGAAGAATCCAAGGTTCTGCCGGCAGAACTGGAGAAACTCGTAAGCCAGCATGAGGTTGTGGAAAAGCTGGGCAGGGACTTTGGTGAAGAGATGGCGGTAAACGGCTTCGGAGTCCACCGCGGCCGTCTCACCTGGTTGACGAAGAAACGGTTTAAACACCTAGGCCAGGGACGGCTGACCTTTTTTGGCTCGCGTGCCAAAAGCGGGTGGAGCACAGGGGGGGGTCGTGCGTGGGCGTGCCACACCCATAATGCTGTGTGTGCAGCCCCCTGCTTTTGGCATGCTTTTTTTCGCCCTCCCCAGGCTCCAGAGGCTTTCTAGGAGCCTGGGGAGGGTGAAAACAGCCTCCCCCCCACCTCCAGAGGCTTCGGGAGCTTCCCTGAAGCCTCCAGAGGGTGAAAAATGGCCTCAAAAGAAGGCCTAAATCAGCTGGCCAGCACACACATGCACTCTGGAGCTCACAGGGCAACACCTCGCGTGCCCTAAGAAATGGTTCCGCGTGCCACCTGTGACACCCGTGCCATAGATTCGCCACATCACGGACCTTGGCAGTTCCAAGCACACCCTCCGCCCCTCCCACCTGGCAAAGCGTCAAATCACATGTGGGATTTTAATCCCCCGTTCCGAGAACGGAAACATTGCCGGGGGGGGGGGGGGGGGGAAAGGTTTTTTTTCCAAAGATTTTAATTTTTTAAAAAGAATATGTGTTAAGAAGAAGTCCCTAAGCGCAAACATCCCACCTTCCTGACTCACTGTGATTCAGAAAAAACTGGGCGATGGGAATTAGTGCGCGGGCACAAGAAGGATCGCCGCTGATGCGCCCGTGGAGGTTTTTCAGGCAGGAGAGGGAGCGGTAGACGTAAGACGAGTCGTGCTGGCAGATGATGTCCATAATGGTGACCGCTTCGATGAGACACTGGAGGGGAAAAGAGAGAGAGAAGAGAGAGAAGAAGCCCCTGTCTTGTCCAGTTCTTGGTTCCTGCGAAAGCCTGGTCCCATTCCTTTGCGATGCTTACGGCTTTCTGTAGCTCCCCGTCCGTTTTCTTCAGAGCGCCTGAGGGACAGAAAACGGACTGAGTTTCAGACTCCTGGCTGGAAGGACGGTGTGGTGGCCTGTTGGCCGCTGGGCCTTTCATATGGGGAGGAGGCGTGGGAGTCAGGGTCAGCATCAAGGCAACCTGAGAGCTCCGAGGAGGAAGAGGGAATGGATTTGGAGCCTGGGCCGTCTGTCAGCCCTCAGATGGAGAGGCAACAGCCCCCCCCCAGGTCTGGAGATGGCTGATGAGGAAGAGGAGGAACAGCTGGGTCCAGTGCCTGAGGCATGGATGCGCAGAAGGCAGAGGAGAGGAGAGCAGAGGAAATCTATGGGCCGGTCCTTGGGATGGAAGAGCCACCGCTGCTAGCGAAGCCCCACCGTAGCTCTGGGGCTAAAAGGCAGGGGGCAGAGATGAATAGATGTGGCAGAGGAGAGGAGAGCAGTGGAAATCTATGGGCCGGTCCTTGGGATGGAAGAGCCACCGCTGCTAGCGAAGCCCCACCGTAGCTCTGGGGCTAAAAGGCAGGGGGCAGAGATGAATAGATGTGGCAGAGGAGAGGAGAGCAGAGGAAATCTATGGGCCGGTCCTTGGGATGGAAGAGCCACCGCTGCTAGCAAAGCCCCACCGTAGCTCTGGGGCTAAAAGGCAGGGGGCAGAGATGAATAGATGTGGCAGAGGAGAGGAGAGCAGTGGAAATCTATGGGCCGGTCCTTGGGATGGAAGAGCCACCGTTGCTAGCGAAGCCCCACCCTAGCTCTGGGGATAAAAGGCAGGGGACGGAGATGAATAGGGTATGGCAGAAAATCAGTTGGTGGGCGGGAGGTGCACACGCATGCACAGTGGAGCTGAGCTGGGTGATGGCTTGCGTGGCTGCAGAGAAAAATCTGCGTGCCGCCTGTGGCACGCGTGCCATAGGTTCGCCATCACAGGTGGAGGACAAGGGCTGCACTCACGGCGATTGCTCTGCTCCAGAAGCCGCTGGCAGTACTCAAAGGCCTTTTCTCTCAAGCGTTCCCTTGGAGGAAGGAGGCGACTTGAGGTGGATGTGACGGAGACCATCGACACGAGAGAACCATCCACCTCCGACTTGTCGTCTGTAAGGGAAGAGACAAGTGTCAACCCTGAAACTGACCAGACCGAAGCCATCTTGGGAGCTTCAGTGTTGCCACACTGGAGCTGAGGCATAGGGAGGGAGGGCTTTGAGGTAGTTGGGACTTTGCAGCCAAAACAAAACACTTTCTCTTGGGAACCAAGGACATAAGAGGCAAGGTGGCGCAGTGGTCAGAGTGCAGTACTGCAGGCTACTTCAGCTGACTGCTAGTTGCAGTTCGGCAGTTCAAATCTCACCAGGTTCAAGAGGTTGACTCAGCCTTCCATCCTTTCAAGGTGGGTCAAATGAGGACCCAGATTGTTGGGGGGCAAGAGGCTGACTGCAAACCGCTTAGAGAGGGCTGTAAAAGCACTGTGAAGCGGTACGTAAGTTGTGACATGCTTTGGGAATTGTAAATATAATTTGGTTACTTTAATATCATTTAGGTGTGTTTGGTAAGTTAACTACGTAAGTGTCATCACTTTTTAACCTTTCGTTTGTTTCCTCTCCAGCCTCTTCTTAAACACCTCCAGTGTTTTTAAGATAAGCAAGAGGGATTTTTGTCTTTCAGTTCCCAGAAACTTTACCAGCCACCTTTACGATAGGAAGGCCCATCATTCCCTGGAACCCAAGAGCCTAAATACGCTTCCACAGATTTGGAAATTCCCAATTCTCTTCCATATGGGATCCCAAGGAAAAACCCTCACCTGAGTTTGGATTGCTTGTGGTGTCACTCCTGTAACACAAGAGCCACCTCCTCAGCATGGAAAAAGACTGCATGTTGAGCCATTGGTCCTCCGTGTAATTCTGGCCCACCGACAGCACGGTGAAAAAGTCGGTGGCCACTGTGCCGTCCACCTCGGTGATGGGGCCCGGCTGGGAGAAAAGACAAAAGGCAGGATAGAAATTGGGAAGCGGTAGAAATTGGGGAGCGGCGAAAAGGCAGGGACAGTAACTCCAGGTTTAAATGCGAGGAGTCCCGGTGATTTATCAAGGGGGCTACCCAATTCCAGCCAGGCCAGGCCCTAAAGCAGGGATCAGCAACCTTAAACACTCAAAAGAGCCATTTGGACCAATTTCCCACAGAAAAGAAAACACCGGGAGCCTCAAAAACCTTCCTGCGCCTGGCTATTTCCTGAGCAGCCACAAAACTAGCATGTGTAGTTGAATTAAATGTTCTGGTTTGTTCTGAAACTTTTCTATTCTTGGATTTAACCATGGTTGGCCTACCGGGGCTTGAAAAGCTCAATCAATCAGGTGCCAGTGGATGTTGGCAGTCGTGATGCATATTTTGAATGGCAGGGAGCAACGTGCAGCTCCAGAGCCGCAGGATGCTTCCCCCTGCCCTAAAACGTGGGTGTCAGGGCTCCGAGTAACAGACCCAACGAAATCAAAACTCTGAGGCCTGGAGTTAGGAATGCCATCTTGGCACAGCTGGTGAAAACCTGATTCCCCACCCAAATCAAACCCCAAAGTTCTTGCCCCCAAGTCATGGGAAAGCATGTTATTTTGGCTCCAATTTGACCCCAGTTATCTCTATCTCCCTCCTTATGTTCCCACAGCTGCAACCAGCCTTGATGTGGCAACCCTGAAGATTTCCAAAACATTTTCAGGGCTGACAAAGGAAGCACGTGCTGGCTCAGGAATTCTGGGAGTTGAAGTCCACAGGTCTTAAAATATTTGCGATACTTGTGAACCCCAGCTCTAAGTCATGGAAAAATGCCTGCATGGACCAGTTTATAGCAGAGTGTGTGTGTGTGTGTGTGTGTGTGTGTCTTGTAAGGTGAATGGTAGCAAAGGCACTCATCCACCCTAACTTCGCAACTTTAACTCTGAGGGACTTCGACTCCCAGCATTCCTAAGCCAGCCATGCTGGATCCTGGAATCCTGGGAGTTGAAGTCCACAGGTCACAAAAGCGTGGGGCCGAATACCTGTTTTCCTCTCGGATTGAAAAAGCCACCTGTTGCCGGGGTCGTTCCTTGCTGGAGGCTGGCGTACCTCAGCCAATCCACCATCCTTTTGCTGATCAGGTTGATCTGGTCTGGAGATCAAAAAAAAAAAAAAAGACTCAAGTAAAAAGACTGCAGGTGGTATTTGCAACACTAATGTGTTAGTTGTTGTTGTTTTGAATCAGATAGCGTATTTTCGGAATATAAGACGTACCGGTGTATAAGACGAACTAAGATTTCGAAGAGGTAAGTAAGTAAAAAAAAAGGTTTTGTCCTCCCTGGCCCCCAGGAGCACTCTGCAGGCTTCAGCAGGCTTCAGCTGGGCGAAGGCAAAAATGCCCCCGTTTCTGCAGAAAACGGACTGTTTTTTTCACAAAAATGGAGGCGTTTTTGCCTTTCTACCAGCCCTGCTGAAGCCTGCAGAGTGTTGCTGAGAGAAGGCAAAAACGCCTCAATTTTTGCAAAAAACAGCCCGTTTTCCGCAAAAATGGGATTCAGAGGCTGGGCTTAGGGAGGCCAAAAATGGCTGTATTCGGTGTATAAGATGCACCAACATTTCCATGCTCTTTTGGGGGGGGGGGGGGGGGGGGAGGAATGCGCGTCTTATACTCTGAAAAATACGTTAATTCTTAGTCCAAGCATCCCAGCCAAGCAGCCACTCAACAAAAGCCAGACTGGCGAGGATTGAGAAGTTGCCTGACATTTGCCGAATTCAAATATTTACCTTCGTTCAGGCTCAGCGGTGCAGAACTGATGACTTTCGACAGGATGGGGAGGAGAGGACGTGCGCTCTGGTCTTCCGGCAGTCTGCCTTCCAGGGTTTTCACCACCTGCTGCCCCATTTCTTCAAGCGTCGTCCTTTGATCGCCCTTTGGATAAAGGATAAACGATTCGATATTCGATAGTAGAACTGAATCGGGTCAATCCAGAAAGCTACCTGAATTCTGGAAAGGTATCTTAGAGGGATTCGGGTGTCAATGAAGAACCCCAATGCAAAAGAAAGAGAAACTCTTTTAGGGTTTTTTTTGGAGGGGATTGGATTTCCAGATTTTGAAAAATATCCTTTTATGCCACATGGGGGAGCTTAAAGAAAGCATTTGAAACATTCATTCTGCATTTGCCTTTATCCTGCCTAACATTGGGGGGCAGAGGTCAAATGCAAAACAATTGCAAAACCAGCTTTAAAAATAAAATAAAATAACAGGACACAGCCATTTTACTATGCAATGTTATTGTTAGCTATTGCTCTATTGTTAACAGATGAACAGAGTTGGAAGGGACCTTGCAGGTCATCTAGTCCAACCCCCTGCCCAAGCAGGAGGTTTAGGTTTAGGTTTATTGGTTTTTTTATACCGCCCTACTCCCGAAGGACTCAGGGCGGTGGACAGCCAAAATAAAAACAAATATATAAAAGTTAAACAAGCTTTTAAAAGGCATAATTAAAAGACATCATTAAAATATTGGCCGAAACGTGGAAAAAACTCAAACTAACCCTAATTAAAATAATAAAAATTTAAATTTAAAAATTTTATGCCAGCCCGGCTTGTTGAAAGAGAAAGGATTTGAGAGCACGGCGGAAGGTGCGTAAGTCAGGGATCGTTAATTCCGGGGGCCATTCGTTCCAGAGGGCAGGGGCTCCCACGGAGAAGGCTCTCCCCCTGGGTGTTGCCAGTCGACATTGTCTAGCCGACGGCACCACGAGGAGACCCTCTCTATGGGAGCGTATGGGTCGGTGGGAGGCTCTCGGTGGCAGAAGGCGATCTCGTAGGTACCCAGGAGACCCTACATCTGCCTCTACCATTCAGTAGGACTGAAAGCTATGAAGAGCTAGTGGACAACTGGAGCAGTTGATTGATTATGGACCATCAAGTTGTTTTTTGAATCCTAGCGACCACTCAGATAGAATCAATTGAAAAATGAAGTAAATGAGAAAATAATAATATTAACAACAACAGACGGATCGTCATTTGGAGCCCAACACGCCAAGTATCGCAATTGTCAAAAACCGAAACGTTATTGATATCACGGTACCAGGAGATGCCAGAGTCCAAGAAAAAAGAACTGGGAAAAAAATATGAAATATTGTGACCTGGCCATCGAAATTACACGATTATGGACGAAACATGTAACGGTGATACCCATTGTCATCGGGGCACTTGGCACCATGATGTCCAAGAATTTTACAAAACACATCAAGACATTGCAGCTTCCTGCAATAACACCAGCAGAACTGCAAAAAACCTGTGCTACTCGGAACATTTTAAAAAGGTACTTGGTTGGTACCTAGGATGCTGGCAGCAACCCGTATCAACCATTAGCACCAGTCAGTGGTGTTTGTGATACATTTTTGAATGTTCAGTTGACTGAGTTTCATGTTTAATGAATAAATAATAATAATGAGGACGACAAAGAGGAGGAGGAGGAGGAAGAGGAGGCGGAAGATGATGATTATACATTTTAAGAAGATACTTGGTTTGATACCTAGGACGCTGGCAGCAACCTATGTCAACCGTTAGCACAAGTCAATGGTGTTTGTGATGCGTTTTTGAATGTTCAGTTGACTGAGTTTCATGTTTAATGAATAAAGTACATATTAATAATAATACGCCTTGCTTACTTGGGATTGTACGATGGAGAAAGCTAAACTCAACAGCCTGACGTCCCGGAACTTATCCCAAGGTAGAGATAAATCATTGCAAAATAATACTTCTCTCAATATGGCACTGCAAAGTATCTGGATTTGCTTAGGAGACTTTGGAAGGTATAGGGTGGTTTGCAGAAGCTGAACAAGTTTGTCCTCCAGTCTACAAGAAAGTCATGGAAAGGAACAAAAAGAAGAAGTTTAGAAATAGTAATAGAAATAGAAATAGTAATAGAAATGCCTGAACAACGTGCATTTTTCCAGAATAAAAGGTATTATCTGAATGTAACTACAATGGCAGTCCTTCCATTGTATTTTCTGCATTCCTCCCACCCTTTGTTTTCAACCACAAATTCCTAATTTCAGATTCCTGCCTTAATTCATTTTTTTTAAAAAAGAATGTCGGATAGATATTGGGGGAGGGGAAAAAGGCTACTTTCTTACCCCCTGAAAAGGAGAAAGACTCAATCAGCAAATTAGGAAAATAAATCCCGCAAAGTATAATACATGTTATATGCAGTGCTGTTTCTCACTCACTTCTGACTGTATTTGGTGGTTGAGACAATAAGGAATAGTCTTCGCAAGCAATCCACCGTTTCATTTCCGAAGTCTTGATTATGAAGGAAGCCTGAGATCCGAGAAGTGAATTTTTTAAATTCATCCTCCTGGATCTCCCTAACAGGGAAGAGGAATTGACAAGTTAAGAAATGCCGCATTTGATGCCATTTGAAGTCAATTTTGGTGAAACAAGCAATTATTGGTAGCCCTCAACTTGCAAGCCAGATGGTACCTTTCTCCTAGGAAGGGAAAAGCCTAATTATTTCTGAAAATCTTGCCAAGAAAACTGCAGGGACTTGTCCAGGCAGTTGCAGGCAATCAATGTTGACTCAAAAGTGTGCGTGCGCGCGCACACACACACACACATTCCCCTACCACAAATATTATAACTATAGAAACCAGGAAGTGATCCCAGCAACCATGCACCAGCACAGGAAGCCGAACAGAGAAACACAACAAGAGACAAACACTATAATGGGAATTATTTTAAAACGGCTGTTCTTCCTCATTGGAAGATGCAATGGGTAAGCTCCATGGCTGCCCCCAATGACTGCCAGCACAGTAAGGCCATCCTGCAGCCTTTTAGTTAATTTATTAATAAATAATTTGTTAGCATCTTTAGTTTTAATCAGTTTTTTAATTTATTTATTAGATTTGTTTGCAATGAGGCTAAGGCCCATCTCAACCAATCCTTCCAGGATAGGGGTTTCCAAAGGGATGTTTCCCCAGCATGAAATTCTGGGTTTGCACAGCACTTTTCCCCCCCTTCATATTATAACACCCTATTTGCCCCACAAAACAGGCATTTTCCTGCTGGCAAAAGCTGCCTGGCCAGCTTCCGCCATGCGAGGGCTGCATCCCCACTGAACATGCTGGGAAGGTAACCATTCCTGCCCTAACTTGGAGGCTGACCATGACTGGCTGTTGCCTGGCTTAGCGATCTGGGCAAACTCGGCTTATGCTTAGATGTGAGGACCAAGCCAGGAACTGAACAATGACCAATAAAGGAGAATATGTGTAGCTCAGGGTTGACATGAGGGGTCCTTGGTGCACTCTGAGCTTGGTTGTTTTCTTGCAGACGTTTCATGACCTAACTAGGGAACATGATCCATGTTAGAAGGGAGTGGGGTTTGTTCTCTGTCTCCCTTCTAATATCGATGATATGAGTTGCAAGAAAATAGGCAAGAAGTTGCAAGAAAATAGGCAAGCTCAGAGAGCACCAAGGACCCTATACTCCTCCTAACTGCCCCTCACTCCCTTCTAGCGCTGATGATGTTACCTAGAGGGGTCGCGAAACGTCTGCAAGAAAACCACCCAGCTCAGAGGGAACCAAGGACCCATAGTCCTTCTCCTTCCCTCTTCCTCCACTCTGCAAACCCTTCCCTTCCATAACTGATGTTGTTACCTAGATGGGTCATGAAACGCCTGCAAGAAAGCCACCCAGCTCAGAGAGCACCAAGGACCCCACAGTTCCTGTTCCTCCTCATTCCCCTCTTCCTCCTCCTCCTCTTTGCAAGCCCTCCTCCCTTCAAAGCACTGATGATGTCCCCTAGTTGGGTCATGAAACGTCTGCAGGAAGCACCAAGGACCCCACAGTTCCTGTTCCTCCTCATTCCCCTCTTACTCCTCCTCTTTGCAAACCGTCCTCCCTTCAAAGCACTGATGATGTCCCCTAGCTGGGTCACGAAACGTCTGCAGGAAAGCCACCCAGTTCAGAGGGGAACCCTGGACACCCCCCCCCCCGAGCAAAGAGGCTGAGCCTTTGGGGCAGAAGCTGGTGGGGACCCCTGTGCCCCAGGAGGGTCAAAGCCAGGATGAATCTAGGATTGGCCAGGTGCCAGCAAAGCAAGGTGGGCAACCTCCCTCCTGTCTCTCTCTCTCCCTTCCTCCTCCTACCTGGCCTGCCGCAGCAAGCTTTCCGTCCCCGCCGAGTACATCCCGCCCTTCTCCGCCGCCCCCAGAGCCGGGTTTACTCGGGAGGAGGGAGAAAGACAGCCCCCCCACCCCCCCAAAAAAACCACCCAATTTTTCAAGCCCGGGCAAAGGAGGCTCTGCGCATGCGCGCGGGTCCTGCCCTAAAACCCGCCCGGGTTGAGCGTGCGGTCCCCGCTCGCGACGTTCCGGGTGAAGTTTCCGGCCCTCGCTTGGCCCAAGCAATAAAGGAGGAAAGGAAGGAGAGAGAAAGAAGGGAGGAAGGGCGGCGGGGCGGGTTGGGGGAGGAGGAGGGGGGGGGAAGAGTGCGTGGATAGGGGCCTGGAAGAAGCTGACCCAGATGCATCTTAAGAGGAAGGGGGAGAAAAGTGGGTGGAGCAGGCAAGGGAGAAGAGGAAGCAGAGCTAAATGCAGGGGTCTTTGCACCAAAGGCAAATTCCTTGTGCTTCCTTGGCCAATAAAGAATTCTGTTCTATTCATATGTTCTACTCTATTCTATTTGATTCTGTTCCATGCTATTACATTACATTCTCTATTCTATTCTATTCTATTCTATTCTTCATTCCAATCCTATCCCCATCCCATCCATCCTATCCTATATTTCTATTCTATTCTATATTCCATTCTATTCCATTTCCTATCCTATCCCATATTTCTATTCTATTCCATATTCCTATTCTATTCTATTCTATTTTCCATTCTATTCCATTCTATCCCATTCCTATGCTATCCTATCCTAGGCCTATCCTGTTCCATTCCTATTTCTATTCCTATTTCTCTGTTCTGTTTCATTCCATTCCATTCCATGAAGGCTTCCCATACTGGCAGCCTTGAGAAGTGGACCAACCAGCTGGGCATTTTGGGAATTCTAATCCTGATCCATTTAAGGACCGCCAGATGGAGAGAGAGGCTGAGACATCCTTTGTCTATGCCAGGGTTCCTCAACCAAAGTCATTTTAAGATGGGTGGATTCAACTCGATCAGTCACATTTCTAATACAGTCAGACCCCCAGGAGTTAATTTTTTAAAAAACCATAGAAAATACAAATAAAAACATCTTGCGATTATAAACACCACCGTGGTTTCACGTAGTGGCAGTTTCACTTAAAGATCAACTTGCCCATCTCAATTCAAAATTAATCACCGTATAAAGAACACACTATATTTACCGGATTGACTCACTGCTACACGACCTGCCATTATTTTATGCTATTTTATCCACCCGAATGAGCCCAGCTACATGTTTGAAACCTGAAATTTAACAATAATGCACAATCATTAACTGGTATAGGGTTTCCTGCCTGAGACTAGAAGACCTCCGAGGTCCCTTCCAACTGTGTTAGTCTGTTATTCTACTCTGCACCTAGCTAGAATAATGAGTATTAAAGTTTAACTTCCAACTATTTTGCTCTCTGTAGATGATGCTCAGGGCCTCCTCTGCAGGTGCTGCTTACAGTAAATTGCTTTTAAAAAGCTTGTCAATGGCTTTAGCCTAGCCCTGTTCAGCTAATGTGATTTTTCTTTCTCATCTAGCCAGCCGTTTTAATTAACCTTCTGAATGTAGCAAGCCTCAAACAGGACCACTTTTTCTGGGGCAACGCACAGTTCATTCGGCTGATGGGTGGCCCGTAATCCAAATGACATCCCAGCTCAAAACATTTTATTGCCTCTCTATGCTACATTTAAAATTAGTGTCACCCATGTTCCTGAAAACAGTCGAAGAGCTCATTGCCTTTGGACCCGAACTGACTCTTTAGTTTTTCACCGATTTGGTTTTAATCTTTTGCATTTCTTCCTTTTATTATTATTTTCAAACAATTGTGCTCTCAATTTGAACATCAAGTAGAAAAGCCAGCAAAGATGCAACCTTGGTTCCTGAGCTATATTGATGTGGGGCTAGTGTTACTGTAGTCATATGGCATCTAACATCTAATGTAAATAATGCTTCTTTGTTAGTTGCGAACTCGTGTCTGACTCATCGCGACCCCATGGACAATGTTCCTCCAGGCCTTCCTGTCCTCTCCCATCCTCTGGAATCCATTGAAGCTCCTGCCTGTTGCTGCATTCAGTTTGAGGAGAGGCTTTCTCCAAGCCAGATGGATTCTATCAGCTCTGCCTCTCCTTTCTCTTCCTGGATGTTGAAATCATGGGAACCTTGACATTGGTTCAACTTTCGTGAACGCTGACCAAGGATGAAAAATCACCAGAAGTATTTTTGCATTGTACATCTGGAATTTAAACCAAAAAAAAAAAAGCTGGAAAAATTGATCCTTAAAAAAAAAATTCTAATACTTCTTACCTAAGAGATATATTGGGCTGTTTCCCCAACCCCCATGAATTATCTCTTTCCAACCCTTCTTCCAGGAATTTATATGGCAGTATAAATGCAAAGCATGCTTCCTAGAGATGGGGCTGTTCTGGAAATGACTTGACACGGTATACAATTTACTACTGGGTGCTTCTCCCCACCATGCAGAAATTCCTCCCAGTACAGTACATCAAGAGCGTAGGAAGCAGGTTGTCTAAAAATCTGGTCTCCTTTTTTCTTTTAAAAACCTGTTTCAAAATGATTTGAGACCTTTCTATTTATTCAAAAGAATCGTGTTCCGACAATGTAGTAAATGGGATTGCATAAATATTGTCTCTCTCGGAGATAGCTGCTGCAAATTGACTCGGCGAAGAGCAACTTAACTTTTAGCCCAAGTCGGGTGGCATCTAAATTTAATTATTACTCACCAATTTTGCTGAAAATGGGCAGGTTGAAGGATCGGACTACCCTAAAGAGCTTGCCTTGCCCCTAACAGCATCCACCTTTAAATAATTATTTTTCCTAAGTTGGCACTTCTGTTCTTATTATGTTTTCAAATTGCTTTTTCCTATCAAGCTGATAGCCATGGCTCTCTTCCTTGAATTTTATCACAACCACCGTGATGTTGAGATCAGGATCGGCTTTATAAATCCTCCTGTAATTAGGTCTAGCCATGGTCAGCCAAACAAATTGGCAAAGTATGGGAGTCACACAATGCAGTTAGCACAAATCAGGCATGCAGAAATTGGCTTCCTAAAACTGCCTCAACCTCCCAAATCTTGGGAACACCACTGCTTATTCCCAGTTAAGAAGAGATTGGACGACCATTTGTCTGAAATGGTATAGGGTTTCCAGGATGAGCAGGGGGTTGGACTACAAGACCTCCAAGGTCCCTTCCAACTCTGTTATTCTAAATTCTAAAGGAAATTGTCAACAGCAATTACACTAACTCTAATTGAAGCTAATTTTAGTTACATTTCAAGGTCAATTCAATCAAATTTGGCCTCTGTCTGGATGCCCACCTGCATCTTGAAACACCCCAGCAGAACATTTAAAAAAAGGACAACTATGATGTGCCATATAAAAATAAGAGCACATTGGTTTTGTAAACTATGCTGAGATTCACGTGCTCGGTTAAAGTCAAGCAAATTATCCAAACACTTTGTGCAATATCCCAATTCCGTCAATAATTTAACCACCCAGCCAGTGGAACAATTAATACAAACTTGCATAATGAAACTAGCTACCACCCATCAATACAATACAATACAATACAATAGCAGAGTTGGAAGGGACCTTGTAGGTCTTCTAGTCCAACCCCCTGCGTGGGCAGGAACCTTATACCATTTCAGACAAATGGCTATCTAACATCAAATCCCATCCATTTTCCCATGCCTCCTGCTTCATTTTTACCTTTTGTAATTAATGATTTAGGTAGTCCTCGGCTTACAATGGTTCATTTAGTGGCGGTTCCAAGTTACAACCACACTGAAAAAACATGACTTTTGACCGTTTCCCACACTTATGGCCATTGCATATGGGCTCGGGTGATCAAAATCCAGATGCTGGGCAACTGACTCACATTTATGACAGTTGCAGTGCCCTGGCGTCACGTGATCGCCTTTTGCGGCAAGTCAGATTCACTTAACAATCGTATTACTGAACAACTGCCTTGGTTCACTTAACCACGGCGGCAAGGCCGGTTGTAAAATGGGGCAAAGAAGCTCACTTGAACAACGGTCTCACTTAACAAGGAATTTGGTGCTCCATTGTGGTCTTTAAGAAGGACTATGCGTTACTCGGCTACAACTTCTACCATAGAGAACGCAATGCTTCGTTTTCAGCTCGGAAGGGCAAATTAAATTCAGCTCTCCCTTGCGATAAACTCAAAAGTTTGTTTTGCCAACTCGATGCAAATTCAGGTCAGCAAAGTCGTCACCTGTCAGTTTTCTGCCCTGACGTTATTAAAATGTCGTGTTTTTGATATGAAAATCAAGAAGTGGGGGCGGAAATGCTTGTATAAGCAGGTTGGGAAGAGCCGCTCGGTTTCTGGGTCAATCCTTTTGCTACACTTTTAAAAATGACAGAAACCCAGTCTGGATAAATGCTCCGTTACACAAACACGATTCTTTTGAGCATCGGCATTTAAATTTTGCTTGAAATTGACTGTGTCATTAATTCAAGGACTCCGACCTGGGGCATTTGGCAATTAAAAATGAAAACTGGGTTATCACCTGCACGGCAGGCAAGAGTCCGCAAACACTATTAAGCAGTGATAAACAACCTGTAAATTAAAATGTTAAAAATGCAAGCATGGGGTGGAGGGAGAGGGGAGGAGAAGCCAGAAAGTTTACCCTTTCTCTGATTTATGGCCAGGTGGAACAAACGAACAAAATATATACTAAGATACAAAAGAAACTTTCGACATTTGGAAGGAAAAAAATATTTACTCTCCCTTCTATGCAGATTCATTTCCAAATATCTGCTTGAAAATGGATAAAATAGAGCCACAGTGGCACAGTGCTTAGAGTGCAGTACTGTAGGCTACTTTTGCTGATTGCCGGCTGACTGCAATTTGGCAGTTCAAATCCCACCAGGCTCCAGGTTGACTCAGCCTTCCATCCTTCCAAGGTGGGTAAAACGAGGGCCCAGATTGTTGGGGGGCAAGAGGCTGACTCTGTAAACCACTTAGAGAGGGGCTGTCAAGCACTATGAAGCAGTATATAAGCGCTAAGTGGGAAGGAAAGAAGGGAGGGACATGGTGGCGCAGTAGTTACAATGCAGTACTGCAGGCTACTTCTGCTGACTGCCGGCTGCCTGCAATTTGGCAGTTCAAGTCTCGCCAGGCTCAAGGTTGACTCAGCTTTCCATCCTTCCGAGGTGGGTCAAATGAGGACCCAGATTGTTGAGGGCAAGTAAACCACTTAGAGAGGGATGTAAAGCCGTATGCAAGTCTAAGTGCTATTACTATCATCCTTCCTTCCCCCTGCCAGTGCTTAGAATGCAGCATTGCAGTTCGATCCAGTCGATCCAGCTCAAGGTTGACTCAGCCTTCCGTCCTTCCAAGGTGGGTAAAATGAGGACCCAGATTGTTGAGGGCAAGAGGCTGACTCTGTAAACTGCTTAGAGAGGGCTGTAAAAGCATTGTGAAGCGGTATATAAGTCTAGGTACTATTGCTATTCCCAAATGATGTCGGTTCTGAAGTTGATCCTAAAGAATTTGACTATTTGAAGAAAGCCAAAATGGCATCAAAACACACACACTCTTCTTGCCCAGCTTCAAAAGCCAAAGTAAGTCAACAGATATTATCGGAATAAGATCTTGTAGTGACATGGAATCAGATCACGAGGGCTTTCGAAAACAAATATAACCTAGCACGACTTGACCCCTTGGTGCCGAAAAGCTTCGCACGTCAGTGGTGCAGGGTGTCCTACTTGGGCGGGGGGGGGGGGGTTGGACTAGATGACCTACAAGGTCCCTTCCAACTCTGTTCATCTGTTAATGCTAACCTTGGGGGGAGGGGGGGGAGAAATCACAGGAGGCGCAAAAGGAATTTTAGGAGCCAACCGCTTCAGGGTGATGATGATTTTGCAAAGGGAAAACGCAAGCCAACTTACGGGCGAGTGTAAGTGCTGAAAGAACAATTGCAGAGAAGGCATTCGGAGCAACCCACGGCAATTAAAACCTTTCCCTGCTATTTCTTCTCTTCTCTTTTTACTCTCGAAGGGCTGCTGAAGTCAGACGAGAGAAGGAAGCCTGCATTCTTTAAAAAGTAGCAACTCTTTTTGATTTAATTTCGGCTCCCCGGAGGCCTCTGAACTCCTGTGAAGTGGATTCCGTTCCATTTCCCCGTCCGTTTTGCATCCGTCCTTACCTGGCGACGGCCCCAAACCTGGCATGACCGAGAATCCTCTGCCAGGATTACCAGCTTGCAAAACTTACCAGGAGGAAAACGAATCTTTCTATCTCGTTCCTGTCTCTCTCTCTCTCGCGGGCACGCACACACACACACACACACAAAATCCTAGGCTTTGAAGCGAGACGAGGGATCGTGGGACCCGACGTGTTGATGGTTATTGATTTATTATGGCTATTCTTTTTTATTTATTTATTCTGCCTCTCCTCCAAGCTCAAGGTGGCATACATCGCTCTCCTCACCCCTGTCCTCACAACAACCCTGTGAGGTAGGTTAAGGCTGAAACAAAAACAACGGCCGGTCCAAGGTTTTCCCCGGGGGCGTTTCATGCTTTTTCAACCTGGCCTCGGTAGACAAAAGTCCAACGCTCGGACCGTAACACAACAGGGGAGCTCCGGGGAAGTGTCTTTAAAGGTTAAAAAGGTTAAAAAAATTCTATTCCTTCTCTGTCAAAAATCAACAGGAATGAAATCAAGGAACCCATTGATCAGCCCGCAGGTGTGACCGTTCTTAAAAAGATCCACAAAACTTCGGGCTTTCTTAGCGCCGTTGGCTGTTTTCGTTCAACAGACAAAGGATTGAAACAAACTTTTCTCTCTTTCTCCCAAAAGGCACCTAAGTGCTGTGTAAGTCAGCCGTCCCAATGAGGTAGGCTGTGACTGTGGTTTTCCCAGAAATATCCCCCTCCCACCCCATCTGTCCAGCAGGCTAGGAATTCTGGGAAGTAAGAGGCTTTGGATGCATTCCCAAGCCCCCTAACCGGGATAAGCTAGTTTTCCTGTGCTCTGGAATCGTGGTTTAGGATAGGGGTGTGACTCCCCATTGTCAGACGGTGAATCGGATGGGTGCATGTAAGCCGTAGAAAGGAAATATAAACACATATCTGCCCTTTTAGGTGGCAGTTACCGAAGTGTGATATTGCTTTGCGAGTAATTTTTCTTTTTTTTTCTTTTCTTTTTTTGCAAATTGTTTTTTTTTTTAATACGTTGGAGTTCCGAGGTACAAAAATGGATGCACTTCTCTTCCTCGGAGAGTGGGGGGAAAATTAAATCATCATCATCATCATCATCATCATCATCTTCAACCTGTTTTTGAGGTCAGACGTTCCCACCTGACGTTCATGCCCTCTGCGCTGCAATTTTCCCCCCTTCTTTTTAGGACATGCGTGAAAGGAAAAAAAGAAAACCAAAAGAAAAAAAAAAAGAGGAAGGGATGAAAGTGAAGGAAGAAGGCGAGGAGGGGGATCGAGAAATATCCCAAACAATCAAAATGGTCTGCGTCTCTTGGTTGTTGTTTTTTAAAAATCTCAAAAGAAAGAAAGGAAAAAAAAAAAAGGATATTTCCAAAGTGAAAAAACCAGGAGGAAAGTCATTCCTTGGGGTCCAGAAAGATGGATGGAGAGATAGATAGATATACATGTACATATACATACATATATATATATATTTGCGCCCAATTCATTTGGCACCTCGACAATCTTGACAGACGCCGTCTTTGCAAATGTTCAAAAGGAGATTTTAAAAAAAAAGAACAAAAAAAAAACCCCCCACTGAAATGATCCAGGTGTGATTAGCTGCAGAAAGAAAAGATTTCTGCGAAGGGGAGGGAAAAAATAAAATAAAAAAGAGATTCCCCCCCCCTCTCTCTCCCACGGCAACCTCGCGGTGCCTTCCTGATCTTCCCCGCGTCCTCATTCTCCAGCGGATTGTCCCGAGGGGGCTGTGGAGGTGATGACGCCCGTCTGCAAGGCCGCGACCATCCTCGGGTCTTCGATTCGAGGTCGTTTGATATCGGGTTCTCTCGAAAGCTCTTCGGGGGCTTTCGGCCCGCTTTCTCTTGTCTGGCTGATGACCACAGGGGTGGAGGAACTAGCTTGGGCTGCAAGTACTTGCAAGGGGTTGGAAAGAGCTGGAGTTGGGGGGGGAAAAACGAGAGAGAGAGAGAGAGAGAGAGAGAGGGAGGGAGGGAGGGAGGGAGGGAGGAAGAGAGGGAGGGAGAGAGGACTTTAGATAAAAGCTCAGTGTCTATTTTGATGAAACGTAAACATATCCCCTGCCCAGTCGTGTTCGACTCGTGTGTGTGTGTGTGTGTGTGTGTGTGTGTGTGTGTGTCCATCTCAGTTTCTTGGCCGAGAGACCCCAGCATTATCCAAAAACATTTCTGCCATCATGTGGCCAGGATGATTGTTTATTTATTTTTTATTTTTTATTTTTTTAAATTAAATTTATACCCCGCCCTTCTCCAAACGGACCCAGGGCGGCGCACAGGGATGTTAAAACACATATAAAACATATAAAATTTTAAAAAACTTATTCTAATAGACCCTACGCTAAAAACCGAATTTAAAAAACCCAAATTTAAAACTATCTAAGAGTCAGTAATGGGGGTTACGCTAGGCCGGCTAGATGGAATAGGTGTGTCTTCAGACACTTGCGGAAGAGGCGGAGGTCGGAGATGGTGCGGAGTTCAGGGGGTAAGTCGTTCCAGAGGGCTGGCCCCGCCACAGAGAAGGCTCTCCCCCTAGGTGTCGCCAGTCGGCATTGTCCAGCCGACGGCACCCTGAGGAGGCCCTCTCTGTGGGAGCGTATCGGTCTGAGGGATGTATGGGGCAGGAGGCGGTCTCGCATATAACTAGGCCCCGAGCCATGGAGCGCTTTAAAGATGGTCGTTAAAACCTTGAAGCGCACCCGAAAGACCACAGGGAGCCAGTGCAGCTCGCGCAGGATAGGTGTTATGTGGGAGTGTCTAGGCACTCCCGTAATCACCCGCGCGGCTGCGTTCTGGACTAGCTGCAGCTTTCGGGTGCCCCTCAAGGGGAGCCCCATGTAGAGAGCTTGTACACCGAGGCCCACGGGGCACTGCTTACCTTCTCATGGAAGCGGTACACATTAATCTACTTGCATTGGCATACCGCCCCTGGAACACTGCAACCAGTGGCACAATGATTGATTACAATATTGCAGGCCGACTCTGCCCACTGTCAGGAGTTCGATCCTTGCGTTGTGGCCTGCCAGCGGCCAGCAGAGCTGGCGGCAGATTCGGACAGTGAGGAGGGTTGGGGAGGAACCTGGGCCAGTCCTGGAGGCTGGGGAAGGCTCTGATGAAGGCTCTGTGTCAGAGGCAGAGAAAGGGCCAGGGCCGTCCGACAGTTATCAGCTGCCTTCGGAGTCAGACATCAGGGAGGCAGAGGAACAGCTGGAGCCTGTTCCCAGTGTGCACGTGTGCAGAGTGGCCAGACTAAGGGAAGGGCTAAAGAACAGGGGTCGACTTGGGAGGAAGGCCACAGGTGGACGGTGAATGGCCCCTCCCAGAGGGAATAAAAGAGGAGTGGAATTTTTTTTTGCGTGCTGAAAGGGTAGTAATGCGTGTGTTTGTGGTGTCATGTGACTGCTGTGACCCCTGCCCCTCCCTCCAAATTTATTTTATTTTACGAGGCAGAGCAAGCTGGCTTTGGGGAAGGATTCTAAAGGCACGCAAACCCTTTAGAACGGAGGAGAGATACTTTATATATATAGATATGTATGCATGTATATAGATATATAGGTATATGCTTGTGTCACAACACCCTGTTAAGCCCCTCCTGTCTCAGCTGATCAGGATAAGAACCAGTAGTCTAGTGGCAATTGCAGCTGCCTCACATGTAATACTTCCCTGGTTCGAATCCCAGTAAGGGTATGGCTAGCTGATGAGAGCTAAATAGCTCGAAATAGATCTATCCTAGTCTCCCTTGTTTATTTATTTATCAACTCAAAATCTAACACACATACACACACACACACACAGAGGAGAAGAGCCTGTGGCTTAGTGGCTAATACAACTGCCTGATATGCAATACTCCACAGGTTCAAATCCCAGTAAGGGTATGGCTAGCTGATGAGAGCTAAATAGCTCGAAATAGATCTATCCTAGTCTCCTTTATTTATTTATCAACTCAAAACCTCACACACACACACACACACACACACACACACACACACACACACACACAGAGGAGGAGAGCCTGTGGCTTAGTGGCTAATACAACTGCCTGATATGTAATACTCCACAGGTTCAAATCCCAGTAAGGGTATGGCTAGCTGATGAGAGCTAAATAGCTCGAAATAGATCTATCCTAGTCTCCCTGACTTATTTATTGATCAGCTCAAAAACCTAACATAGATATGTAGATATATATACCGTAAGTCCCACTGCTTAAGCTGTTGGTGGGAATGGCATGCTTTCCATTTTGAGTCACCGTGCGGACAGGTAACTGGTGCTGCCCGAGGGCCATGGGGGTGGCCGGCTGCAGGATAGTGACCGTCTGTCCGGGGATGCCCTGACCCATTTGGCTGGCCACTGTCTGGATGACACGACTGGCGGTCGGTATGGCAGCAAAGGCGATGGTGGGCTTATCGTCCAACCCTACAGTGAGAGGAGAGAGATTTATTATTTTGTATCCCGCCTTTGTTATGTTGACAAAAAACGCAAGGCAGCAACATATCCAACACACTTTTCTTCTCCCATTTCCCCCACGACAACCACCCTGGGAGGTAGGCTGGGTTGAGAGAGAGAGAGAGAGAGAGGGAGAGGGACTGGCTCAAAGTCATTGACCCTGGCTTTCATGGCTAAGGCGGGACTAGAACGCTCCACCGCCTGGTGATTGGCCCAAAGTCACTCAATTGGCTTTCATTTAAAAAGGCGGGACTGGAACGCACCAGCACCTGGTGATTGGCTGAAAGTCACCCAATTGGCTTTCACGACTTAGGCGGGACTAGAACTCACAGTCGCCTGGTGATTGGCCCAAAGTCGCCCAAATGGCTTTCATGACTAAGGCGGGACTAGAACTCACTGCCACCTGGTGATTGGCCCAAAGTCAGGTAGCTGGCTTTCGTGGCTAAGGCAGGACTAGAATTCACCGTCGCCTGGTGATTGGCCCAAAGTCACCCAATTGGCTTTCATGACTAAGGCGGGACTAGAACTCACCGTCACCTGGTGATTGCCCCAAAGTCACCCAGCTGGCTTTCACGACTAAGGCAGGACTAGAACTCACTGTCGCCTGGTGATTGCCCCAAAGTCACCCAATTAGCTTTCATGACTAAGGCAGGACTAGAACTCACCGTCGCCTGGTGATTGGCCCAAAGTCACCCAATTAGCTTTCATGACTAAGGCAGGACTAGAACTCACTGTCGCCTGGTGATTGCCCCAAAGTCACCCAATTAGCTTTCATGACTAAGGCAGGACTAGAACTTACCGTCGCCTGGTGATTGGCCCAAGGTCACCCAGTTGGCTTTCGTGGCTAAGGCGAGACTAGATCTTTGCCATTCTGGAGACATGATGCTACCCCGAGGCTCACCAGCAAAGTCCAGGACGGCCCCGGTTGCATCATGGGTGCTCCCAGCTGGCCCCTGGTTGGTCAAGATATAGCCATTGGCTGAGCTTGCCGAAGTCGTCACAACCCGGACCATTGTAACAGTGGGGGCTTGCTGGACCACGTGGACTGCGTGACCTGAAGGCTGCTGAGAGGTCATGATGGAGGCGGGCAGGTAAGCAACTGGTTTGGCCACCAGCGCCGAAGGCCTGGGAGGGACAGCCATGATCACCGGCTGGGCACTTACGGGGGATCCTGAAAGAGAGACAGAGGGGGGAGGAAGGGATGGAGGAAGGAAGGAAGGAAGGAAGGGAGAGGAAGAGGGAAAAGGAAGGGAAGGAGGAAAGAAAGGGAGAGGAAGAAGGAAAAGGAAGGGAAGGAGGGAGCAAGAAAGAAAGAAAGGGAGGGAGGGAGGGAGGAAGAAAGGAAGGGGAAGGAGGAAGAAAGGAAGGGGAAGTGGGAAAAGGAAGGAAGGAGGGAGGAAGAAAGGAAGGTGGAGGAAGAAAGGGAAAGAGGGAGGCAGGAAGAAAGGGAAGGAGGGAAGAAGAAAAGGAGAGGAAGAGGGAAAAGGAAAAAAGGAAGGAAAGGAGGGAGGGAGGAACAAAGGGATTTCACAAGGAAAGAGAAGAGGAAGAGGGAGGGAGGGAAGAAAAGACTCATCATTGGCTAGAACAGGAGATTCGAATCCAACATTCCTGAATAAAGTTAAACAAATTTCAAGAACAATTCACTAAAAACCAAGGACCAGTGGATGATTCTCAACACTGTCCATGTTCAAAAGCTGTTTGCTATCTTGAGCCCGCATCCGGGAGTCTGAAAGGGTGGCAGAAACTCTGGATAGAGCCCACCGCTCCACCAGAGGCTATCACAGCTGCCACTTTACACTTGCGTGTGTGCTTCGCTGGCATATGGTGACATGTCTGGGGAAAGAAGAAGGCTGGGAGAAGAATGCTTGTGGGGAAAGCAAAAGTAACTACCGCATCTTCCCGAGAAGCTGCTTCAAGGTCACCCAGCTGGGAGAAGAAGGCAGCCGCATAGCAACCTACTGTTCTGAAAATATCTTGCTTGGTCGTTGGTCAATGATGTGTGTGTGTGTGTGTGTGTGTGTGTGTACACACATACGTGTTCGTTCTACGATATAAGGCAGTTAAGGGAGGAAAAAGTTGAATCACTTTCGGCGCGTGATTCTCAGTTCCCGCTACGCATTATCGCAACACACTTAGACTTTGAATACAACTACGCTTTTCCTCAACAAACGCAGCCAAGGACCGTTTCTTATTGAGAGGTTTAAGTGCTGGCTGGCGTGAGAAAGCTACCACCCCGTCCCCCCTTACCAGGAGCACTTTGTGAATATCGATACTCGGGGACAGAAGCAAGCTTGGAACCAAAGTCGTGGTCATGAGGAATCGGGGAGCCTTCTCTCGACACACACTCGGGAGTCTGTAGGCCACTCGTGTGGGGAGAAAGCAAGCCGGGGTGAGTCGGGGAGGCAGGGGCGCTCCTGGAAGAGAACAGAGAAAAGCAGAAATCAAAGCCAGCGCCCTTTGCAAATTTAGTATATTTATTGTACCGATAGTCCTCGGCGTACAACAATTGATTGAGTGATTCTGGGCTCAATTGTTGTCGTAAGTCAAGCATGGCCTGCATTCATCCCCATCTCTTTGTTTTACTAAATTGGGTTGTTGTACTTAGTTGCAAAGTTGTGTCTGATCCATCGCGACCCTATGGACAACCTTCCTCCAGGCCTTCCTGTCCTCTACGCTCCTCTGGAGTCCACTGAAGCTCACACCTGTTGCTTCGGTGACTCCATCCAGCCACCTCCTTCTCTGCTGTCCCCTTCTTCTTCTTTTGCCCTCCATCGTTCCCAGCATGAGGCTCTTCTCCAGGGAGTCCTTCTTCCTTCTCATCAGGTGGACAAAGTCCTTGAGTTTCCTCTTCAGGATCTGGCCTTCTAAAGAGCAGCCAGGGTGGATCTCCTCTAGGACTGACCGGTTGGATGGCCTTGCAGTCCAAGGGACTCAATGCAGGAGTCTTCTTCTCCAGCCCCAGAGTTCAAAGGCCTTAATCTTCTCCAGGGAGTCCTTCTTCCTTCTCCTTAGGTGGCCAAAGTCTTTAGAGTTTCCTCTTCAGGATCTGGCCTTCTCAAGAGCAGCCAGGGTGGACCTCCTCTAGGACTGACCGGTTGGATGGCCTTGCAATCCAAGGGACTCAATGCAGGCGTCTTCTTCTCCAGCACCAGAGTCCAAAGGCCTCCATTCTTTGGCGCTCAGCCTTCCTTAGGGTCCAACCTTCACAGCCATCCATTGCAACTGGCGAAACTAAACTGGCTAGCTAGTCCTTAACAACCCATCTTACAACTTACTGACCTCACTTTTTCAACTGAGCAAAACCTACCTAGCTTCCCTTTTTTCTAATATTGGAGAGTTTTGCCCCCAAATTTGGCTTCGGAGTGAAAACTGGAACTAATCATTGCTTCTATTGCTTGGTCTACGTTTCTATTTTTAACTTTTTTTAACCTTTTAATTTTTCATTTAAAAAAAAAAAAACCCATCCTCTTGGCCAATTTTTCTATAGTTAGGTAGTGGTGAGCATCGTTTTCGGCGGTTACGCTGAACTTACCGGGAAGAGAGAGGTCCAAACGGCGTCCGGAAGCAGGACACTCCCCTTTGCCTCCGTTTTCGGAACGCCTGCTCCACTAGCTTGCCTTCCGAGGGAGGGTCTATCCTCCAAAAGGAGCCCTTTCCCGGCTCTTCTTGAGAACGGGGGACTTTAATAAAGTATCGGTTCAAGGACAGGTTGTGCCGAATGGAATTCTGCAGGAGGAAAAACGGTTTAAAAAAAAGCTGTGGTGGCGCAGTGGTCAGAGTGTAGTATTGCAGGCTATTTCTGCTGACTGCCGGCTGTTTAATTTAGCTGTTTAATTTAGCTGTTCAAATCTCACCAGGATACAGGTTGACTCAGCCTTCCGTCCTTCTGAGGTGGGTCAAATGAGGACCCAGATTGTTGGGGGGCAAGAGGCTGACTCTAAAAGCACTGTGAAGCAGTATATAAGTCTGCTATTGCTTGGGAAGGAAGGAAGGAAGGAAGGAAGGAAGGAAGGAAGGAAGGAAGGAAGGCATCACAAAACCATTTGTTTCAATGCAGTGTTCCAGGCTAACTCTGCCCACTAAGAGAGCGATGTGAAGCACTATGAATAAATCTAAGTACTATTGCTTTTTTCCTTCCTTCCTTTTCTTTCTTTCTCTCCCTCCTTTCTCTCCTTCCTTCCTTCCTTTCCCTCCCCTCCTTGCCATGGTGGCACAATGATTAGAATATTGCAGGCTGACTCTGCCCACTGCTAGGAATTTGATCTTGACTCGCTCAAGGTTGACTCAGCCTTCCGTCCTTCCAAGGTGGGTCAAATGAGAAGGGGGAAAGAGGCTGACTCTGTAAACCGCTCAGAGGGGGCTGTAAAAACACCGTGAAGCGGGTTATAAGTCTAAGGCCTACGGCTATTTAAGGTTAAAAATTGGCAGGTCCAATTTAAGGTGACAGCTGTCCTCTTTAAAGCCTTACCTGTCTTAAATATCATCCAGGTCATGATGACTGAGAATCTCTACAGACTTTTAGTTATACAATTTAGGATGAAGACCCTTGGAAAGGTGTGGGAGCAGGAATGAATTCCCAGAGGTAAAAGTTGCAGACTGCAGGAATCATTTGCACCACTCAGGTGACCCTGAGGACACAGGTCAACCTCCAAGTGGCCTCTAAAAGGATGCAAATGACCAGCTGTCCTCAAGGAGTATAAATCCTTCCATTCCCCATTCTCCTGTCAGAGCTGAAGAAGCTTCTTGGATGAGAAGCAAAAAGCCTTCAAAAGGAAAAAAAATAGCCCAGAAAACTTACCTGCCAACCTTTATCTGCTGTCCTGTAATACGGATAATGCTTCGTAATGTGAGCATAGATGCCACTTAGTGTTAGTTGCTTGTCCTGAGCTGATGAGATAGCTTGAACAATGAGCTGGGCGTAGGAATACGGTGGCTTGGACTCATCCTGTGGACCAGAAACATGCCAAGGGAGATTTTTAGCAGCTTTGCAGAACATTTAGGCCCAAGCATGTCTAACAAGATCGGACGCAACTAACCAGATGCTTATCAAGGTAAAGGAAGGACTGAAGATTTAGAATTTAGAATAACAGAGTTGGAAGAGACCTTGGAGGTCTTCTAGTCCAACCCCCTGCCTAGACAGGAAACCCTACACCACTTCAGACAAATGGTTGTCCAATCTCTTCTTAAAAACTCCCAATGTTGGAGCGTTCACAACTTCTGGAGACAAGTTGTTCCACTGATTCATTGTCCTCACTGTCAGGAAATTTCTCCTTAGTTCTAAGTTGCTTCTCTCCGAGACGCCTTGCCAAGTTCTGCAGAGATCGGCCTGGCAGCTCTCCAAGCCAGATGAGGTCTGTGACCGTAAATCCTCCCTCGAAAGACTTTGCTGGAGGTGAAGGAGCAGAATTCAAAGTCAATTCATAAAAGGGGTTTTTTGTCGGGACCAGGAGTCGGATTCAGGCTCTCGGGAAGCCTCGCTCAGAACAAAAGGGAAGAAGGTTGCTTCCTGCCTGTTCCTGCCACAATTGTGGATCTCAACTCCTTGAGGTTCTTCCTTCTCCCTTTGACCACTACAGAATATTGCTTCCTCAATGGAGGATGAAGAGGCATTGGGTGATGGGGCCTCTGCTCTTGTTGGCCAAGGCGATGGTCAACTTGGGCATAGAAGTAGAGGACAAGTTGAGACAGCAGAAGACAGCTGGCGCTCTCCCCCTACTTCCCTCATCTTTCCTACAGCTCCTACTGGAGAACAACAAGATGGCCAGATCCCACCTACCGAAGCTTTCTCCAGGTCTCAAGAGGACCACCTCTCTGCCTGGGTGGTTATCTATACCCCTTACTCTCCCGACCACTGAGCCCGCCTTTGCACAATTGATAGGGGAAAGAGTCCGCCAACCTTTGGGCTGTCTCCACCGGAAGCTTCCGTCTGTTGCTCCAAAGTAGCTTTCGCTGCGTATTCGGCAGCCAGTTGGAGGTCAGAGGTAACGTTGTGAGTAAAGCGATAACCTGAGGAACCAGCACCCCGAGGACTAGCCGGGCAGGAATTAGGGACACTGTGGGGAGATAAAAAGGAAGTTGTTACGGTTGTTAACTCTGCTACTCATCATCCCATAATCCCTTGAGGCAGGGGTCTCCAACCTTTGCAACTTTAAGTCTGAAGGACTTCAGCCCCCAGACTTCTCCAGCCAGCTTTGCTGGCTGGAGAATTCTGGGAGCTGAAGTCCTTCAGACTTAAAGTTGCAAAGGTTGGAGACCCCTGCCTTGAGGCACGGAATCTGGGCAACTGAATGGAGCTAGTAGAGGGCTTACTGGCCAGATGCTCCTCCTGTCGCCAGTGTGGAGTTTTGCTCAGCGGATATATTCTCACGGTGCCCAGCGAGAGAAATATCGGCCTCTACCTTCTCCTGTTACACAAGAAACAGGAAGGCCACACCTTCTTACAACATTTGTTAGCTTGGTGATGCAGATTTGTGGTTATAACTTTATTTGCTCTATTAGACATTGCTTGGGGAGTCTATCAGCTAAATAAATAAACCGAATCCCAAAATCCATGCCTTTATTTTATTACAGTTCTGTAGCCGTGCATCACCCAAACTTGTGACTTTGGTCAGAAGAGCCCAACAGCTAAAAAACCCCGTTAGAAGCTAAATCAAATCTATCAAAAATAAATAAAAGAAATCATCAACCCAGCAGCCGAACCCATCAACCATCAACCGAATGGAGAGAATTGTTAAAATTGTTAACCGGCTTTTTTCTGCTCTCAAAAGACGTCCAAAAGAAGATTAAAACCGCAAGGTACGTGGGCAACCACAGATAAGGAACCTGTGGTTCTCCAGAAGTTTACTCAACTAGATTATTTCGAGCGAGGTCTTCTGTTTTGATACTGAATTGCCGTCACAGGATTTCGTGAGGCTGAACAACAAATTCAACCTGAAAGAGAAACTAAAGATGAACCTGCTAAAAAGCCGTAGACCTTTGTAATGATTTGACCTCAGGTCCACTTCCTTCGAAGCTAATATCAGAAGCCTGCGAAGAGCCTCCGTCTTCGGTTTCCTTCCCATTTTATGAGAGGATTTCTAAGAAAGATCCCATGAAGTTTTACTACCACTTTATAAGGCCTTGGTAACTTGGATCCTTGACATCTGTCAGCCTCTGTCCCATCAACAAGGTTGTGTAGTTTGGGGGACACACACACACACACACCAGAAAAACTACATTTTGCCTTTTTCCAGCACACTGGAGGTTCATTTCCAAAGAGTTGGCAGAAGTTAACAGAAACAACATACGGTTTTGCTTGGGGTTGATGTTTAACTCACTGCCGACGACGGTAAACAGACGATCCTACCTTGCAAAGGTGGATTTTGCGTTTTCACAATAAACATTACTCGTAACACAATAAACACAACTCAAGGGTCCCTTCTGAGAACACACTGAGGGAATCGCATCTCTTAATTTTTTTTTTTAATACAAATAACTTTAGTAGCAACGTTCACAGAGGAAATCTCACACTGCCGTCGTGAGAAAAAGGAAGACAAAACATTGTTGGGAATGAAAGCAAAGATTAAAATAAAAAGCACCGGGGTCTGCTTCAAACGTACATCTGATGTTAAAAGCTAAACTGCGTTCAGAAGACCACGTCTCATTCAAACAATCATCCGATTTAAGCAATTCACCCTGTTTACCTTCCCTGCATTCTTCAACTTTGCTTTATACCACAATGTCAATTTTTCATGTGACTTTTGGATCCAAATGCAACTGCTTACTTATTAAAAGCCCAATATATCTATTAGCTGCCAAGACTGGCCTCTAAGATGATCTCAGTTCAGTCTTGCTTGTTTGTGTTCTAAATTATGGCTTGCTTCATTCCAACGTTTGTTGAACAAACCACCACGATTTCACACAACGGTTTTTGCTCCGTGCAAGAGTTCAGTTATTCTCCCTTATGGTTGGCCCGTAATAAATTGAGATCTACTGATTTTCAAAACGTTAACTCTCCCCTTTGCATAAGTACCCTTACAAATTTGTAGCGGAGTTTAGATCTGTTGATGATTAAATTATCTTTATTGTTCTCCAGAAGTTAATGATTCAACCAAGGCTGGGGCGTAACAGGACAATATTTAACCAGTTCAACTGAGTAGATCTTTTCAGATAGGTCAAAAACAGTCTGTTGGTTCACAACAGATCTCCAACCGACTGGGATCACCTATTCACATTATCCCATAGCTTCTTTTGGCTTAGGCTGGCTTTACAAACTAGTGTTGGCAGTGTTGGATGTTGGGTGAACCCAACAAGATAGGGTAGATGCAAACCAACCAGCTAAAGCTTAGTATACAGGTGTCCAACCGTAGCAACGTTTAAGACTTCTTGTGGGTGTTCATCTTTGTAACCCAGGGATGTGCACCCGTGGCAACTTTTAAGACTTGTGGACACACTGTGGGATTCTGGGAACTGAAGCCCACAAGTCTTAAAGTTGCCAAGGGTGGACATTCCTGGGTTACAAAGATGAAAGATCACATGAAGTGATATAAGTGCTATAAGCAATATAAGGCCTTGGTAAGGCCATACTTGGAATATTTGCATCCAGTTTTGGTTGCCACGATGTGGAAAAGATGTTAAGACTCTGGAAAGAGTGCAGAGAAGAGCAGCAAAGAGGATTAGGAGACTGGAGGCTAAAACATAGGAGGAACAGTTGGGTATGTCTAGTTGAATGAAAAGAAGGACCAGGGGAGACACGATAGCAGCCTTCCAATTTCTCAGGGGTTGCCCCAAAGAAGAGGGAGCCAAGCTATTCTCCAAAGCACCTGAGGGCAGGACAAGAAGCGAGGGAACGAAGGCTACTCCTATTTGTGTGTATATGTACATACGTCTCTCTCTGTGTATTTTTTTTTTGAAAGCCACACGTTGTGCAAGGAACAGGCTTGGTCGGTTTGGTGCACGCCTTTCATTAGAGCTTCAAAAATGTTGCCCCAGAACCTCAAAATGTGCGGAGCAGATGCAGACAGCCACACCCGGACGGAGTTTCCCTAGATAGACTGTCTGAAGGCTTCCATGCTGTAGCTGATCCCAGGATATGCTCAGGATGGAGTCTACGAGCCATTGTGACTCCATCCAGTCACCTCCTCCTCTGCCGTCCCCTTCTTCTTCTTCTGCCCTCCATCGTTCCCAGCATGAGGTTCTTCTCCAGGGAGTCCTTCTTCCTTCTCATCAGGTGGCCAAAGTCTTTGAGTTTCCTCTTCAGGATCTGGCCTTCTCAAGAGCAGTCAGGGTGGATCTCCTCCAGGACTGACCGGTTGGATGGCCTTGCAGTCCAAGGGACTCAATGCAGGAGTCTTCTTCTCCAGCACCAGAGTCCAAAGGCCTCCATTCTTTGGCGCTCAGCCTTCCTTAGGGTCCAACCTTCACAGCCACACATTGCAACTGGGAAAGCCACAGCCTTGAATAGCATACTTTTCTTGGCAGGATGATGTCTCTGCTTTTTAGGATGCTGTCTAGGAGCAAGCCTCTTTTAATTTCTTGGCTGCAGTCCCAATTCTGCGGTGATCTTGGGAGCCCAGGAAAATAAAATCTGTCACAAACCACCATAGTTTAAAAACGGCCATAAACCCATATCTGGTTTCTTTTACGGAAGAGGTAAATTATCATAAAGTCAGGCAGGAAAGAGGCGAGAAAAACCACTTGCTCATCTCTTGCTACCTGGCCAGGACCGAAGTAGAGTTATCCTATTTCCCCCCGAGGCGTTTCTCGAATGGCATCACGAGAACTTCTGGGAAGGAAAAGCCACATGGTTGTTGGTGCTCTACCAAAGGAGTTACCTCACCACCCGTCAGATGGTCTTCCTGCAAGACATGACTTGTAAAACCCAAGGCTGTTGCCAGCTGCCTAGGTAGCTTTAATACAGCTGGCAGAAAGCAGTTGGTGCTATCTTCTCTTCCTTCCTGGTGCCTGGTTTTGTTTTTCTGGATTTTCAATTTTGTACCTTGTTTTGATGAGGGGCGTGGTGGCTCAGGGGCTAAGCTTGTCAATCAGAAAGCTTGGCAGTTCGGTGGTTCGAATCCCTAGTGCTGCTTAACGGAGGGAGCACCCGTGACTTGTCCCAGCTTCTGCCAACCTAGCAGCTCGAAAGCACGTTAAGAAATGCAAGTAGAAACAATAGGAATTACCTTTGGTGGGAAGAGAACCCTGTTCCGTGCGCCTTCGGCGTTGAGTCATGCCAGCCACATGACCACAGAGACGTCTTCGGACAGCGCTGGCTCTTCGGCTTTGAAATGGAGATGAGCACCGCCCCCTAGAGTTGGGAATGACTAGCACATATGTGCGAAGGGGAACCTTTAATTTTACCTTGATTTTATTGGTCGGGTAAAGGTGGGGCGAGAGAGAGAGAGAGAGCTTTAGGAGATGCTGAACTGAGGCAACAGGACTACCATTTTGAATTAATGGATCCTCAAAAGGTGGTGGGAGATACGGGAATGCAGGCTTACCTAAGCCAAGATGTGACCACTTTAAGAAACCTTGTCGGTTCAAGGTGGACTGGAGTCTGGATGAGTGCGTCCACCCATAACTCATAGGAGTTACAGAAATGATTTACCAATGTTGGGTTGGAGAGGGTTGCTAAATGTCCTGGTTTGACCAAGAGCCTTAGATTCCTGGAAAGACCTCCCATCCAAGTATTAACTGGACTGGACCTCATTTCACGTCAGAGATCAAGTCTGCCTTAGGCTTGTCATCTGCTCCCTTTATTCATTGGATTAAAAAGTCTGAATTTTCAATCAGGCTCAGCAACTTGATGTGTGGACTTCAACCCCAAAATTCCCCAGTCAACATGGGTGGACTTCAACCCTTGCTCAATGAGGGAGATGGCTGGTTTCTAGATAGATAAGATAGTTAGATAAGGCCTCCAAAGTTCCTCAGTCAGCATGTTTGGACCAACTCCCAGAATTCCTCAGCAACCTACTGGCTGGGGAATTCTGGGAGTTGAGGACCACACCTCTGCAAGCCGGCAGGGGTATTAAGATATCAATAAGGTATCAATATTCACAATGAATATTTGTGTGGTGAGAAACGGGGCTATGGTTTTATAGCTAAAGGTTCCCCTCGCAAATATGTGCTAGTCGTTCCCGACTCTAGGGGGCGGTGCTCATCTCCGTTTCAAAGCTGAAGAGCCAGTGCTGTCCGAAGACGTCTCTGTGGTCATGTGGCCGGCATGACTCAACGCTGAAGGCGCCTGAAATGCTGTTCCCGTCCCACCAAAGGTGGCTCCTCCTTTTCTACTTGCATTTTTTACCTGCTTTCGAACTGCTAGGTTGGCAGAAGCTGGGACATGAAACGGGAGCTCCCTCCATTATGTGGCGCTAGGGATTCGAACCGCCAAACTGCCAACCTTTCTGATCAACAAGCCCAGTGTCTTAACTACTGAGCTACCACCTTTTTATTTGTATAATTTATTCTATTTATGAGTGTCGATTGCATCGACAGATTGGTAGATCGCGTTGAGAGATTGATCATATCTGTTTATTTGAAAAAATAATAATGGTATGGCTTTGTACTTGTCGTTTGTGGCTTGTCAGCTATTAGAGACACATGCCACATGAAAGGACTTGTAAGGCGTGCTTCAAAAAGTGTTTTCTTTAGTTTCAGCAACAGAAAAATCACACTTTTTCTAGCAAGGAGAGGAACATGCGAACGAGCAATTTCCATCCGTCCCAGCAAAAGTTTTTTCAGATTCAAAAACCGAAGAATTAAATCTCAGAAGCAGGAATTAGACTGAATGCATTACGCCCAATAGCCAAACGTCCATATCATTAATCTTATTTTTTTCCCTATTCCAGGTTTTTTCTCTCCCTTCTCTAAAAATATGAACAGCTGAAGGCCAAAAGATATCACTCTGTTTTACGATCGTAAGGATGTCTGGCTTTTTCTGTCTGGTTAAACTACATGTTTACATTTAATAAATATACCAAACGGGGTAATTTTATGAGCGTGCTAAGGAGTTTACATAAAGCATTTTATGTTTTACCAACAGCAAAATCGACACAGATCGGCTGCAAAAAATAAAAATAAAAAAATCACGATTGTTACTGATTCCCAGTTTTCCCTGGCATTTTCCCCCTCCCCGGAGAAAATTCCCATATTTTTGATGTTGACAGAGTTACGTAAGAATCAGAATTTGGGAGGGGGGAGGAGGGAATATCACAAAATTGGAAATTGTCCACTCCAGCAATCGAATTAGGAGTTGAAAGAGAAAATAAATTAATATATTTGGGGTGGGGCGGGGGCTGCTGCTAAGAGATCTCTTACCGAGTTGTTAAAATCAGATCGTGAGGGCAAAAAGATGAAGCGCAAAAGAATCTCTTTAAAAACACAGCCACGTTTAGGTACGAGAAGACAAATCCTTCGATGCCTTACAATCCAAACTGAACTTATCCCTACAGGGGGAACATCATTTGTGGAACATTTTCACTTACAAACAAAAATTCATTAACAAGGAAAACATACATATTGTGTGTGTGTGTGTGTGTGTGTGTGTGTGTGTGTGTGTGTCTGTCTGTCTGTCTATCTATCTATCTATCTATCTAATCTAATATCCATCCATCCATCCGTCTAATCTACCTCCCCTCTCTATCTATAATATCTATCTATCTATCTATCTATCTATCTATCTATCTATCTATCTATCTATCTATCTATCTATCTATCTATCTCTATCTATCTATCTATCTATCTATCTATCTATCTATCTATCTATCTATCTATCTATCTATCTATCTATCTATCTATCCAATCTAATATCCATCCATCCATCCATCCATCCATCCATCCATCCATCCATCCATCCATCCATCCATCCATCCATCCATCTAATCTACCTCCCGTCTCTATCTATAATATCTATCTATCTATCTATCTATCTATCTATCTATCTATCTATCTATCTATCTATCTATCTATCTATCTATCTATCTATCTATCTATCTATCTATCTATCTATCATATCTAATCTACCTCCCCCCTTCTCTCTATCTATAATATCTAATCTACTTCCATCCATCCGGGCAATGCCGGTTGGCGACGCCCAGGGGAAGGGCCTTTCTCTGTGGCAGGCCCAGCCCTCTGGAATGACCTACCCCCCCCCCCCCGATCTACGCACCACCTCGGACCTCCGCCTCTTCCGCCAGCGTCTTAAAACGTATTTATTCCAACAAGCCGGCCTAGCATAACCCCCCGTTTCTGACTTTTATTTGTATAAATTTTAATTCTTAGGGTTTTATAAGTGTTTTTAGCACGGGATATAATTTAATAGTTTTTAATAATGTATTTTTGTAATTATGTATGGTTTTTTAATATTGCCTGTGCGCCGCCCTGGGTCCTTGCAAGGAGAAGGGCGGGGTATAAATTTGAAAAATAAAATAAAATAAATCCATCCATCCATCCATCCATCCATCATTTCAAAGTTGGTCAGCTTTTTTTTCGCCGTGCAATTTTCACCCTTTTTTTGCAAGTTACTTTTATCTCAATCTGTTTCTAACTGAACTGTTTTTCTTCTATTGTTATTGTTGTTATTATTATTATTATTTTTAAAAAAACCAAGACTGGCTAAAAACACCAAACGTTTAAAACCTGCAGCTTTAAATGGTCAGCAACCCATCCTTCCCTTTCGGCTTTGCTCACCCAGGTAAAAAAAAAACACTAGCTCCTGGACAAAAACAGGAAGGAACCCACCAACTTGCATTTCAAGTTTTCTTTCCTTTTTTCGTTTTTAAACCTCGAAGGCTTTATTAACAGCCTGCCTCTGAAGCCCTACACCCCAACGTTCTGGCTTTGTATTTTCTGTAAAATCCTGGCTTGTCACCGTTTCCCCCCCCCCCCTCCCCTATTTTGGCAGTTTGCAGGCAAAGCATCACCTCAGTGCAGGATGTTCCCCCTAGCATTTAAACACCCAGCCAAGAGCTGCTTTCCTTCCCTCTGTGATCTGCAAAGAAGTAAACGAAACACAAAATACCCACAAACTTTGCATACACACACACACACATGCATTTTTGACGTGCCTTCGAACTGCGAGGTTGGCAGAAGCTGTTCCCTTCTCACCAAAGGCGGCTCCTATTTTTCTACTTGTATTTCTTTACCTGCTTTCGAACTGCTAGGTTGGCAGAAGCTGGGACAGGTTTATTTATTTATTTATTTATTTTCATTACATTTGTATACCGCCCTATCTCCCTGACGGGACTCAGGGCGGTGCACAGGAAATGCTAAAAGCAATCGCAATAAATACAGTAAATAGTGACGGGAGCTCACTCCATTTATGCAGCACTGGGGATTCGAACTTGCCAACCTTTCTGATTGACGAGCTCAGCATCTTCGCCCCTGAGCCATCGTGTCCCGTATAGATTTACAGATATATTGTCGTTATTAAAACAGTAACAGAGTAGGAAGGGACCTTGGAGGTCATCTAGTCCAATCCCCTGCTCACGCAGGAGACCTGTGCTAGGGACTGGAACCGCCAAACTGCCGACCTTTCTGATTGACAATCTCAGTGTCTTAGGCACAGGAAAATTGCATTATATTTTGTCGCAGTTTACATAGTAATATCGTCCCGATTTCTACTTTCCACCTCTTATTTCTAACCCCTAATAATATATATTACATATCTATCCATCGTCCCCATTAGATAAAACTGATGTTCTCCAGACTCCAATTTGGCTTAAACATTTCCCTGGAACTAAACAAAAAACAAAAGAACAACAACTCCAAAAGAGAATTGCAAAAGTTTTGTACACAATTTCGTCGTGGCGCAGATTTGGCTTTCATCGGAGGGAACTTAAAACGGTGTTTCCTTGGAAACCAGGATGGCGAGGAAGGTCTTTGGGAAAAACCAAGACAAAGAAGAGGAAAAGTTCCCAGCCGTTTCCAAAAAGAAAGTGACGACAGAGGAGAAAACAGAGAGAACGCAGAGCAGGGAGGGATGACCTCTTGGCAAAGGTTGATTTTGACCAGCCTGTCTTTTGCTTTCCGCTAAATGCGGACGCTTCGCTTAAGCCAAACAAACAAGCCAACAAACCAACAATAATAATCATCGTGTAATGATAACAGTTGGGAAGTGCCTGCCGACGGAGGGGAGGAGGGGGAAAGCGGGAGGCGCAGTCTCCCGTTTCCAAAAAGGAAAAGATCTTTGCTGGAAAACTTTCCCGGGACCAATCAGAAAGGCGCAGGGCGAGGGCACACCAAATTAGGTAAGCCAAGGATGCCAAAAGGGGTGGGATGGGGAGGGGAGGGGAGGGAGGGAGGACAGGGAAGCTGATCTGATGAGAACAGCTTCCCAGCGTCACCAGGAGGGGGAGGAATCCGGAGACAAAACTTCACTTCCCCCCACCCCTCCCCACCCGGTTCCTTTTTCCGCCTTCTCGCCAGGATGGTTGGCATTCCTCAAAACAAGTCTTGCAAAGGCTTTGCCAGAGAGATGCCTGGGGTCGTGGCAGGCTGGGAGTGGGGGGGGGGGGGAGAGAAACAAGCCTCTTGGAGGAAGGCCGTGTGTGTCTCTTCCTCCCACCCCCAAGTTTTGTTGTCGTTGTTAATTGCAAAGTCGTCATCGTGACCCCATGGACCAGGTTCCTCCAGGCCTTCCTCTGGAGTCCGTTTAAGCTCACATAAGCCTCTCCTCTCCCCCCTTCTCTCCCTCAGGCTCGCCCCACGTTCCCTTCTCTTCCTTTCAGGTGGGGAGGGAGAGTAGGAGGGGGACTAGAATGTCTAACTCCTTAGCATCAGAGTGTTTTTCAACTGGGGAGGGGGAGTAGAATGTCCACATTCCCAGGCCGGATGAGTCACAAGCTGGCCATGCCCACACTCAAGTGGCAGTTGGAGCAGAGTTCTTTTCAGGTAGGGAGGGGGAGTAAAACATCTAACTTCTTAGCATCAGAGACAGTGGTGGGCTTCCATTTTTTTTAACTACTTGTTTGCTCATGCCACCTCCTTCTCTGCCGTCGCCTTCTTCTTCTTCTGCCCTCCATCGTTCCCAGCATGAGGCTCTTCTCCAGGGAGTCCTTCTTCCTTCTCATGAGGTGGCCAAAGTCTTTGAGTTTCCTCTCATGAGGTGGCCAAAGCCTTTGAGTTTCCTCTTCAGGATCTGGCCTTCTCAAGAGCAGCCAGGGTGGATCTCCTCTAGGACTGACCGGTTGGATGGCCTTGCAGTCCAAGGGACTCAATGCAGGAGTCTTCTTCTCCAGCACCACTGTTCAAAGGCCTCCATTCTTTGGCGCTCAGCCTTTCTTATGGTCCAACCTTCACAGCCAACACGCACAAAAAGCCCTGGTATGCTATGGTAGAGTGCCTTAGAATAGGGAGGTTCTGTTTGGCATCGGCCTTCCCCTTGCGGGGCTACAGTGCTAAATCCCAACTCAACTCCAACTCCCAAAGTTGGAGACCCTGACTGAGGAATTCTGGGCGTGGAATTCCACCAGTCTTCAAGTCACCAATGTTGGAGACCCTGACTGAGGAATTCTGGGCGTGGAAGTCCACCAGTCTTCAAGTCACCAGTGTTAGAGACCCTGACTGAAGAATTCTGGGAGCTAAAGTCCACCAGGCTTCAAGTCACTAACGTTGGAGACCCTGACTGAGGAATTCTGGGAGTTGAAGTCCCCCCCCCCCCTATTGGATCGGGACGCCCTTCGCACAGTCACTCATGCGCTCGTGACATCCCGACTGGACTATTGTAACTCCCTCTACATGGGGCTTCCCTTGAGGTGCACCCGGAGACTTCAGCTAGTCCAGAATGCAGCCGCGCGAGCAATTATGGGGACCGCAAGGTCTACCCACGTAACACCGCTCTTGCGCGAGCTGCACTGGCTACCTGTCGTCTTCCGGGTGCGCTTCAAGTTGTTAATTATCATCTTTAAAGCGCTCCATGGCTCGGGACCTAGCTATCTGCGGGATCGGATCCTGCCTCATACATCCTCACGGCCGATTCGCTCCCACAGAGAGGGACTTCACCGGGTGCCGTCCACTAGACTTTGTCAGCGGGCGACGCCCAGGGGAAGGGCTCTCTCTGTGGCGGGCCCGGCCCTCTGGAACGACCTTCCCCCCGATATTAGGACGACCACGGACCTCCGCTCCTTCCGAATTAAATTAAAAACTCACTTTTTCTGTTTGGCCGGCCTGGGATAAGTCTCTCTGTCTTGGGGTTTTTATTGGGTAGCTTTTAGCATAGTTAGTTTTATGGGAATTTTAGCACAGGTTAAGTTTAATTTGGTTTTAGAACTGTTTGTATATATTTTTATTGTTTTTATTCTACCTGTGCACCGCCCCGAGTCCCCATGGGGAGAGGGAGCGGTTTATAAGTATTAAAATTATTATTATTATTATTATAAGTGACCAACGTTGGAGACCCTGACTGAGGAATTCTGGGAGTTGAGGTCCACCAGCCTTCAAGTCACCAACGTCGGAGGCCTGCTTTCTAGCAGGTCTCCAAAATCTCAAGTTCAGAGGAGACTTCATAGTTCCCAGGATCCTCGGATCTCTGCGGTGGGGATCTTGGGTCTTCCTCCCTCCACCAGCTTGGGAAAAGGACTCGCGTTTCCCATCAAGACCAGCAAGCTGAAGCTTGCCTTTGTCAACATTGGCTCTAGGGTGTGTCGAGCCAAAGGTATCACCGTTTGGGGCACGTGATATCGGCTTCCTAAACAAAGTGAAATCACTGCAGAAAGTAAAAAGGCCCTTGTTGCTTTCCAGCCCTCCCAGCTTCAGCGCCGTAGTTCCACCCAGGAGTTCCCAACAAAAGCGTGGCGGGTGGGTGGTGTGAACTCATGGCTTTATAACTTCTGTTTCACGTGAGCTTTGACCCAAGTGGTCCACCATCATTACTGTCGTTGTTTTAACAGCATGCCTTTTATTATTTTTATAAATCACTCAAGGCAGCAACGTACTTGATACGCCTTCCTCCTCCTATTTTCCCACCTCCAACAACAATTGGTAGCAATAATTTGTTTCTGGAACTCTGTATTTCGATGTGGGCCGAAGGATATTCAATCAATAGCCTGTTTCCCCCCAAAAAATAAGACCTCCATGGATAATAAGGCCAATCGGGCTTTTGAGCGCATGCGTTAAAATAAGCCCTCTGCCCAAAAATAAGCTCCTCCCCTGAAAATATTTAAACCAGGGGTGCCCAAAGTTGGGAACTTTAAGACTTGTGGACTTCAACTCCCAGAATTCCCCAGCCAGCTGGCTGGGGAATTCTGGGAGTTGAAGGCCACAAGTCTTAAAGTTCCCAACTTTGGACACCCCTGAATTAAACGCATGCGCAGACGGTCCCCGCCATTTCCTCTGGCATGTCCCCCCCTGAGGAAGGGGAGGGGGGATATGTCCCATGCACCCCACGCGCTCTTACCTAACGGCCGCTCCCGCAACCCTACCCACAAGTCTTAAAATTCCCAAGTTTGGATACTTCTGGGAATTGAAGTCCACAAGTCTTAAAGTTTTGTTCTGTTGTTCTGTTCTGCTCTGTTCTTCTACTCTATTCTTCTATTCTGTTCTTTTCTAGTCTATTCCTTCTCCTATTCTGTTCTGTTCTTCTACACTATTTCTATTCCATTCTTTGTTCTGTTCTATTCTATTTCTTCTCCTATTCTATTCTGTTCTGTTGTTCTGTTCTGCTCTTCTACTCTACTCTATTTCTATTCTATTTTTCTGTTCTGTTCTATTCTATTCCTTCTCCTATTCTATTCTGTTCTGTTCTGCTCTGTTCTGTTCTGTTCTTCTACTCTATTTCCATTCTATTCTCCTCTTCTGTTCTGTTCTATTCTATTCCTTCTCCTATTCTATTCTGTTCTGTTCTTCTACTCTATTTCTATTCTATTCTTTGTTCTGTTCTATTCTATTCCTTCTCCTATTCTGTTCACTTCCCTTCCCTAGGAGAGAAATGGGAATTTGGGGGAAAAGTGGCGTTCACTGACATCTCGTCGGGCAGGGGCTGATGGGTTACCTGATGGTGCCAGTGGGAGAAGGCAGGGGGCTGACCATGTTCTGCAGATCTGGCTCCGGAATGTGGATCTTAAGCGGCGAGATCTGTGGGTAGAGAGGCCGTAGCGGAGGTGACGCCGCATCCTCTCTCGCTTCCTCTCGATGGTAGAGGGACGTGAACTGGATTTTGATGACCGTGCTGGGGAACCGGATAACACACCTGTGGGGGGAGGGAGAAAAACGGACACAACTGAGCGTGGGAAAATGGAAACCAGAGTTTCAACCCCAGGCACGGATACTAAAAAAAATGCAGAACTTGAGTGTTTGGATGCCCTCCTGGGTCCCAAAACCGTAGCCTGAACCTCTCATCAATGGGAGTTGAACTTGCCCCTATTATAGCCAGTCCTCGTTTTATGACAGAGTCCCCAATTTCCATTGGTAAGAGATACGGTTCTTAAATGAGTCCCCGTTTTACTTTCTCGCCCCCGTGGTTGGGCGAATCCCTGCAGTTGTTAAGCCGCTCACACGGTCATTAAGTGGATCCAGCTTCTGGCTTGGCTTGTCAGAAGTTTGCAAAAGGGGAATCACACAAACATCCCCCCACCCCCCGCCCCGGACACGCCGACCATCGTAAATACTGCTTTCCATGTTGATTGCGTGCCACGAGTGTTTAAAAACAACAACAGGCCATTCTTCTCAGGGCTGTGGTGTCCTTGAACGGCCACTAAACAGACCCTTGTAAATCAAGGACTACCCGTCCTGCAATTCTTTCCGGGAATCCCTTCAGTAAAAACTCAAGTTTATTGCTCCTGGGGAACGCATGCACAAACAAGGAAGCAAAAGAAAAACAGCAGTATTATAAAATAAAATGAAAAACACCCACCCAAGCAGCAGGAAGTATAAAAAAGCTGCAGTGTTTTTCTTTCCTTAAGGCAGGGGTCTGCAAAGTCGGCTCTTTTAAGACTGGTGGACTTCAACTCCCAGAACTCTGGGAGTTGAAGTCCACCAGTCTTAAAAGAGCCGACTTTGCAGACCCCTGCCTTAAGGGAACCACCGTAAAAAAGAGAGGAACCCGAATATATATATTTGGGTTCCGTACTGGTTTGAATCCCAGTAAGGGTATGGCTAGCTGATGAGAGCTAAAAAGCTCGAAATAGATCTATCCTAGTCTCTCTGATTTATTTATTGATCACCTCATAAAAACTAACACACACACACATATATATGTTAGTTTTATGAGCTGATCAATAAATTAAAGTAGAGAGAGACCAGGATAGATCTATTTTGAGCTTATTAGCTCTCATGAGCTGGCCATACCCCTTACTGGGATTCGAACCGGGGCTGTGTTGCATGCTAGGCAAGGAGCCTAGCACTTTAGCCAAGCCGGTTCCCCTTATTGCATCAGCTGATGCAATATATATATATATATATATATATATATATATATATATATATATATATATATATATATATATATATATATATATATATATATATATATATATATATATATATATATATATATATATAAATCAGCTGATGCAATATATATATATATAAACCCTGCAAGGAATCTGAAAAAAATATATGGTACCTCCATATTTATTTCCCCCTTTTTCTCCTGTTTTTACAACTACGCTTTCAAACAGCTCCCTGAGCTTCGGGGGGGCCTCTAAGCAAGCCCTCCCCCCCGCCCCATAAAGAGGACGCCTTCCATAAATCACAGCGAAACTATAAATCCTCCGGACATTTTAACATTACTGTTGCTTGGAAATATGTGCAGTTGCAAGCTTTTGTTTACACGTAGGGATTTCGGTGGCGTTGCAGCAATGTTGCCTCCTCCTCTAAGCCATCAGCCTGGTTAGTAAGCACGGGGGTCTTTGAAAAAGGACCTATAGACCCCTCCCAGGCCAAGATTCTGGGCCTTCCATCATAAAACTGCTGCAGGTTTGTTACAGATTATTGAATGTAAATGGTGTATATATTTTTTCCCTCCCCTTAAAGTCAGGTAGGTAGGTAGATACTCACCGGCATTTTTGTCCACCTAGTCAAACCGAGTTGGGTCCTTGATGCTCTCTTGGTTGTTTTCTTGCAGATGTTTCATGACCCAAATGAGATAACATGGATAACAGGGCACTGATGATGTTACTTTGTTGGGTCATGAAACGTCTGCAAGAAAAGAAGGAAGCCCAGAGAGCAACAAGGACTCCCTCATGTCAACCCTGAGCTATAAAACTTCCTTCCTTCCTTCCTTCCTTCCTTCCTTCCTTCCTTCCTTCCTTCCTTCCTTCCTTCCTTCCTTCCAGGTTGGCATGATGCAACCGTCATCAACCCATGCCGGTTGCCAAGCAACCGACATGCGATTGCAAGGACTTTTACGATGGTTATAAGGGTGAGGACCATTCATAAGTCCCCTTTTCCAGCCCTGCCAAAACTTTGAACGGTCTCTGAACAATTAGTTGTAAGTTGAGGACTTCCTGTATATTTAATTCCATTCTGTGCAAAACTAGGCTACACAGATGACTTAAGACTCTCTGGAGACAAATACTGTGGGGGTAAGACACCCCTAACACCTCTTGGGTTGTGTGTTCTGTTAAGATACAGCCTGTTGTGCCTTCAAATGGCTTCTACTGTACAGTGCAGTAGAGTTGCTATAGTAACAGCTTCACAGTCAGGGGCTCCCTTTGGTGAAGGGGAAAATCCAATATTTAGAAATTACATTTGGTCCGGACATCCCCCCCCCCCCAATAAATAAATACCCGAACAACGTTGGGTTATCGGCTAGTATTTTTAAAAAATAAAACCCTCCCATTCCAAAACTCCATTAATTTAGACACCCCTGGAATTGAAGCTGCACTTGTAACTCCACCAAATTATTCCATGCTCCGCTCTTCCCAAGCACAAATGCATCTTACTACCCTACGAGAAGTCCTTGGACTTACAATGGTTCATTTAGTGACTGTTCAAAGTTACAACGGCACTGGAACCCCCCCCCCCACCTTTTCCCCAGTGTGACTTGTTTTTCACACTTACGACCGTTGAAGTCTCCTCGCGGTCCCGTGTTCAAAATTCAAACGCTCAACAACGGACTCCCTATTTATGACCGTCGCCGTGTGTGTGTGTCAACGTGGTCTCCCTTTAGAGACCTTCCAACTAGCAAAGTCCATGGAGAAGCCAGATTCACTTAACAACTGTTGGCAGCTCTGGGTTCAGAACCAGTGTCACAACTCTGGTCCCTTAACCAGTGTTAGGAAAATAAATGAGGAATAGTGTAATTCACCGGACAGAAAAGAGATAAGTTGCTGTAGCCACAAACAAACTCTAAAACAGTGAAAGTAAGAAAATAAATAGTCTTTACTTTGTAGCAACTAAAATGCTTCTTCCGACTAACTTCTCAAACAATAATAAACAGTCCTTCACCCAACAGAGTTATCTTACAGTGATGCAAAACAAATCCTCCTCCTTCTTCAATATTCAGCTTCAGCTCCTCAGATGGCAAACAGTAAGAACAGGAATGGAATCAAAAAGGGAAGGGACTGTGTTCCTGAGTTCCTTTATGGTAGAGCTGAGAAGCACAGCCAATCAGATTTCAAACACAGTTCTTAAAGCTACATAACTCCTTAAGAACATAAGCGCATATATATTGTCAACCGAATATAAGGCTGAATATCCTAACAACAACCATGTTGAGAACGGCGGTGATTCACTTAACAACCGTGGCAGAGAAAGCCGTACGACGGGGCGGGACCTGAGTTAACGGCTGCCTCGCTTAGCAACGGAAATGTCGGGCTCCATTTTGGTCATAGGTCGAGGACCGCCTGTCTCTGGCTTCGCAAGTAATTCCACTCTTCCCAAAGCGCAAATAAATGCACTTTTGATTGCGGTTGAGCTACCATTGTTCGCTGTGGTTTAAAAGAGAATTTTATTCCCGAAGTCCTCGTCTTGTTTTATTTTTTTTAAAAAACCCAAAATGAATCACACAGAGATTTATACAACCGCAGGAAAGTTTTCTGAGCATGCGTTCATAGCACAGCCTCTCCTTAGAACAGGGGTCTCCAACCTTTGCAACTTTAAGTCTGAAGGACTTCAGCTCCCAGACTTCTCCAGCCAGCAAAGCTGTCAGTGTCAGGGCCTGGGCCAGGGGTCTCCAACCTTTGCAACTTTAAGTCTGAAGGACTTCAGCTCCCAGAATTCTCCAGCCAGCAAAGCTGGGAGCTGAAGTCCTTCAGACTTAAAGTTGCAAAGGTTGGAGACCCCTGGCCCAGGCCCTGACACTGACAGCTTTGCTGGCTGGAGAAGTCTGGGAGCTGAAGTCCTTCAGACTTAAAGTTGCAAAGGTTGGAGACCCCTGCCTTAGAATGAATGAGAGCTATTTGCTGCCTTGAGAATGGCAGAAGACATCTGGACACATTTAAGAGCTCCGAGCAAGATTCGGCTCATCAGCGCAGGAAGAAAGAAGGGGGGGGGGCGAGAAACACGGCAACGCAACGCAACACAACGGCTGTTTATTTTTCGCATTCCGGTCACGACGTTCTGGCCAATTTGGGGAGAGGGAAGAAGAAGGAGGAGGAGGAGGAGGAGGAGGAGGAGGAGGAGGAGGAGGAGGAGGAAGAGGAGGAGAAGGAGAAGAAGAAGAAGAAGAAGAAGAAGAAGAAGAAGAAGAAGAAGAAGAAGAAGAAGAAGAAGAAGAAGAAGAAGAAGAAGAAGAAGAAGAAGAAGAAGAAGAAGAAGAAGAAGAAGAAGAAGAGACATTTGTTCCTGGCCGCAAACGAAACGCTAAAAGCTTTTTGAGCTGGAAGAAATGATGCAAAATGCCGAAGTCCCTTCCAGCTTTTAGAGACCGCAATTTGTAGCTGGACAATCGTGTTAGCAAACAGCCGGTGTGAGTCTGTCCGGTGCCAACTAGGATGGGAAAGATTGAGACAGCTTAAGGCACACTGTGGCTTCGTGCTCTTTCTTGGTGTCCTGACCGAGGCTTCCCGAGAGCCTGAAGCCATCTCCTGGTCCCGACAAAAACCCCTTTTAGGAATTGGCTGTGAATTCTGCATCCAGCAAAGTCTTTCCAGGGAGGATTTACACTCACAGACCTTATCTGGCTTGGAGAGCGGCCAGGTCAATCTCTGCAGAACTTGGCCAGGAGTCTCAGAGAGTCACGAAGCAATGAAATGAACTAATGGTCTCCTGCAAACTCCACTCCCCTTTCGCTCCTCTTTTATTTCCTCTGGGAGGGGCCATTCACCATCCACCTATGACCTTACTCACAAGTCGACCCCTGTTCTTCCCTTCACCTGGCAACTCTGCGCATGTGCAACACTGGGAACAGGCTCCAGCTGTTCTTCTGCCTCACTGATGTCTGACTCTGAAGGCAGATGATAACTGGAATACGGCTCTGGTCCCCTCTCTGCTTCCGACACAGAGCCCTCCTCAGAGCCTTGCAGACGTTTCGTGACCCAACTAGGTAACGTTATCAGTGGTAGAAGAGAAAGGGGTTTGGAAGAGGACGACCGTGGGGTCCTTGCAGACGTTTCATGACCCAACTAGGTAACCTCATCAGTGGTAGAAGAGAAAGGGGTTTGTGAGATGGAAGAGGACGACCGTGGGGTCCTTGCAGACGTTTCATGACCCAAGTAGGTAATGTCATCAGTAGTAGAAGAGAAAGGGGTTTGTGAGATGGAAGACGAGGAGGATGACCAAGGGGTCCTTGCAGACGTTTCATGACCCAACTAGGTAACAACATCAGTCAAGCCAAGTCAGATCCACTCAACAACCCTGCGACTAACTTAACAACCTTCCTGATTCACTCAACAACCGTGCCAAGGAAGGTGGGAAAACGGGGCAAAACTCACTTCACCCCTGTCTCGCTTAGCGACAGAGGTTTTGGGCCCCCTCGTCGTCGTAAGGCAAGGACTACCTGTCCTTGATTTACACACCACATTCTCCGATGGGGGAAAGTAAAGGAAAAGCAGCTTAAAAAAGGCCAAAAAAACCAGGTTGGAAAAACCTGTCCATTTTACATTTGGCTATGGCAGGGGTCTGCAAAGTCGGCTCTTTTAAGACTGGTGGACTTCAACTCCCAGAGTTCCCCAGCCAGCATAGCTGGCTGGGGAATTCTGGGAGTTGAAGTCCACCAGTCTTAAAAGAGCCGACTTTGCAGACCCCTGGGCTATGGGAATATATTCCTTCCCTGCCCCATTTCCACCCCCCACCATGCAATTTTTTTTTGTTTTGGTTTTAGCAGCCTTGGACTCTGGGAAGAAAAATATTTAACTACTCCCCACCCCACCCCTTTTCCTGAAATAGAGCCTGCACAGGCCACCCCTTCCAATTCCTCCCCATTGTTTAACCGAACAAGTCATAACAAGGCTGCTCCCCAAGTAAACATCAGCGAGAAGAAATACAAGACGTTGTTTTAAAAAGGGAAATGGGGAAAAAAGAAAGAAAGATTGTGCTTTCCAAAAAAAAGAGAGTAAAAAAAACACCTCCTTTTGTTTTTTTCTACAACTTCAGCTGCAAAACCTTCCTTCCTTCCTTCCTTCCTTCCTTCCTTCCTTCTTTTCCTTCCTTCCTTCTTTCTTACGGGAAGCCGAGACAGATAAGCTACGATTCGTGGTTCTGGATGGCTGAGTCTTGCAAGTTAACACCGGAATAATAGAGCTGGAAGGGCCCTTGGAGGTCATCTAGTCCAACCCCCCTGCTCAAGCAGGAGACACTTTCTTACAGAATAAAAGAGCTGGAAGGGACCTTGGAGGTCATCTAGTCCAACCCCCCTGCTCAACCAGGAGACACTGTCTTACAGAATAACAGAGCTGGAAGGGACCTTGGAGGTCATCTAGTCCAAACCCCCTGCTCAAGCAGGAGACACTTTCTTACAGAATAACAGAGCTGGAAGGGACCTTGGAGATCATCTAGTTCAACCCCCTGCTCAAGCAGGAGACACTTTCTTACAGAATAACAGAGCTGGAAGGGACCTTGGAGGTCATCTAGTCCAACCCCCCTGCTCAAGCAGGAGACACTTTCTTACAGAATAATAGAGCTGGAAGGGCCCTTGGAGGTCATCTAGTCCAACCCCCCTGCTCAAGCAGGAGACACTTTCTTACAGAATAACAGAGCTGGAAGGGACCTTGGAGATCATCTAGTTCAACCCCCTGCTCAAGCAGGAGACACTTTCTTACAGAATAACAGAGCTGGAAGGGACCTTGGAGGTCATCTAGTCCAACCCCCCTGCTCAAGCAGGAGACACTTTCTTACAGAATAACAGAGCTGGAAGGGACCTTGGAGGTCATCTAGTCCAAACCCCCTGCTCAAGCAGGAGACACTTTCTTGCAGAATAACAGAGCTGGAAGGGACCTTGGAGGTCATCTAGTTCAACCCCCCTGCTCAAGCAGGAGACACTTTCTTACAGAATAACAGAGCTGGAAGGGACCTTGGAGGTCATCTAGTCCAAACCCCCTGCTCAAGCAGGAGACACTTTCTTACAGAATAACAGAGCTGGAAGGGACCTTGGAGGTCATCTAGTCCAACCCCCCTGCTCAAGCAGGAGACACTTTCTTACAGAATAACAGAGCTGGAAGGGACCTTGGAGGTCATCTAGTCCAAACCCCCTGCTCAAGCAGGAGACACTGTCTTACAGAATAACAGAGCTGGAAGGGACCTTGGAGGTCATCTAATTCAACCCCCTGCTCAACAGGAGACACTTTCAGAATAACAGAGCTGGAAGGGTCCGTGGAGGTCTTCTAGTCCAACCCCCTGCTCAAGCAGGAAACCCTATATACCAGCGATGGAGAACCTTTTTGGTACCGAGTGCCCAATCCGGAATGCATCTATGTGCCAAAAACCCAAAGACCAGCTGGCTGGTTCATAAAAGAACCTTCTTGTTTAACCACGGCAATTCTGGCCTCATTGGTGGTCGTACCTTGAGGACGACAAGGAGAAAGTTCAAATAATATTGTTTCGGCATTCTGTCAAGAGTTTCCCAGCTGCTTTACTCATGGGTAACCGGTTTGACCAGTAAAGGAATGTAAGGATTGCACGGCCCCTGTTCCCACTGGGGAAATAGTGATTATTTTTTAAATTTATGATTTATGGTTTTTTTCATTTAACATATATGTGTGGTTAGTGAACAGTACATTATCTGGGTCAATTTACTTTATATAGAATGCTAATAACAATAACAATAATAATAATAATATTGTTTAGGTATACATGATAGCAATCTTTCAACTACTTAAACTTACAAATACATTGTAGTTATAATATACTGTTTTGTAGCTGTGTGCATGGTAGTGTTTCTCTAACTTCTACTTTCTACCCCTTTTTATAACAACCACTAATACAAGAATTCCCACATTAAGTCATATTCTGTATCTATCCATCATCTCCTTACCTTTTACTCTTTAAGCATATATAGTAGTGGTCTTTCAACTTCTAAAGGTAAGGCAAAGGTTCCCCTCGCACATATGTACTAACCGTTTCAGACTCTAGGGGGCGGTGCTCACCTCTGTTTCAAAGCCGAAGAGCCAGCGCTGTCCGAAGACGTCTCTGTGGTCATGTGGCCGGCATGACTCAACACCAAAGGCGCACGGAGCGCTGTTCCCTTCCCACCAAAGGTGGTTCCTATTTTTCTACTTGCATTTTTTACCTGCTTTCGAACTGCTAGGTTGGCAGAAGCTGGGACAAGTCAAGGGAGCTCACTCCGTTATGTAGCCCTAGGGATTCGAACTGCCGACCTCTCTGATCGACAATCTCTGCCTCTTAGCCACCACATCCCCTTGTGACAGTACACATCATGACATTTTCCCAGTTTCTAATTTCTAGCCCTGTTTTCTAATCTTTAGTAAGTCAAATCCCATACTGAGGGGCGTTCTGTATCCATCCATCATCCCTTCTTGCCCAACCTATTGACTTTTTCATCAACCTGATCACAAAAGGTTGATCCCATGCTCCTCTTGGGACCTTGTATCTTACACACCACAAACTTGCCACGATTAATGTCCGCCCCATAAAACAAAAGGATAGGAAGAAGGAGAAGATACCTTCCTCAGAACTTCCCTGGTGACACCAAAGTCCCCCAACAAGGATTGACCCTCAAGATCTAGAAAAGACGTGGAGACTCTGGAAAGAGTGCAGAGAAGAGCAACCAAGATGATTAGGGGACTGGAGACTAAAACATATGAAGAATGGTTGCAGGAACTGGGTAGGTCTAGTTTGATGAAGAGAAGGACCAGAGGAGACATGATAGCAGCCTTCCGATATCTCAGGGGGTGCCACAAAGAAGAGGGAGTCAAACTATTCTCCAAGGCACCTGGGGGCAGGACAAGAAGCAATGGGTGGAAACTAATCAAGGAGAGAAGCAACTTAGAACTGAGGAGGACTTTCCTGACAGTGAGAACAATTAACCTCTGGAACAGCTTGCCTCCAGAAGTTGTGAATGCCCCAACCCTGGAAGTCTTTAAAAAGATGTTAGACAGCCATTTGTCTGAAATGGTATAAGGTTCCTGCCCATGCAGGGGGTTGGACTAGAAGACCTACAAGGTCCCTTCCAACTCTGCTATTGTATTGTATTATCTATTCGAAGAACCAGCCCAAACCCGTTTCCACCCCCGGATACCCAAAATAAATCCGACGAACCACGCAGCCCAACCGTTGGCTGGGCGGTTCCTTAGATGACCTCAGCAACGTACAACAAGATAACACAACGCTGACTCCTCTTCAGGAATATCTGCTTGCTAAGCTCTGATTGTGCCCTCGGGGCGCAACTTTTGCCAAATGTGCTCAACCGCGTCCTGTTCTAGGGCAAAACATCCATGCCAGATTTCAAAGAGAGTTTTTTTGGAGGGGAGAAAATGAGAGTTTTCTAACTCACCTTGCCTGGATGACGTAAGCCAGGGGTCCCCAATCTTTGCAACTTTAAGTCTGAAGGACTTCAGCTCCCAGAATTCTCCAGCCAGCCTGGTAGCTGAAGTCCTTCAGACTTAAAGTTGCAAAGGTTGGAGACCCCTGGCCCAGGCCCTGACACTGACAGCTTTGCTGGCTGGAGAAGTCTGGGAGCTGAAGTCCTTCAGACTTAAAGTTGCAAAGGTTGGAGACCCCTGGCCCAGGCCCTGACACTGACAGCTGTGCTGGCTGGAGAAGTCTGGGAGCTGAAGTCCTTCAGACTTAAAGTTGCAAAGGTTGGAGACCCCTGGCCCAGGCCCTGACACTGACAGCTGTGCTGGCTGGAGAAGTCTGGGAGCTGAAGTCCTTCAGACTTAAAGTTGCAAAGTTTGGAGACCCCTGGCCCAGGCCCTGACACTGACAGCTTTGCTGGCTGGAGAAGTCTGGGAGCTGAAGTCCTTCAGACTTAAAGTTGCAAAGGTTGGAGACCCCTGGCCCAGGCCCTGACACTGACAGCTTTGCTGGCTGGAGAAGTCTGGGAGCTGAAGTCCTTCAGACTTAAAGTTGCAAAGGTTGGAGACCCCTGGCCCAGGCCCCGACACTGACAGCTTTGCTGGCTGGAGAAGTCTGGGAGCTGAAGTCCTTCAGACTTAAAGTTGCCAAGGTTGGAGACCCCTGACGTAAGCTACTTGGGTAATGCAATGTTGGCCAAAGAACCATCAAGTTCAGGAAGCATCATAAACTTTTAGAAAAGTTTATATACAGCTATAATACTATAATAATACTATACAGGTAGTCCTCACCCTACAAACATTCACTTAGTGACCGTTCAAAGTCACAAGGACACTGAAAAAAAAATGACTTATGACCTTTTTTTCACACTTACGACCGTTGTAGCATCCCAGTGGTTACTGGGCAACAGATTCCTATTTACGACCTTCGAAGCGTCCCGTGGTCATGTGATTCCCCTCTTGCAACCTTCTGACCAGAAAAAACTCAACGGGGAAGCCGGATTCACTTAACGGCCGTGTTGCTAATTTAACGACTGCAGCGGTTCGCCTCCCAACCGCTGCGAGATAGGTTGGAAAACGGGGCGAAACTCACAAAACTCACTTTGACCAACTGCCTCGCTTAGCCACGGAGATGTTGGGCTCCCTCGCGGTCGTAAGTCCAGGACTTCCTGAACCTGCTATTTGGCAAGGCCCGAGAAATTGGCCGCTACATTCTGTGTTCTGCTCTCAACCTTCCTCTGTCAACAAATCTCAACTCGGCTGTTTGAACAATGATTAATAATAAACAGAGTTTAAACAGAGAGGAGAAAGGGGAGAATCAAGATTGCCACGGTGTGATCCACCAGCTAAATTTCATCCCCTTGGCTAGCAGGTACTCTTCGACTTACAACGCTTCTTCGTTTAGTGACCAGAGTTTCAACGTCACCGGAAGAGGGAAAAAAAAAAAGCAAAATGGTTTTTCGCACTGATGACAGCATCCCTGGGGTCATGGGATCAAAATTCAGCTGCTGACTCGTAGAATAGAATAGAATAAATCTTTATTACGGTCAAAGACCAGCAACCGCTGACCCGTATTGATGACCGCTGCCATGTCGATGGGCTTACAGTGCCACTGAGAAGAGTGACTTAGGAGCAGGTTTTAGGACGCTTCCGACCGATGCAGAATCCCCCGTGGTCACGTGATCAAAATTCTTGGCAACCGGCTCATATTTATGACGCTTGAAGTGTCCCAGAGTTACGTGATTCCCCCTGGCAACTTGGCCTAAACCAGCAGATGGAGAGGTTGTGAATGGGAGATTTTTCTAAGACTCATTTGCATCCAGGTAACTCTCTCTCTCTCATTTATATCTATATCCTTATCTATCTCTGTATCTTATCTGTCTAAATCTACAGCATTCATCCATCCATCCATCTCTATATCTAATCCTCTCTCTTTCCCTCTCTATCTTATCTTATCTTATCTTTCTACCTACCTACCTACCTACCTACCTACCTACCTACCTACCTACCTACCTACCTACCTACCTATCTCTAATCCAAACTCTCTTCCCCTCTATCTCTGTATCTTCTATCTATCTGTCTGCCTGTCTATCTATCTCATCATCTCTCCCTCTCTCTCTCTCTCATCTATCATCTCTCCCCCCTCCCCCTCTCATCCATCCATCCATCCATCCATCCATCTCTATATCTCTTCCCCTCTATCTCTGTAGTCTGTCTGTCTGTCTGTCTGTCTCTCATCTCTCTCATCTATCATATCTCCCTCCCTCCCCCCTCCCATCTATCTATCTATCTATCTATCTATCTATCTATCTATCTATCTATCTATCTATCTATCTATCTATCTATCTATCTATCTATCTATCTATCTATCTATCTATCTACCTACCTACCTACCTACCTACCTACCTACCTACCTACCTACCTACTCAGCATCCATCCATCTCTATATCTAATCCTCTCTACATCTTCTTCTCTATCCTATCTCTCTCTCCCCATATCTATCTATCTATCTATCTATCTATCTATCTATCTATCTATCTATCTATCTATCTATCTATCTATCTATCTATCTATCTATCTATCTATCTATCTATCTATCTATCTACATCTAATCCTCTCTCTCTTCCTCTCTATTCTCTCTCTCTCTCTCTGCCTGCCTGCCCCCCTCTCTCTCTCCAGCAGCCATCCATCCATCTCTACATCTAATCTTTCTCTCTCTCTCTCTCTCTTCTCCCCTCCTCTCTCTCTATTCTTTAAATGTGATTTTTGGGGGGGGGGGGAGGAGAGAATGGTTAGAGACTTCTGAGGAAGAGCAGCTGGCTCCTTGAGAGAAAACTTTGCAGTGATGAATGGCCCATTAAGAGGAAAGTTGATGGCGTAGCAAGTGTAATTTACATAACAATTAAACCAGCCTGGTGTATCCAGCAAAGATGCTAACACAATGACTCTTCCTGGGAGATTTTGCCATTAAGCTACTTTATGAACTGGTTTCGGGGGCGAGAGGTGGGGGCAACACGGTTGCATTTTCCTCTTCTGGAGTGTGCAAAGTTTCTGAAGGCTGGAGGACAGAATGACATGGGAAATTCTTCATTTCTTGCTCCGACATACCCAAGCAGGCCATTATGTCCCAAAATATTAGACATTTTAATTTTGAGTCCTGTGGGAGTAGAAGAGACAACATAGTTTGATGAAGAGAAGGACCAGGGGAGACATGATAACAGTGTTCCGATATCTCAGAGGGTGCCCCAAAGAAGAGGGAGTCAAGCTATTCTCCAAGGCACCTGAAGGCAGAAGAAGAAGCAATGGGTGGAAACTAATCAAGGAGAGAAGCAACTTAGAACTAAGGAGAAATTTCCTGACAGTTAGAACAATTAACCTCTGGAACAGCTTGCCTCCAGAAGTTGTGAATGCCCCAACCCTGGAAGTCTTTAAGAAGATGTTAGATAGCCATTTGTCTGAAATGGTATAAGGTTCCTGCCCACGCAGGGGGTTGGACTAGAAGACCTCCAAGGTCCCTTCCAACTCTGCTATTGTATTGTATTGTAACATGAAGGGGGCTGAAAGGTTATGGCTTTGAAGCAGTCACTAAGTAAGCAACTGTCATAAGCCAAGGACTGCCTGTAGAGCAAAAAGGAACTGGGCCAGCCAATGTAAGGGAGAACTGAGGTGTGCAATAATCCTCAATTGACAACATGTGCTTAGTGACCACTCAAAGTTACGACGGCACTGAAACAAGCAACCGATGAGCCTTTCTCGCACTTACGACCGTTGCGGGATCCTCAAGCTTAGGCGATCAAAATTGAGAGCCTGGACCACTGACTCACATTTATGACGGTGGCAGTACCCCCGGGGGAATCACGTCATCCCTTTTTGCGATCTTCGGATAACTACCGTTGATGGGGAAAGACCGATTCGCTTAACAACTGTGTGGCTAACTTTGCAACGGCGGCCCGAAAGGTCACCAAATGTGGCCAAGGGCAAGGGTCTCGCTTAGCAACAGGAAGGTTGGCCTCTGTGGTGGTCGTAAGACGGGGATTGCCTGCACCTCTCTGCTCAAAAGAGTTTTGTGCAAAAGAGAAAAAAATAGAAGAGAATAACAGGATAGAAGAGAAGAGAATAGAATTAGAACACAATACAATAGCAAAGTTGGAAGGGACCTTGGAGGTCTTCTAGTCCAACCCCCTGCTTAGGCAGGAAACCCGACAGCACTTCAGACAAAGGGTTATCCAACATCTTCTTAAAGACTTCCAGTGTTGGAAGCATTCACAACTTCAGGAGGCAACTTCTATTCCACTGATGAATTGTTCTCACTGTCAGGAAGTTTCTCCTCAGTTCTAAGTTGCTTCCCTCCTGGTTTAGTTTCCACTCGTTGCTTCTTGTTCTACCCTCAGGTGCTTTGGAGAATAGCTTGACTCCCTCTTCTTTGGGGCAACCCCTGAGATATTGGAAGACTGCTATCATGTCTCCCCTGGTCCTTCTTTGCATTAAACTAGACATCCCCAGTCCCTGCAACTGTTCTTCATATGTTTGAGCCTCCAGTCCCCTCATCCTCTTGGTTGCTCTTCTCTGCACTCTTTCCAGAGTCTCCACATCTTTTTTTACATCGTGGTGACCAAAACTGGATGCCGTATTCCAAGGGTGGCCTTCCCAAGGCCTTATAGAGTGGTATCAACACTTCACGTGGTCTCGATTCTACCCCAAAGTTGGAAGGCATTTGGCTTTGTGCAAAATGGAGAGAGAGAGAAAGAGGGGAAAGAAATAGAATAGAATAACAGAGTTGGAAGGGACCTTGGAGGTCCTCTAGTCCAACCCCCTGCTCAGGCAGGAAACCCATTTCAGACAAAAGGGTTGTCCAGTCTCTTCTTAAAAAACCTGGCAATGATCTGTTTGTCCGAATTCCTGCTGGATTTCCACTTCTCCCCCTTCCTCCCCATTGGCGGAGAGCGAGGAGGCTTAAAAGGAAGTTATCAGGGCTCCAAATCCCTCCTTTCAGTTGCCAGGCTCTGCGCTCCATGGTGAAATCCACACTTAACAAAGCCTTTAAATCCACCCCCCCACCAATCTTTTTTCTTCTTTTTTGGGGGGGAAAAAAAAGAAAAGAGAAAACTTTTCATTTGCACAGCCGATGCCGCAACGAAGGTCTATTCTATTTTTTGCATCCGCTCTCTCCTTTCGTCACGCTCCACAAACTTTAATAAACATTTCCGTTTAAAACAAGCGAGCGAGCCTTTTCTTCTTCTTCTGGGCTCGCTGTTTATTGAAAGCAGGACACCCCCCCTCCCGGAGTGAAAGGGGAGGAAGAGATTTGAAAACTACAAACCACAAAACTGCCCTTGACCTCACGGGATCTTTCTGTCCGGAAAATGGGTCCAAAGTTGTTTTTTCCCCCTAATTCCTAAACATTGTGACTATACAGTGTATTGCCAGGGCCTATTGTTTACCAAAAGAAGCAAAGAAAGAACAGAAAGAAAGATGAACACGTATATACAATACAGTAGCAGAGTTGGAAGGGACCTTGGAGGTCTTCTAGTCCAACCCCCTGCCTAGGCAGGAAGCCCTATGCCATTTCAGACAAATGGCCATCCAACATCTTCTTAAAGACATGCAGTGTTGGGGCATTCACAACTTCTGGAGGCAATATATATGTGCTATGATTATGTTATTCCTTACATTATTATTAGTATCGTTATTATATTAATCGGTGGAACAGCTTGCCTCCAGAAGTTGTGAATGCTCCAACACTGGACATTTTAAAGATGATGTTGGATAACCCTTTGTCTGAAGTGGATTAGGGTTTCCTGCCTAAGCAGGGGGTTGGACTAGAAGACCTCCAAGATCCCTTCCAACTCTGTTATTCTAACTGGTTTGTTGAAGAAAGCATAACACACTAAGCCAAAAAATAAACCACATCACTATTTAGTGTGATTTGTAAACCCAACCGCTGTTGCTTGGTGCATCCTTTGAGTAGACCTGCTTAACATGAGGTTGGTAAGAGAATGGAGAGATACCAAGCTTAAAAATCAAGCCAGAGGGTTTGAAACATTGTGTAACAATGGTTCCTTTCTGTGCGAATCGAGCTATGGTGTTTTGGAAGTCCAGGCTTATGAGCAATCAGGAAGTCATGCTCTATTCAAGTAATTGTGGTTAAAAAAAACACAACACCAAGGTTATCAGATTTTGGATCTTAATCTTCACTTATTGTGGAGCCTGCTTGCTTGTAACTTACTATTTTTACGCGAAGGACTTTCGGTTTCATTAAGCGCAATTTCCCCCACACAAATGAAGCATTGAAAAAACACAGAATTAAAAGCCACAACACCCTCATGGAGATGGTTTATCTGTCCCCTTTGAGCATCTCTGTCTTGGAACGGTCCTCTCGCCAAGCCAAGCATCCAAGTTGCCCATTACCACATCGAGCCAAGCTGTAGCCACAAATTTGGTAAAATTCATAACACCGATTAGAGAGGAGCATGGAAATTGGGACCAAGGTTATCTGAGGGACCGTCTCTTGGCAGGCACATCAACCACCAATGTGCAACACCCTCCGGCATGTGATTTATTGAGCTTTTTGACCCCCCATGTGATAAATCCAAGTAGAGTTTCAGAAGAAAACAGAATGCTTAATTCAATTTTAATGTTTTAAATTTTTAGCGCAGGGATAATTTATTTAATTCAGTTTTAATTATTCGTATTTGTGATATCTATGTGTTTTTTAATTTCCTGTGCACCGCCCCGGGTCCCTTTGAGGAGAGGGAGCGGTTATATAAGTCTAAGACATAAATAAATAAATAAATAAATAAATAAATAAACAAACAAACAAACAAACAAATAACTACATATGCTAGTTTTGTAGGAAATAAGCCAGGCAGGGGAAAAGCTTTGTGGTTCCCGGTGTTTTCTTTTTCTGTGTGGAAACAGGGACCAATGGCTCTTTGAGGGTTTAAGGTTGACGAACCCCGCCTAAGGAGATACGTCTGATGGGACCTAGAAGAAGGGCCTTCTCGGTGGTGGCTCCCTCACTTTGGAACATCATCCCTCAGAGATCAGACTGCCCTCCCCTTCCCCCCACTTCGACAATCTTCCGGAAGTCCCCGAAAACGTGATTTGGCCAGCGGGCCTGGAGAGAACCTAGAATGCGAAGAAATGCCTTGTTTAATTATTTATTTATTATTATTTATTTGATTTATAGACCGCTCCCTCTCCCCGCAGGGACTCGGGGCGGTAATTGTGTGCTATCTCTGTGGTGGGTGGGTTATTATTTATGATTGTGTTTTATTTTTTATTACAGGGGCGCGGTGGCTCAGTGGCTAAGACGCTTGAGCTTGTCGATCAGAAAGGTCGGCAGTTCAGCGGTTCGAATCCCTAGCGCCGTGTAACGGAGGGAGCTCCCATGGCTTGTCCCAGCTTCTGCCAACCTAGCAGTTCGAAAGCACGTAAAAAATGCAAGTAGAAAAATAGGAGCCACCTTTGGTGGGAAGGGAACAGCGTTCCGTGCGCCTTCAGTGTTGAGTCATGCCAGCCACATGACCACGGAGACGTCTGCAGACAGAACTAGCTCTTCAGCTTTGAAACGGAGATGAGCACCGCCCCCTAGAGTCGGGAACGACTGGCACATATGTGCAAGGGGAACCTTTGCCTTTTGTATTTTGTGAGCGAGTAGGTGGCTATATCAATTCTCCACATAAAGAAAGAAAACAAGTGTTTTCAAGACCACCCTAACATCACTCTGTACCTTCTCCCTTCGCACCTGACCTGGGTCTGCTGCAAAAAGTCTGCGGCTTCCAACCCACAAAGGCTTGCTGTTCAGATGTGTCTCAGTGTGTCTGTGTGTGTTGTTCAGCAAGAAATCACCCGTCTTGATCTTGGTTTGCTGCAAAAAAACCCCTCCAAAAACGCCTGTGGCCTCCATCTCAAGACGTCTCGCTTTTCGAGACCTCTGCGGTCAAGTCTCGCAGCGAGCAAACTTAATATAAACTTTGGGGGCAACCACCACGGCAGCATGACGTTGTGCGAAACGAAGAACCTGTGGAGGAATCTCGCCCTCGCACACTCCCCCCGAGGAAACAAGCCTGTTTCCATGTCTGAACGGTCTCCGGTGTCGATGTGTGTGTGTGAGAGAGAATGTCAGATTAATGAAGAAGATTCGAGATATTTCTTCTTCCTGTTCTCGAGGAAACCGCTCACCGTAAGAAGCGGCTTTCACTGCAGGGCCTTCCTTGGTGCAATTTCGCCTTTTGTTATTCTTTTCTGTTCGCTCTGCACATTTTGCAAAAGCGTACAGGACACACACACACACACACACACACAAGCACCCCCAGACCGACAACACAGCTGTGTAACCTGAATCCTACCAACCGAGATTTATGTCTGCTGCGAAATCGAAACCCGGCAGGGCTGTTTAAGATATATTTCCCGACAGACACACACACAAAGCAGAAGGAGAGAATATAGAAACGGCACAACTTCTTCACTCCAGAGAATATTCTCAGCGGAAGGATAACAACTCCATGAGAGAGAGATGGGTGGGGAGAGAGAGAGAGAGAGAGGAGAGAGGGAGGAAGAGATAGAGAAAGAGAGAAAGAGAGCGAGAGAGAAAGAGAGAGAAAAGAGAGAGGGAGAGGGAAGGAGGAAGGGAGAGAGAGAAAGAGAGAAAGAGAGAGACTGACTTAAAGTGCATTTCCTTAAAAAAAAAACCAACCAACAACATGGAAAATCCGAGCTAATAATTAAACTCTTGCACCAGGATGATTAAATGTCTCCTTAGAGCGTATTTCTGGAGCTGATCTACCCTTTGATATCTGCTCTCTGCAGGCGTGGAGATAACCGACGAGATTTCAACAACAACAACGCACGGACTTTAAATACAGGTAGTTCTTGACTTAAAAGTTGGCACTGGAATTTCCCCTTGCTAAGCCCGGCTGTTCGGTTCAGCCAGCGCCGCCTGATTTTTGTGACCGGTCTGCTGCCGTTGTTAAGCGAATCAGAGGGCCGCTAAGCAAATATGATTTCCTCCCACAGAATTGGCTAGTTGTTGGCAGCCGGCCGGCCGGGGGGGGGGGGGATCGCAAACGGCCATTGCGCCACCCAAGGATGCGGCAACCACTGTGAACGTGTGACGGTGAGGAGGGATGCTGTGATGGTTGTAAGTGCGAGGACCGGTTTTAAGTCGTCCCCCCTTTTTCCCCCCAAGGCAGTTGTTAAGTTTGAACAGCCCCTAAATGAATGGTTGCAAGTCATGGGGTACCTCCGTTAATGTTTCCAAAAGTGTTTATTTGTAAAAATAAAAATAAATGCTTGCACACATGGAAGAGAACGTTCATTTAATTAAATCTGACTTCCTCCAGGAGTTAAAAGAAGCAAAGTGTATTTTCTCCTCCAGGTTTTTCGCCCCAAACAACCCTTATTTTATTTATTTATTTTATTGAATTTCTAGACCGCCCCCTCTCCCCGAAGGGACTCGGGGCGGGCGGTGTACAGGCAAAAATTAAAACTTCTAAAAACATAACAATACATACAAAATTAAAATCGAATTAAATAACCCTGTACAAATTTATAAACATTAAAAACTGTAACCCATTAAAAAACCAAATAAAACAATTTATATTACAGACTGGGAGGTAGGCCAGGCAAAGAGCAAAGCGATTGGTCACCAATCAAATATATATACTTGACAGTATTTTTCTTTTCCTGCAAGCTGCTCTAAGCCACAGTTACAATAGAACTCGTTGCTTTAACAAGCCAAGATCTACTGCAAACCCTAATTTAAAGGTAATGGTTCCCCTCGCACATATGTACTAGCCGTTCCAGACTCTAGGGGGCGGTGCTCATCTCCGTTTCAAAGCCGAAGAGCCAGTGCTGTCCGAAGACGTCTCCGTGGTCATGTGGCCGGCATGACTCAACACCGAAGGCGCACGGAACGCTGTTCCCTTCCCACCAAAGGTGGCTCCTATTTTTCTACTTGCATTTTTGACCTGCTTTCGAACTGCTAGGTTGGCAGAAGCTGAGAGAAGTCACGGGAGCTCACTCTGTTATGTGGTGCGAGGGATTCAAACCGCTGACATGCTGACCTTTCTGATCGACAAGCTCAGCGTCTTAGCCACTGAGCCACCGCTAATTTGGGCCCTAGTAAATACAGGTATGCCTCAACTTACAACAGGTCATTTACTGACTGTTCAACGTCACAGTGGCACTGAAAAAACAACAACTTACAACCCGATTTTCAGAGTTAAGACCTTTGTAGCATCCTTGTGATCATGTGATCAAAATTATAAAATTTCTCTCCATATTCGGTCCCCGATGGTGGAAATACTAATACAAAATGGACAAATATTTCAGCTGCTTTTCTTTCTTTCTTTCTTTCTTTCTTTCTTTCTTTCTTTCTTTCTTTCTTTCTTTCTTTCTTTCTTTCTTTTTCTTTCTATTTTTTTCTTTCTCTCTCTCTCTCTCTTTTTTTCTGCTCTGCCAAAATTCCCGTGTAAAACTTCTGCGGAATGGCATTTTAAACACAGCCATATGCAGGAAAATATACCATGGAACTATAACAGGCGTGCGGAATTTCCTTCCCTGCAGGGTTTTTTTCCCTTCCCCTGGGAATTTTGTGACCAGAAACGTACATATGTAGGAAGAGTTTTGCAAGCAAAAATAAATAAATAACAAATAACCCAGAAGTAATTATATCCATGTGCTCGGCCAGATCTAAACAATTGTAAAGTTTTGCCTTGAAAGGAAAAGGCGCCACAAGTTTTGGAGGCCAAGCACTGAACACAAGAAAAACTGGATCTGTTTTTACCTGCGAGAAAACACAGGGCAAATTCCATTTAAGGGGAGGAGGGGTGGGGGGAAGAAAAAAAGAAAAGAAAGCAAGCAAGAAGGAGGGATAGGAAACATTGCATCATCGGCTTTACAAAACTGGAAAGGGAGGAGTCTGGGGTTTATTTACCCTGATCATAAACAGCAGCAGAGAAAGCCAATTCCACCCCCCCTCCCTTCTGTAGCATATTATCCGCAGCCGAGAAATCAGGAAACCAAATAAAAGCTTAACATTGCTTTTTTAAAAATGTCTTTGCCAGTTAAAATCAAAGGCGTTGCTTTTTAAAAATATCTTTGCAACTTAAGACAAAAGGCGTTGCTTTTTAAAAATGTCTTTGCAACTTAAAATCAAAGGCATTGCTTTTTAAAAATTTCTTTTTCAACTTAAAATAAAAAGGCATTGCTTTTAAAAATGTCTTCGCCAATTGAAAGGAAAGGGATAGCTTTTTAAAATTTTCTTGGCATATGAAAATTAAAAAAGGCAGGGCTTCCCAAACTTTTCCCCTTCGTTAGGGAAACTTATCAAAAAGGCCTTTCCATTTTTCGGGTCCCTGTTGTGATGGATGGATTTTGTGTATCCCATACCCAAAGGAGAGGAGGAAAAAAAATACACTTTTATCCAATCTTGCATAATTTATCCAGGTGTGGAAGGGGAGTATTGTTGCTGGGGCACTTTTGAAGAACCAATCAATCATGCAAAGACAAGTTGAGTTCCCAGCCTCTTAATTTGGCACCCGTTGCAACTTTAGCAGAGAGAGAGAGAGAGAGAGAGAGAGAGAGAGAGAGAGGGAGGAAGGGAGGGAGGGGGGAAGTTAATTGAGGGGGCACGGACGCCATAGGCTTTTTGCAAAGCAGGAAGGGAAAAAAAAAGCCAGCCATGTTTTACAAGGAGAAATTAATTGCCCTGATAAAGAGTCACAGATTTATTTTTTATTTTTTTGCTGGAACAAAAAACATTTCCAAGCTCAGATTGCCTTGGGGAAAAAATAGCAAGGAGACGGGGCACCAAATACCTAAACACAAGAAAACATCTTGCCAGCGTTACGTAACTTTCTTTATTTTTAAAAAATGAAAACAGAGCAGATTCATTTGGAAGCTGGCGGCTCTGAAGCCAGCCGGACTGTGTAGGTTTTCACGTCTGAAAAGATGTCTTTTTAAAAAAAAATCGTTTCTATGTTTATTTGTTTTTACAATCAATATATATATTTTTACAAGTGTGTTTTGTTCTGTTTACTACTTTGTTGCTTGTTATGTACAGCTTCTGCACTGGAGACAAATTCCAATGAAAAAATATTCTATTTTATCTATTTATCAATTTTCTACACTGCCTCCCATACATGCGTGCATTTAACCCATCTTCTGCCTATCCTTTCCATCTTTATATTTATTTTATGTGCTTAACCAATTTCTATACTGCCTACATCACACTTCAATGCCTATTCTTTTTTTTTTTACCATAAATGTATTTTTTTTACAAGTGTGTTTTGTTCTGTTTATTACTTTGTTGCTTGAAAGGATCATGGGGAGCTTTGGCACCAGAAGCAAATTCCTTGTGGGTCCAAACACAGCTAGCCAGTAAAGAATATTCTATTCTACTCTATTTTATCTATTTATCAAATTACTACATTGCCCATGGCAGTTGGGCTCATGTAAACCATCTTTTACCTATTCTGTCCACATTTATTTTTATTGTAGACTTTAGACGTCGACTTTAGTAATTAATTTTATAGGGTTGTAGCGTCTTAAATTTTTAGCACAGTTCTTAATTTAATTCGGTTTTAGTGGTATGAATGTATTTATTCAGGTGTATGTATTATTTGTATTTTTATCTGCTGTGCACCGCCCCGAGTCCTACCCGGAGAGGGGGGGCGGTATAAAAGTCTAATTAAATAAATAAAATAAATCAATAAAATTTTATGCATTTAGCAAATGTTCCTACTGCCCATCACACTTGTGTCTATCTGGCCAATCTTCTCCCTGCTCTTCCCTGTTTATTTCTCCATCTCCATCTGACCCACCACATTTGTGTCTGGATCATCTTCTGCTGATTGTTTTTTATTCTACTTAGATTTTTATACTGCCTCTCAGACTGGAGCATAGCCTCTGGGCTATGTAACAATAAAATCGATTTGCAAAAAACGATGCAAAAAGCAAAAATCCCTCCGACCGATCCGCTCTTACAGACAGGGTCTGCTCCGGGTGCCGACGGCCGGGCAATGCCGGCTCGCGACGCCCAGGGGAAGGGCCTTCTCTGTGGCGGGCCCTGCCCTCTGGAACGATCTACCCCCCCTCCCCCCGATCTTAGGAATATCACAGTCCTCCGCCTCTTCCGTCAACAATTAAAAACACACTTTTTTTGTTTAGCTGGCCTGGCTTAATCTTCCGAGACTATCGACTGGTTTTAAATTGAATTAGATTTTATTGGGGTTTTAATTGGTTTTAGCACAGGTTGGGTTAATTTAATAAGTTTTTAATATTTATGACACATTTACTATCTGTATTTATGTATATGCGTGGTTTTATTTTTCCTGTGCACTGCCCTGAGTCCCTTTTGGGAGAGTGGCGCGGTATATACATTTAATGAAATGAAAATTAAAAATGAAATGAAAAAGAAATGAATTTATCTTATGACCAAGGGGGAAAAAGGTCGCGTCTGCTGGTCAGAACTCCCCAACAACTTTAAGGCTAAAATGTAGACACTTAATGGGAAGATGCAGCCGGCCCAAACGTTTTAATTGCTACTTTGCAAAAATAGCAATCTTCCCTTGGAAACTTAAGTTAGGCAGCAGAGAGTTTAGCAAACTCTTGGGGATTACTTCTCCCTTTCTCTGTTTCCAAAGCACACACGTTTGTGACACATATAAATGCATGCACACGCCCTCCAGGTTGCCCTGAAAGGGAGTTTGAAGCCACCGTGACACCCAAGGTGGGGGCTACAACTACCCGTTTCCCTGACAATAAGACCTCCCTGGATAATAAGGCCATTCGGGCTTTGGAGCGCATGCACTAAAATAAGCCCTCCCCTGAAAATAAGCCCTCCCTGAAAATACTACTACACAGCAGTAGCCATGAGGTGACCATGCTCACCGCCTCCTGCACCCCAAAAATAATAAGGCCTCCCCGAAAATATTGCAACACAGCAGCAGCCATGAGGTGACCATGCTCACCGCCTCCTGCACCTCAAAAATAGCAAGACCTCCCTGAAAATAAGGCCCTTTAATGATACCCCAAAGGAAGTCAACAGGCTGGGCTGACACATTTCCCCAAACCATGGTGTGCTTAAGCCTTAGTCCGTCAACTCACCTCTCACTGGATAGAGTACCCCTCTGTGTTGAGCCATAAACCATGGTTTGCTAATGACCAAGCCAAGCCAGGCTCCATTTTCTGCAGCCACTCATGGGAACGGACGTGTTTATCTCTGTTAATACCTTAAGGAGCAAATACTGCATCCATCACACGGTTGATTCACCCTAAATCGGTCAAGAATTTCCCCCCCCCAACGTCACTTTTATCTGCCCAAAATGCATGTATGGGATCCAGCTGTTTGCTCCTTATCAGGCTGGGAAATTCTTTCTTTCCCATTCCTCCAAACCAAAATCCCTCAAGGAATTTCCAAACATGGATTGTTTTAGCAGCAGAAAACTCTCTGCTTAAAAGAAAAATGTATTTAATTAGCTGGATACCCTTTGCTCTGCGACAAAACCATGTGATCGGGCGATGCAGGAGAAATTGGCTCAGTGGTGGTGGGAGATTGAAACACATAAGGGACTATCGCTCCCGCCGCCTTGAGTCCGAAAGCAGTTTCACAGGTGCAAGACGTACACATTTTGGGGAGGTACCAACATTTAGTAGGGTCAATGTAAGACTGCTCCTGAGTGAAGGAGTGGAACGTCTGCGGAATGTGAGGCAACTGGCAGTTGGAACAGAATTCTGTTCAGGTGGGGAGGGGGAGTAGAATGTCTAACTGCCTAGCATCAGAGCATGATAACATAAGGCAACTGGCAGTTGGAACAGAGCGCTTTTCAGGTGGGGAGGAGGAGTAGAACTCCTTAGCATCAGAACATGTTAATTGCTCTATAAGAAATACTAATGATCTGATGGTCATTTCGAAAAATCCTTTCTTAGCAAGCACCTAGAAGCCAAGAGAAACATACATGCCAAATTTCAAGTTTTCTCTCTCTTTTTTGTCTTTCTTTCTTTCTTTCACTCTCTCTCTTTCCTTCCTTGTTTTCTCTCTCTCTCTCTCTGTCTCTCTGTTTGCATTTATCTCTATGCCAGAGTTTCTGAACTCTGGCCGCTTTTAAGAGGGGTGAATCTCAACTCCCAGAATTCCCCAGCCAACCCCCGAGAGGACGGAAGAGCAGAGCTAAATGTTTGAAATCCAGTTTCTGCCCTAACAAAGGGCCCCTTCTTTTATTATCCGAAGGATTCCATTTCTAGGCACAAACTTTCCAGAATAACAACTCCAGTTTTACACATTGTTTTGATGGGCTTTCTGTTTCCTTTCGAAGGAACATCAACATTCATGCTAAAAGCCTTCTGATAGGGCAAGAAAGCAAGCAAGCTCATGAGAGCACCAAGGACTCCTCATTGCAACCCCCGAGTAGCAAATATGCTCCTTTATTGGCATTCTGTTCCCCCCACCTTCTTAAAATTTAAAATATTTTTTTCCCCCCTCGCTCGCTTGGAATTCCTCCTGGACTGCCAAAGTTGAGGCAACTTGTCCTTACAGTCATCACTTTAAATACTTCCCCTCCTTTGTTTAATAGTTCCCCTATTACACAGTCATAATTCGCTCTCGGGACCACCCACAAGAAATCTTTTTGAAATTCTGGTTGGTCTGCTCTGAAATACCCCAATGCTTCTCGTCGGGATTCAGATTTAAGCAGACTGAAACGGCTCATTCCCGAAACCAAGTTACCCTTTGGCTTAAAAACTGAGGGGTGTCCAACCTTGGGACCTTTAAAACCTGTGGACTTCAACTCCCAGAATTCCCCAGCCAGCCATTGTTGGCTGGCTGGGGAATTCTGGGAGTTGAAGTCTACAGGTCTTAAAAGTTGCCAAGATTGAACACCTCTTGTTTAGAAAATAAATATTGTCTCCTCCTCCTGGCTTTCTAACGTGCTTTTGGTCAAAGAATGTGCAACCCTGGCCAACTTCCAGACTAGTGGACTTCAACTCCCAGAATTCCCCAGCCAGCAATTCTGGGAGTTGAAGTCCGCAAGTCTTACACGTTGCCAAGGTAGGACGCTCCTTGTCTGGAAAATAAACCAGGTTTAGTGGGAAGCACTTTCGAAACCTTCTTGAAAACACGGACAACAACAAAAATATCCAAGCTTGCTCCACAAGGGAAGTTTTGCCCAATAGGATCTCAAGATCAACAAAGGATTCTTTTCCGACATGGGCATTGTGTTTTGTTGTGTTTTCTTGTCCTTCGTCTAAGTACCGTAACTGAGAAGGTCCTGGATTAAAAGCAGAAAACACCCCCCCCTTTGCCCCCCACCCCTCTCTCAGCCCTAACACAACGCTGCTCCGGAAAACTGTGGCAAACCACAACTTTGCCAAGAAAACTTCTACGGAGCCAGGGGCCCAAAGGACTCTTAACAACAGAACAAGCAAAATGCCACATGGCTTTGCGTTGTTTTTTTTTTTGGTTCTTTTCACAACCAGGGTGGGCCTGCCTGGGATGGCGAAACCGCAAGAGGAGAGAAAGGGAAGGAAGACAACTCGGATTCTGTATTATAATCTGGGTTTAACCGGACTTTAAAAAGCACTCACAATTCACACAATCTCGTGGCCCTAAGGAGCAACGTAGAGCTCCTTAGGTTAGCATTCAGCTATCAGGGATTCCCCCCCCCCAGCCCCCCACCCGCAGCCTCTATCCCCGTTGTGGAAACACCGCTGGTTGCCTTCACACCTCTTCACAAAAGTGGAATTGTGGGTTTGTTTGCTTTTTGGCTGGGCTGACTGTTTATTCATTAAGCTGTTTAGCTCCCTGCCCGGTTTCCAGTCGTAGTCCCCCAATCTGGGCCATTTTCACACTGCTGCTTCTGATGGTCAAGAGAGACTTTTGTCCTGGCCTGAGGACCCCAAAGCAAGATTTCCACCTGGGGGTGTGTTTGTCTGGACTCCCCAACTTCCTCCTCTTTTTCTTAATAGACCTGAGATAGTAGGATGGAGGAAGATTTCTCCTGATAATTAATTAAGCAAAGACTGGTAAGAGGAATGACTCAAGAACAGGAAGGCTTCCCATGATAGTGGTGGAGAATGGAGGAGGGGGATTCTCCAGCCCTTCAAAGCCCCCCCACTCCTCAAAAACATCTCTCTAATTCCTCCCCTTTTTCTAAGCTGGTTCGTAGGCCAGGAAACCTTATCATTTCGACACCTTCCAGATAATCTCTGGTTCTGCTCTCCACTCCACACTATTAAAGTTTCCCCCCCTCTTTAAAAGAGACCCCTGTGTTTTTTTGGGGGGGGGGGGGGTCACCCTTCCACTCAACCAGCAGAAAGAGCCAGAACAGGTTTCTGCTGACAACCTGCCACTGAATGGAGCCCATTGGGTGAATCTATCCACCAGGCCCTTCCACAGTTCAAGTCTTTGCATTACCCCCACATTGGGGGGGGGGGGGGGGGGAGGACTCAGCTCCCTCAGTGCCCTTAAAGGGGGGGGGGAGAGAGAGACAGCGGATTGTGTGAACCCTGCAGTCCCCAAATCCCAGCATTTTACAGAAGCCTCTGAATAACTTTCAGAATAAAAACTCTATAAACACTGCCAGAACCGCCCCCCCTGCAAGGTAGGCCTGTCTTTCCTGGCCAGACACTCCCCACCCCCCAGTCAACCGTGGTCCCCTTCCTCGAGGGGGGCAACCCGTTTTTGAGGCTCTCCCCGAAAGGAACGCCATCCCCGGAACTTTCCCGGGTGGCAGATTCTCCTCCTTTCCAGCTTGTCTTGCAAAGACCCCCCTTTCCCACGACCTTAGCCCACCCACCGCTTTGCAAGCTCTTCCCGGGGCGCCGACACGCGTTTGGGAGGATGGGGGAGGGGGCTCCCCTCGTTCTCCCCTCCGAGACCACGACCGTCCCGTGCGCGCAAAAGAGCGCTTGTCAACAAACCCTCCGGCTCCTGCCCCGACACGTGTCGGCCCCCTCTCCCTCCCTCCCCCACCCCCAGCAGCTGGGGTTCCCCTCCCTCCCCTTGGAACCGCCCACCCCCGCGCCTCCTCCGCCTCCTGTCCCCCCTCCCTACCGTAGCGCTCCCAGCTGCATCTCCAACCCGGCCGGCGGCGGGCGCCACCCTGGCCATCCTCCCCATCAGCTTCTCCTCCTCCTCTTCCTCCTCCTGCTTCTCCCTCCCTCCCCCCCCCCACCGGCGCTTGGGGACTTACTGCGGGGGCAGCTGGAGGGGCGTCCCTCCCCGCCGCTGGAAGGCCCCGTCCACGAAGACGCCGTTCTTGCCGAGGCAGCGGAGGAAGAAGTGCGGGGCGCGGAAGGCCAGCTCCAAGTGCCGGCGGGAGATGAAGCTGGAGTGGCCCATGTGCACGTCCACCGCGCCCTGCGAGGAGTTGCGCCCGATGCTCACCGCCGCCTGGCGCATCAGGAACTCGAAGTCGCGGCCCTGCAGCCGGGCCAGCGGCGCCCCGCCGGACGTGGAGGAAGGAGCCGCGGGGACCAGCGGCAGCGGCGGAGGCAGCGGCTGGGGCGCGGCGGGGCTGCAGGGCGCCGAGCGCAGCGCCACCAAGGCTCCTCCGGCCCCGCCGCCGCCGCCGCCGCCGCGCCCGTCCTCGCCGACTTCAGCCATGTTCCCCGCCAGCCAGCGTGCGAGCCAGCCAGCCGACTCCCCCGCCGGCCTCCGGGGCGGAGCCGCCGCCGTGCGGGGAGCCGCCCCGCTGCCGTTGCAACCGCCGCCGCCGCCGCCGATGCGCCCTTGCTTTGGAGAGGCTGGCGAGGGGGGGGGGCGCGTCGTTGCGCACGGGCTGGCGGGGCGGGGGCGGCTTGGGGGCGGGGGCCGACGGGGGGGTCGGCTAGAGGAGGGGGCGGCCCAGCTGGCACGCGCCTCCGCGGACCCCTCCCCGCGCGTGGAGGAGGGGGCTGGCGCTTGGCAAGGGCGGGCGCTTGGAGAGGGGTGGTCCCGGCTGGGTGCGGAGAGGGGAGGGGCGGATGGTTGGGTTGTGTGTGTGTGTGTGTGTGTGTGTGACCCGGGAGGAGGGTGCAGCGGGTGGGGGGGATATGGGGGGGGGAAAGGGAGGGGACCGCGTGGCCGGGCAAAACAAACACGATGTGGCTAGGCAGGGCTGCCCCCCCCCTCCCCGCCCGGCGCCCCTCCGGAGGGAAGCGATCTCTCGTCTCCCGCGGCTCAAGGGGGGGGTGTTTCCTTTTCCACGATGGGCACGAGTGGGAGGGGTGCTCTGGGCCTTTGTGGGGAGGGGGGAGGTGCGGGACGTGCTGCAAAGGTTGGGGGTGGCGTTGCCTGAGGTTGCTGGGCTGGGGACCATGGGGGTTGTGGTCCGCCTGGCCTGGAGGGCGGGGGCAAATTCTGCCCCCTCCCGAGGGCTTCTGCCCTGCCCGCGGTCTCGTGGGGGGGGTGGGGGGGGGAAAGAGAGGGAACAGAAACTGAATTGGCTGGCGCAAAGGGAGGTTGGCACGGATGTAGCGATGGGCGGAGGCGAGCCGACGTCAGCCCGGTCGTGGCAGCCGCTTGGGCGGGCGGAAAGGCCGTTATGCAACCTTCTGGCAAGGGAGAAGGGAAAGCTTGCCCTTCGGAGTCACGCTGGGGCTGCATGCACACGACCCCTGGCGCCTCTTGACTCGGATCCACGCCTTCCGCCTTGCCAAAGTCTGCCTATGCACCTTAGGTCGTGTGAACGCAAGCCGCCTAAGCGTGCTAACCCGAGTTGGCCCGCACTTCCCTGTTGCCAACGGCTCTGTTTTCATCCGTCCTTGGCCCCCGCCACGCAAGGCGCACCAGGGTCGGCCGAATTGGCATCGCGGCAGCGCGCAATTGCAAAAGAGCGCGCAAGGCGGACGGGAGCGCAAGGGTCAGCTGGCCTTTGACAATTGGGCTGGGAGGAGGAGGGGGGCTGCCAGGCACAGGGGGCGTGAGAGACAGCCGTGCAAGCCACGTGGCGTCGGAGAGACCTTGCGGTTGGCCCCGGTGGCGCCCCCTCCCCCTTCACCCGCCCCCTTGAATGTGGAGTTAACTTGGCCGCTGTAGGAATTCTGGGAGTTGAAGTCCAGACAGGCTGAAAAGTGGCCAATTTAAAAAAAAATCCCACTGATTTAGGGGGGAAATGGAATAGAATAGAATAGAATAGAATAAGATAAGAAATGGAATAGAATAGAATAGAATGAGGAATAGAATAGAATAGAAAATGGAATGTAGAATAGAATAGAATAAGATAAGAAATGGAATGGAATGGAATAGAACAGAATGGAATAGAATAGAATAGAATAGAATGAGGAATAGAATAGAAAATGGAATGAGGAATAGAATAGAATAAGATAAGAAATGGAATAGAATAGAATAGAATAGAATAAGGAATAGAATAGAATAGAAAATGGAATGAGGAATAGAATAGAATAAGATAAGAAATGGAATGGAATAGAACAGAATGGAATGGAATAGAATAGAATAGAATAGAAAATGGAATGAGGAATAGAATAGAATAAGATAAGAAATGGAATGGAATAGAATAGAATAGAATAGAATAGAATGAGGAATAGAATAGAATAGAAAATGGAATGAGGAATAGAATAGAATAGAATAAGATAAGAAATGGAATGGAATAGAACAGAATGGAATGGAATAGAATAGAATAGAAAATGGAATGAGGAATAGAATAGAATAAGATAAGAAATGGAATGGAATAGAACAGAATGGAATAGAATAGAATGAGGAATAGAATAGAAAATGGAATGAGGAATAGAATAGAATAGAATAAGATAAGAAATGGAATGGAATGGAATAGAACAGAATAGAATAGAATGAGGAATAGAATAGAATAGAAAATGGAATGAGGAATAGAATAGAATAGAATAAGATAAGAAATGGAATGGAATAGAACAGGGAAATGGAATAGAATAGAATAGAATAGAATAAGATAAGAAATGGAATGGAATAGAATAGAATGAGGAATAGAATAGAATAGAAAATGGAATGAGGAATAGAATAGAATAGAATAAGATAAGAAATGGAATGGAATGGAATAGAACAGAATGGAATAGAATAGAATAGAATAGAATGAGGAATAGAATAGAAAATGGAATGAGGAATAGAATAGAATAAGATAAGAAATGGAATGGAATAGAATAGAATAGAATAGAATGAGGAATAGAATAGAATAGAAAATGGAATGAGGAATAGAATAGAATAAGATAAGAAATGGAATGGAATAGAACAGAATGGAATGGAATAGAATAGAATAGAATAGAAAATGGAATGAGGAATAGAATAGAATAGAATAAGATAAGAAATGGAATGGAATAGAACAGAATGGAATAGAATAGAATGAGGAATAGAATAGAATAGAATAGAAAATGGAATGAGGAATAGAATAGAATAGAATAAGATAAGAAATGGAATGGAATAGAACAGAATAGAATAGAATAGAATGAGGAATAGAATAGAATAGAAAATGGAATGAGGAATAGAATAGAATAGAATAAGATAAGGAATGGAATGGAATGGAATAGAACAGAATAGAATAGAATGAGGAATAGAATAGAATAGAAAATGGAATGAGGAATAGAATAGAATAAGATAAGAAATGGAATGGAATAGAACAGAATGGAATGGAATAGAATAGAATGAGAAATAGAATAGAATGAGAAATAGAATAGAATAGAATGAGAAATGGAATGAAGAATGGAATGGAATAGAATAAGATAAGAAATGGAATAGAATAGAATAGAATAGAATTCTTGATTGGCCAAGTGTGATTGGACACCCAAGGAATTTGTCTTTGGTGCAGATGCTCTCAGTGTACATAAAAAGACAAGATACATTTGTCAAGAATCATAAGGTACAACAGTTAATGATAGTCATAGGTACAAATACGCAATCAGATCATACTAGGAAACGATCAACATAAATCCTAAGGATACAAGCAACAAGTTACAGTCACACAGTCGTAAGTGGGAGGAGATGGGTGATAGGAACCATGAGAAGATTAATGCAGATTTAGTAAATAGTTTGACAGTGGTGAGGGAATTATTTGTTTAGCAGAGTGAGGGCGTTGGGGTGTGTGGAAGGAAACAACCTGTCAGGTTATTAACTTTTTCATCCCAGATTGAGACATTTGAATGATGGTGATTATTATTTCTGTCCCAGGCCACATTATTCCAAAAGTACAAAGTTTCTCTGATCTGCCAAACATTAGATAAACTTTTTTTTAAAAAAGAAACATTTTGGCCTCACCTAGACTGAAACACACACACACACACACACACACACACACAGAGTTTACAAACTAAATGCCTTTTGTTTTCATAAAAACATTTTTTGTCAAATTGTACACATGAGGGTGGGTGTATTTTTACATGGAAACAAAATAGAAAAACAACCTCTCGGGCGGAAAAAAAAAATCCACTTTTCTGTGTGTGTGAATGAACTAGGTCTGGAATCTGAAAATAACACTTCCTTCAGTTTTACAGCTTGGATTTTTGTAATCTTAACACTCATCAAGAATGTATTAGCACCTTTTTTAAAAACGTGTTCAGAATTTGGAAAGCTCTACGATCTATTTTTTTGGTGCCAATTTTCTTTCCACTGTTTCTCTTTTTTTTGGCCTGCTTTCTGCAAACATATTGAGGTAGGAAATTGTTATAATAAAATATTGTTATAACAATATTACAAATGGTTATAAATGAGTATTGTAAAGGATGCCGAACATTTTTAGAATGAGAGCCAAACCAGAGAAGGGAAAACAGTAGAGGGAAAAAGGCAAAATAAGAGATTTTTCCTTCTGTTCCACTCTAACTAGGTGAAATAATCTGCATGAAAATGTGTTAAAAGGAAGGTAAACTTCATGAACAAATCTTGTGCTTTCTTCTAGCCCCAAAAAGTATTTTTTTACAGCAGCTGTGAAATAGTTATTAGCACCATAATGACAAGGCAATGAATTACCAGCCCTGTGCCAGCTGCAAATATCATCTGCTGCCAACAGATTTATTTACTAAAATACTTTTTTAAAAAAATAATAAGACTCTCTTCAGATGACAAGCAGTATGTTGTATTTAAAACGGAATTGACTCATCTTTCTTTGGACTGAAGTTTCAAGCATTGCTAATGGCTCCCCATTTCCATGTTCAAAATACAACCTGGGAAAGAATCTGTTTCTTAGCTGGCGCAGAAATGAGACACTGGAAGGCAAGGGAACTGAGTTGAGAGGATTGTGACTGTTTTTCAAGAATGGAGCCATTCAAAATTCAGCATATGCCAGGATAAATGAAGTTCCTAGAGAGATACATATTAAATTTGTTAGACGGTGGACAAGGGAAAGGATATTGAGGGCGCAGAGAGGCAACCCCCTAATTTATCAACAGAAAGAGATCACCATCTTGAAACAGGTCCCGAAGAAAATTAGAGAGATAAGACGGAAGTATTCCTTCTTGTCCAAAAGATTATTTAAAAAGGGGGTCTGGTTTAAGTGGGTGATGCCGGAGGGAATGTTGGTGTTTTGGGAAGGGGGAAGAGTAAGAATTAAAACAATTGCAGAGGCGCAAGCCTTTCTTGAAAAACACTCCCTAATCCTTGAAGATGACAACGGGGGGGGGGGGGCAGAGGCGGCCGCGGTTCCGCCCACCGGGGGCCAGGGGGAAGAAGATACAATTGCCAAGAGACTTAGATCTCAAAAATGACTTTATTTTAGTATAATACAATGTTGTTTGGATGTTTAAGCACGTTTGCTAGCACTGTTCTTTTTATTATAACTTGATTTGCATCTCTGTCCACTTTGTAGTATCTATATATAACTGAAATATCTATTTTGTGTATGAAGACTCAGATGGAGTCGATGATTTCGACGAGAAAGTTCTCAAAATATCTTTTCGCACCTTACCTTTACCTTTTGTATACAAAATTTGTAAAACCCAATAAAACTTTTTATATATATAAAAAAAAAGAATGGAGCCATTCAGGGATGTGTTATCACTACTGCAGTATTTCTCAACTTTGAGACGGGTGGACTTCAACTCCCAGAACCCCCCACTGGCTGGGGAATTCTGGGAGTCAGCATCCATGCTTCTTAGAATTGGTGAGGATGAGAAATTGGCCTGCACCACTGGGGTGCCCACAGGATGGCAGCACAAAGCCAAACATTTTCTGTAAGTCTCTTCTGCCACCTAGTGGCCACCTCTAATTTTTCACTCCAGATATGGTAGCCCTAATAGCCAAGATTTTGGGGATGTGGCCTACCCATCCAGTCAGATGGAATCGGAAAATAATTCCATGCCCAGAAAATAATAACAATGCAGAAGTCCCTTAATGAACATAGAGATGTAATTGACATTCAACCGCTTTGCATTTTGTTCTGGCTTCCAGATTTCTTCTGCTCTCATGCAAGACAGCTGGGTGACTTTGGACCAACCTCTCATTCTTAACCAACATCTGAAAAATAAAAAACTTCCTTTTGCATCGTATCTTGGTCACTTTGCTACCTGAACTGCAGCAAGGCCATGCAAAATAAGCAGATTCTGTAACTCTGTTTCTCCTATCTCCTCCTCCTCTGTAAGCTTCTGTTAGATGAAAGAACCTGGTTTGATAGAAAATATATGCTAGGATTTGGCTTCTTGGTGTTGCCCGAATCCTGTACCAAGCAGGCTGGAGCCCCAAGGTTTCCCGTACCCCCCAAATTTCATTTTTACAGGATGCTGGAAAAGAGAAAGTAAGAAAGACATTTAAAACCACCCTATATTGATTCTCTTTGGCATGAAAACTAATCAAGGAGAGGAGCAACTGGAATTCAGGAGAAATTTCCTGAAAGGGAGAACAATTAATCAGTAGGCGGACTTGATTCCAGAAGTTGTGGAAGTTAAAATGCAGAAGTTAGCTGCACCTTAAATGTATTTATTTACTCACAGTACATACCGCTATAGAATCTACCTGCTCTTGGTCAAACCAGTCTGGTGTGGTTAGCACCATCTCAAGTAGGGAACATAGCAAAACATCCTTACAGCCAAAAATGGGACACACAATAACTTTTACAAGCATTAACTCTAAAATCTGCAGGGGGAGGAGAGATTCATAGACAACTAATCAAGGAGAGAAACAACCTTGAACTGACAGAACGATTAACTAGTGGAACAGAAGTTGGGGAGGTTTGGAAGAAGAGAGTTGGACAACTATTTGTCTGAAATGGAATGGGATCTCCTGCGTGTGGACTCGAAGACCTCCAAGGTTCCACCCATCTGTGTCATTCTGTTAAAACAGAGGCAATCTCAGCCTCGCTTTCAAGATTTTATTGTTCACGCTCGGCACTAACACTTTGCAACAACAAAGCGGAGTTACAGTAGTTTGCGGAGTCTGTTTCCTGACCTGGTTTCTTTCAAAAGGCTCAATACACAGTTGCTTGCCATGTTGTGGTTGAGACGCACAAGGAAATGATGTGCAGAAGTAGGCTTAAGAGAGTCTTTAAGCACATACATGTTTCACCTAGAGGGAATAAAAAAAAAATTAATACAGAAAAAACAACTGGGGCAGAATAGTCCCTTATAGTTTTATCGCTTTTTCAAGTCTGCGTTTCGATGCTTCAGTATAATTTGGGAATCCCTTCAAGTAGGCCTCCGATCTGGATCGATTGATTGATTTGAGGGAGTGCTTGACTGACAACATTTGGCCCCCCAACTTCTTCCCTTGTAGCGTTTGCTACTTTAACAATTCACAGAAGATAGAATAACAGAGCTGGAAGGGACCTTGGAGGTCTTCTAGTCCAACCCCCTGCTCAAGCAGGAGACCCTAGACCAGGGGTCTCCAACCTTTGCAACTTTAAGTCTGAAGGACTTCAGCTCCCAGACTTCTCCAGCCAGCAAAGCTGTCAGTGTCAGGGCCTGGGCCAGGGGTCTCCAACCTTTGCAACTTTAAGTCTGAAGGACTTCAGCTCCCAGACTTCTCCAGCCAGCAAAGCTGTCAGTGTCAGGGCCTGGGCCAGGGGTCCCCAACCTTTGCAACTTTAAGTCTGAAGGACTTCAGCTCCCAGACTTCTCCAGCCAGCAAAGCTGTCAGTGTCAGGGCCTGGGCCAGGGGTCTCCAACCTTTGCAACTTTAAGTCTGAAGGACTTCAGCTCCCAGCTTTGCTGGCTGGAGAATTCTGGGAGCTGAAGTCCTTCAGACTTAAAGTTGCAAAGGTTGGAGACCCCTGGCCCAGGCCCTGACACTGACAGCTTTGATGGCTGGAGAAGTCTGGGAGCTGAAGTCCTTCAGACTTAAAGTTGCAAAGTTTGGAGACCCCTGGCCCAGGCCCTGACACTGGCAGCTTTGCTGGCTGGAGAAGTCTGGGAGCTGAAGTCCTTCAGACTTAAAGTTGCAAAGGTTGGAGACCCCTGGCCCAGGCCCTGACACTGATAGCTTTGCTGGCTGGAGAGGTCTGGGAGCTGAAGTCCTTCAGACTTAAAGTTGCAAAGGTTGGAGACCCCTGGCCCAGGCCCTGACACTGGCAGCTTTGCTGGCTGGAGAATTCTGGGAGCTGAAGTCCTTCAGACTTAAAGTTGCAAAGATTGGAGACCCCTGCCCTAGACCGTTTCAGACAAATGGCTGTCCAGTCTCTTCTTGAAAGCCTCCAATGATGGAGCTACCCACAACCTCTGAAGACAAGTTATTCCATTGATTAACTGCTCTCACTGTTAGGAAATTTTCTCTTTAGCTCTAGGTTGCTTCTCACCTTCTCGCCATCACAGGTCTACAGTCTGATAGTTTAGAGGCCTCCCCAGTTTAGACCGTGAAGCCTCTCGGATGACACATTTGGGATAAAAAGAAGACCACGAAATAAATAAATTTAAAACAACAACCTCGGCCAGGAGTGGAAGCGAAAGCAGCCACGTACATATTGATTGGAAACCCACCGTCAAAACGTTGGCAGCCCTGGTACCCTTGTGGCATCTCATTTACCGCAGGAGAAAGACGGTGGGTGGCTTCCACCCCTCGCTGCTGTTTTGAACCCGGCTTTTGGAGAAGGATGACGCTGATGGAAGGGAAGCCATCACGATGCACTTGCAAACCGAACATCGCTTTGAATTATTAATTCCTTCCTGGGGTCCGTCGGCTGGGTCTTGCAGCTTTTGAGTGAAGGGAGATCGGAATGCATTTTATTCCAAAATGCGCAGGACCAACATCAGAGCCCCCCCAAGGCAGAAGAGCCCCGGCTGAGTCCTTTCAATCAAATCTACTTTGGGCATTTATTTTCCGAAGCCTCAAAGGCTTTGGAAATTGGACACACTTTTTATGGGGTTGTTTTCCCGCATTGGGAAATATAGGAGTGTGGGAGGGAGGAGGAACGGGAGGGTTAGGGGGTATCTGGTGCTGCAGAGACCCCCCCCCCATATCCTGGGGATATGGGAAGGGCAATGGCTGTAAGACTGTTGACATTGTTTCGTGTTTTGTTCTGATTGTGCTTCCAGGAAGAACAAGGGGGTGCTTTCTCACAACCTTCTGGAACCAACTTAGAACAAAGGAGGAATTTCCTGACCATGTGAACAATGACTCAATGGAATGGCTTGTCTCCAGAAGTTGTGGGTGCCCCATCCTTGGGGATTATTAAGAAGAGATTGGAGAGCCAGTTGACTGAGATAGTATAAGGTCTTCTGCAGGGGTTGGACTGAAAGACCTCCAAGGTCCCTTCCAACTCTGTTATTCTATTAATTAATCTGTGGAATCAGCCTTTGAACTCTGGTGCTGGAGAAGAAGACTCCTGCATTGAGTCCCTTGGACTGCAAGGCCATCCAAGCGGTCAGTCCTAGAGGAGATCCACCCTGGCTGCTCTTGAGAAGGCCAGATCCTGAAGAGGAAACTCAAAGACTTTGGCCACCTGATGAGAAGGAAGAAGGACTCCCAGGAGAAGATTAAGGTCTTTGAACTCTGGTGCTGGAGAAGAAGACTCCTGCACTGAGTCCCTTGGACTGCAAGGCCATCCAACCGGTCAGTCCTAGAGTAGATCAACCCTGACGGCCCTTTAGAAGGCCAGATTCTGAAGAGGAAACTCAAAGACTTTGGCCACCTGATGAGAAGGAAGAAGGACTCCCTGGAGAAGAGCCTCATGCTGGGAACGATGGAGGGCAAAAGAAGAAGAAGGGGACGGCAGAGAAGGAGGGGGCTGGATGGAGTCATCAAAACAGTCGGCGTGAGCTTAAATGGACTCCAGGGGATGGGAGAGGACCGGAAGGCCTGGTGGAACATTGTCTATGGGGTCACGATGGGTTGGACATGACTTTGCAACTAACAACAACAACAATCAGTGGAACAACTTGCCTCCAGAAATTGTGCGTGCTTCAACCCTGGAGGATTACAAGAAGAGTTTGGGCAACCATCTTCTGAAGCAGGTTTCTTGTCTGGAATGCTATAGGAGCTCCTGCTTGAGCCAGGGGTTGGACTAGAAGACCTCCAAGATCCCTTCCAACTCTGTTATTCTACATTCCAATCTTGACAACTTCCAGTCTTCTTGCCCTTAGCAGCAGGAGGCTACCAGGATGCCAAACTCCCAATTTTATAAATTTTGGCTTGCCCGGTTAGTTGGTTCTGAAAATTTGGGGGTGACCATTTGCAACCAATTTTCAAAACACCCGGAAATCCAAAAGGGACCTTTGAGAAGAGGTGTTCCACCGAGATGCCATTCCTCATTCCACTCCTCACCTTCTAGTGGGTGTTAATTTGATTTTTTTTTTAAACCTTCAACAGGTTGCTAATATGTTTTGGTTTTTTTTGCAAAGTTCCCTTCCTCCCATCTCCTTCGTCTGACCCGTTTTCAGCTCGGTTTTTCAGCCCAAAGGTGTATTTTTGGGGTGTGTGCAAAGGAAAGAAAAAAAGGAAGTCGCATTATGTTAAATGTGCAAAAAATAAAAAATAAAAGTTTGAAGAAAACCCATTCGGCTGTTTCAGAGTTATTGGGGCATAAAAGAAACATCTGCTTTAGAGGAGAAAGAAAAGACATTTTTTTTTTTTTGCAGATTCAAGAGAAGGTAGAAAGGAGTCGAGTTTAATAATACAATAGCAGAGTTGGAAGGGACCTTGGAGGTCTTCTAGTCCAACCCCTGCCTAGACAGGAAGTAGGGTACCGTTTCAGACAAATGGCTATCAAGCATCTTCTTAAAGACTTCCAGTGTTGGGGCACTCACAACTTCTGGAGGCAACTTCTGTTCCACTGCTTAATTCTTCTCACTGTCAGGAAATTTCTCCTCAGTTCTAAATTGCTTCTCTCCTTAACGTGTTTCATTTGGGGGCAGGGTCACCTGGGAGATGGACGGTGAATCAAATTGGGGGCGATATTTAGGTCCAGAGGCATTTCCCCCCCCCCAACAGTTCGCAAATGTGAGTTTGCCTGCATGAGCTTTGGCTTGAAAACGTGCCTAAATAGGACAGCATTGAATCATGATGGGTTGGGGTAGGGGGGGTGGCCCACCTGAGATTTCCACTACTGGTTTGGTTGAACCGGTCCGATCCGCCTGAAAAAAGTCATTAAGCATTATTCACCTAATTTTGCCAAGTTTCTTCTCCGGTAACACTGTACTGCTAACTAGGGCAGGGGTCAGCAATCTTAAACACTCAAAGAGCCACAAAGGTCCTAACCGGAAGTCCCCCCATTCTATTCTGGAGCCTACCGGAAGTCTGGTTCCCCAACCAGAGTCCCCTCCTAGTGTGCCATCCTTTTTCCTCTACCTGTCCTAACCAAAAGCCCCATCAATTGTGGAGCTGACCGGCGACAGGGAGCTGCAGCTGAGGAATGGAAGAGCCACATGCGGCTCCAGAGCCGCAGTTTGCTGATCCCTGAACTATGGCATACAAAACCTTTGCCAGACCAATCCTCGAATACAGCTCGTCTGCCTGGAATCCCCACTGTATATCAGACATTGATACAATCGAGCGAGTCCAGAGGTATTTCACAAGAAGAGTCCTCCACTCCTCTGCTCACAATAGAATCCCTTCTGGCCACAAGGCTTGATATTTTGGGCTTGGACAACCTGGAATTATGCCAATTAAGGTCTGACCGAAGCGTAGTACACAAAATTGTCTGCTACAACATCCTACCTATCAACGGCTACTTCAGCTTCCACCCCCATAACACACGGGCAAACAATAGATGCAAACTCAAGGTAAACCGCTCCAAACTCGATTGCAGAAAATACAACTTCAGCAACATGCGCAGGAGCATCTACCGGTTTGGCTGGGCCAAACTGGGAGCAATCCACCTCTGGAGTTGGATGAGAAGACCTCCAAGGTCCCTTCGAATCCTATTCTATATTCTACGTTGTTCTGAATTCTTTTTTTCTTCTTCTTCTTTGCTTTATGCAAAAATCTTACAAGCGGCTTTGGAAGAGGAAATGGCTGATTTGGGGTCTTTTCAGGGTTTCTGTGGCAACAGGTCTTCCACCTGTGCCAGGTGGCTTTGTTGTTAACCTGTGGAGTGTGTGATCCGGCACTTTCCCGAGCCTGCAAAGCTATGGGTTGGCCGGCAGGGGGCGCTGTATGCCTTCGATAGACTTCTTGGCTGCCGATTTCCTAAAAAGGTGTTGTTGTTGTTTTTTTTCTTGCTGAAATGTTGGCAACTAGCAAAGGTTTGGCCAAAAACTTTGCTTTCGGAATGCAGGAGAGTTGGAATAAGATCCCGGACAGCCTGTCCCCTGATTTTGAGGCCTGGATGGGGAGCAAAAACTCTCGTGAATTACTCCTTTATGCTCCTTCTGATTCTCAGCGTCTCCAGAGGGCCTTTGGGCTAAAGGCATCCACAGCTTTAATGGTGCAATGGAGGGAGGGAGGGAGGAACAGGCACCCAACTCCCTTTAGGAGGGGTGAGGTCTGCCACCAGGCCCCTTTTACTGCAGAAATCGTCCCCTGGGCTTTGGGGAATCTCAGAAGAAGGTGGGGGTGGCCCGCCAGTGGCCAGCGGAGCTGGCAGAAGATTCGGACAGTGAGGAAGATGGGCCAGTCCTGGAGTCTGGGAAAGGCTCGGATGAGGGCTCTGTGTCGGAGGCAAAGAAGCGGCCAGGGCCGTATGCCAGTTCCCAGCTGCCTTCAGAGTCAGTAAGGCAGAAGAACAGCTGGAGCCTGTTCCCAGTGTGCCAGACGAAGGGAAGAGCTAAAGAACAGGGGTCGACTTGGGAGGAAGGCCACAGGTGGAGATGAATGGCTCCTCCCAGAGGGAATAAAAGAGGAGCGACAGGGGAGTGGAGTTTGCAGGAGACCATTAGTTCGCTTCATTGGTTCGTGACTCTCCGAGACTCCTGGCCAAGTTCTGCAGAGATCGGCCTGGCAGCTCTCCAAGCCAGATGAGGTCTGTGACCGTAAATCCTCCCTCGAAAGACTTTGCTTTATGCGAATGAGCAGAATTGACAGTCAATTCATAAAAAGGGGTTGCCATAGGTTCACCATCACAGATCGAGGTGGTCCTCCTGGGCATACGACCATAACCGGGCTCAATTTTTCTGTTGCTGAGCGAGACGGCTGTTAAGTGAGTTTTGTCCCCTTTTGCCACCTATCTTGTCCCCGTTGCTAAGTGAATCGCTGCAGTTGTTAAGTTAGTCCCATGGCTGTTCAGGGAATCCGGCTTCCCCAGGGACTTGGCCTGCGAGAAAGGTCATTAAAAACCAGGGAATGCTGCGGCCGTCGTAACTACGAATTAGTTGCCAAGTTCCTGAATTTTGGATCACGTGACCACGGGGATGCTGCAATGGTCGTTAAGTGTGAAAAATGGTCATAAGTCGCTTTTTAGTGCCCTTGTAACTTTGCGCAGTCATTAAACGAGCTAATTCAATGGCTAGTTGTAAATTATTTTTTTTTAAAGTGCAACCTGGAGCTGGAAGGAGGGGCCGGAAGGGAGGTTTTCTCTGAAAATGAGGTCAGATGTTGGAGTTTGCTCTCGATTGCAAAGGGAAGAGGCACTTGCATCATCTTTGCCAATAAACTCCGATGATCTTCCAGGGTTTATTCAGCTGTAAACTCTCCTGAACTTGCAAACACCTTTATCAATGCCCCTGTGCCAATGGATCGAAAGTGGGAAATGAACTCTCTTGCCCTGGAAGAAGAAAGAAAGAAAGAAAGAAAGAAAGAAAGAAAGAAAGGAAGGAAGGAAGGAAGGAAGGAAGGAGAGAGAAGAAGGAGAGGGAGGGAGGGAGGGAAAAGAAAAGGAAGGAAGGAAGGAAGGAAGGGAGGGAGGAGAGAGAGGGAGGGAGGGAGGGAAAAGAAAAGGAAGGAAGGAAGGAAGGGCTTGTTCAGCTGTAAATTCTCCTGAACTTGCAAACACCTTGAACAATGTCCCTGCACCAACTGATTGAAAGGGGAAAATGAACTCTTTTGTCCTGAAAGAAGAAAGAGGGAAAGAAAGAAAGGAAGGAAGAAGGGAGGGAGACGAAAAGAAAGAAAGAAAACAGAGGAAGGAAGAAAAGAAAGAAAAGAAAGAAAGAAAGAAGGAAGGAAAGAAAGGGAGAAAGAGAGAAAGAAAGAAAGAAAGAAAGAAAGAAAGAAAGAAAGAAAGAAAGAAAGAAAGGGCTTATTCAGCTATAAACTCTCCTGAACTTGCAAACATGTTTATCAAAGCCTCTGTGCCAACTGATAAAAACTGGGAAATGAACTCTCTTGCCCTGGAGGGAGAAAGAAAAAAAGAAAGAAAGAAAAAAAGAAAGAAAGAAAGGAGGGAGGGAGAAGAAAAGGAAGAAAGAAGGAACAAAGAAAAGGGAAGGAAGGAGAAAGAAAGGAAGAGGAAAACAAAGAAAGGAAAGAATGAAAGGAAGGAAGGAAAAAAGAAAAAAAAAGAAAGGAGGGCGGGACAGAGGAAGAAGAAAAGGAAGAAAGAAAAACAGAGAAAGGAAGAAAAGAAAGAAAAGAAAAGGAAAGAAAGAAACAAAAGAAAAGGAAAGAAAGAAGGAAGGAAGGAAGGAAAGAAAGGGAGAAAGAAAGAAAGAAAGAAAGAAAGAAAGAAAGAAAGAAAGAAAGAAAGAAAGAAAGGGCTTATTCAGCTATAAACTCTCCTGAACTTGCAAACATGTTTATCAAAACCTCTGTGCCAAGTGATCAAAACTGGGAAATGAACTCTCTTGCCCTGGAAGGAGAAAGAAAGAAAGAAAGAAAGAAAGAAAGAAAGAAAGAAAGAAAGAAAGAAAGAGGTTTCGGTGGGTGGAGAGGTTTCATTTGAAACTCTCTTCCCCCACATCAGCCCACAGGCCTTGCAGCCATCAACTTGGTCAGGAACTACTTTGGCTGACGAAATCCTGCAGCCTTTCTCTTCCTCCCATCCCATTTGATACCTGGATATCCATTCGATACTTGAATATTGGTGGAAAAACCGGTCGGGCGAGGGAGCGGATGGGATGGGGATCATTGTGCACAATTAATTCAATCGGAGAACGGAGAACCTCCTGCTAGATTCCCAATACTTAACGGGCTGTTGCAGAGGCCAACCCATTCTCCAAAGTTGGCCACAGCAACGCGTGGCCCGGAACGGCTAGTAATAGAGAAGATTTGGACGTGCGCAGAGATGGACAGGCTGACCCTAGAGCCCAAAGACAAGGATGAGATGGAATACCATGAAATGTGGGACAAAGGGTACCGCTGGGTTAGAAATGAAGGAAAAAGGCCGGGATAGAAAACCACGGAGAAGTTAAGAACTGGAAAATACGGTATTAATATTGCACGATAGGTAGGAATGGGATATGTATGTACTGATCGTCACTCTATAAGGAAAGGGATTAATGGGCAGGTAATTTGACTGACTGCACCTGTAAGGGATATAAACTGTTATTGCTGTAAGATCAAAAATTTCTATGGAGATGATTAGGCCAGCAATGTCGCACTTCGTCCAATGTTTTTAATGTTTATCTAATTAAAACCGTTTAAAAAAAAACCCTTGGTCAAGATGTCCTCATCCGATGAGATAATCTCCTTCTCTTTGGTCCATGCTGATTAATTAATTTCTCCGAGGCTTATGCAATCAGAGACAATGTCAAAAGATCTGAAGCAAGCTGAACTTTCAGAGGATAGTCTTCTATATAAATAAAAATGTAGCTATGAGTTTGTTCAAAACAGGTAATCTCCGTAAGTACTGCACACCGATTGCTTCCAAATGTTCACACAACGTTCCTATCAAATACGGCACCAATGATACATATAGATTGTGTAGATGTCACACCTGTGCCAGGTACACGCAACGGAAATGTAAAAAATGTAAAAAAATGTAAAAAAAAGAGAGCAGTGAGCCACAGGTGTTGCTGTTTTATAACATCCTTTATGACATAAAATACTCTGGTAGGCAGGTAGGTAGCTATAGGGATAGAGAGAGAGGGAGAAATGCAGTACGTTGGTAGGTTGGTAGGTAGAGGGAGAGAGAGGGAGGGAGAAATACAGTAGGTAAGTAGGTAGGTAGGTAGGTAGGTAGAGGGAAGGAGAGGGAGAAATACGGTAGGTAGGTAGGTAGGTAGATAGAGGGATAGAGAGAGACAGGGAGAAATACAGTAGGTAGGTAGGTAGGTAGGTAGGTAGGTAGGTAGGTAGGTAGAGGGATAAAGGGAGACAGGGAGAAATGCAGTAGGTTGGTAGGTAGAGGGAGAGAGAGAGAGGGAGAAATACAATAAGTAGGTAGGTAGGTAGGTAGGTAGGTAGGTAGGTAGGTAGAGGGATAGAGAGAGACAGGGAGAAATGCGGTAGGTAGGTAGGTAGGTAGGTAGGCAGGCAGGCAGCTATAGGGATAGAGAGAGAGGGAGAAATGCAGTAGGTTGGTAGGTTGGTAGGTAGAGGGATAGAGAGAGACAGGGAGAAATACAGTAGGTAGGTAGGTAGGTAGGCAGCTATAGGGATAGAGAGAGAGGGGGAGAAATGCAGTAGGTTGGTAGGTAGAGGGAGAGAGAGAGGGAGAAATACAGTAGGTAGGTAGGTAGGTAGAGGGAGAGAGAGGGAGAGGGAGAAATACAATAGGTAGTATGTAGGTAGGTAGGTAGGTGGAGAGAGGGAGAAATACGGTAGGTAGGTAGGTAGATGGAGAGAGGGAGAAATACGGTAGGTAGGTAGGTAGAGGGAGAGAGGGAGAAAGGGAGTAGGTAGGTAGGTTGGGGGTTATACGGTGGTTGTGTGTACGTATTTGTGTATGCAGGTGTAGATCTACACCCAGATTGGTTAGCCATTTAACCAGACTGGGCCAGAAGCAACGCGTGGCCGGGAACGGCTAGTTCAAAATAAAATAAGGTCTCTAAAAAATGCAGCAGAGAGTGAAGTTTGCTCAGGCCATCGCGAAGGGCGATTAAACGCTGACGGAGTGGATTTTTTTTTTCTCATGCAAAACAAGCCTGGTGCCAGAATTACGCTCCTTCCCCATAAATCCCCATTTCCCACTTGATTTCCCCCCTTCTTCTTAATCCTTTCCACCTGACTTCCTGAAGGTGAGTAACGTTTGCCACCCATTTGCATGCGAAAGCCTTGTTTGGAATATCCTGGTGACTCCATCCTAATCTTCTGATTGATTGGCACCTGAAGGTCACCGTCAAAACCAGGAGGAGCCGAGGAACACCCGTCTTCCCTGCTGGGATAAAGGTCAGACGGGAGAAATCGCAAGGCTCACCAAGGCTGATGAGCAATCACTCAAACTAGAGCTCCCCGTTGCCAGTCGTGGTCGACGCCCGATACGGAGCGATCCAAATTTCGGATGCAAAGCTGGACATGAAAATAAGGGGAGCACGGAGATGATCTTAGGTGCGAGGTTGGATGGTCTAAGGATGGACATCCGAGATGGTTCATTTTCGTTCCATCCCTGACTTCAAAATGGGATAAGCTATGCTTTGGAGGCCTTCTTGGTCATCCAAGGGCCAGCCTCCAAATCCTAGAAGGTACCTCTGATAATCAGTTATCGGAGGAAAATTCTGCTATCGTCTATGGCAGGGGTCCCCAACCTTTGCAACTTTAAGTCTGAAGGACTTCAGCTCCCAGACTTCTCCAGCTGGGAGAACGGGAGACGGGAGAGCTATTAAGTTCAGAGGCCCCCAGGAGCCCACAGTCCTCCTCTTCTCCTCCTCTTCCTCTTCTCCTCCTCTTCCTCCTCTTTCTCTTCCTCCTTGTCTTCCACTCTGCAAACCCCACTTAGGGAACATCCTGATGATGTTCCCTAACTGGACCATGAAACATCTACAAGAAAACAACCAAGCTTAGAGAGCACCAAGAACCTGCACAGTTCTCCTCTTCTCCTCCTTGTCATCCTCCTCTACCTCTTTCTCCTCCTCCTCCTCCTCACCTCTGCCAACCCCACTCTCTTCCTGGCCTGATGATGTTCCCTAACTGGGCCATGAAATGTCTACAAGAAAGCAACCAAACTTAGAGAGCACCAAGGACTCCACAGTCTTCCTCCTTTTCTCCTCCTCCTCCTCCTCCTCCTCCTCCTCCTCCTCCTCCTCCTCCTCCTCCTCCTCCTCCTCCTCCTCCTCCTCCTCCTCCTCCTCCTCAACTCTGCAAACCCCACATCTTCCAGCCTGATAATGTTCCCTACTTGGGCTATGAAATGGTTGCAAGAAAACCAGAGAGTGCCAAGGACCCCACAGATCAATCCTGAGCTAAATAAGCAGAATGGTCTCCTCTTTAGGGGCGGTTCCTTAGGTGGACAACTTCTTTTTACACACTTTCCATGTTGCCTTTGGGCATGTCTTGGGAAGCTCAGGACTCTGGATGATAGGCAGGGAAGTTGAAAATTCAGGCCAGAAGAAGGCCACTGGGAGCTCAACACCCACAAAGCTACGAATCACATGGATGTGGGCACTACCGGTGACCCCAATTTGAGAAGGTCTCACCTTCCTCTAACACCTGAAGAAGTGGAGATGTTTTGAAGCTGGACTTGACTTGGGTTGGCTTGTTTTCCTTGAGAACATCTCACCTTCCTCTAACACCAGAAGAAGTGGAGATGTTTTGAAGCTGGACTTGACTCGGGTTGGCTTGTTTTCCTTGAGAACATCTCACCTTCCTCTAACACCAGAAGAAGTGGAGATGTTTTGAAGCTGGACTTGACTCGGGTTGGCTTGTTTGCCTTGAGAACAACTCACCTTCCTCTAATACCAGAAGAAGTGGAGATGTTTTGAAGCTGGACTTGACTCGGGTTGGTTGTTTGCTTTATGGATTGGTCGCAACTTGCTTTGAGTCTATATGTATAAGAAACGGCACACAAATATTTTAGTCCACGAATCAACAATCTCGCTTCACATATTGTGCTAAAGCCATGTCGAGGTGCTTCAGCCCTTCAAAACCACAGAGGGGCAAGTTCCCAATGGGGGTCCAACTGAAGCCAGATGTGATTACTTAACAAAACACACACTGACATGTGTTTGTGTGTTTTGTTAAGGAAAATGAAACTTTTGAAAGGACATCACGTTCTCGGTAACAAAGCCAGTCCCGAATGGTTCTTACATAATAAAGCAAGAGAGTTCATCTGACTTCCCAGCCTATCGTGTGTCAGGAGGAGGAGCACCAGCTCTCCACCTCTTTTGCAAATAAATAGAGTACAAAGTCAGGACAAACTCACTTCTCCAGGCATAGCCAGGCTGACAAGCAAGGAATTGTGTGGAGAAGGTTGTGCCAGGATTGTCCATTGAAGGACAGAATTCTAGCTGAAGATCATAGAGGAATCACCCAGCTAGAAGATCCAAGGATCAAGAACCACGATGGATCTTCTGCCTACCTTATCCATGGAGACATGGTTCATCGTGGCGCTTTTGGTGGGGCTTCTTCTCCTGTGAGTATCCTACGTTGGCTTTCCTCCTTTCCTTTCCTTTTTTCCCCGTTCTTTTTCCTCTTTGCTCTGAAAGAAGAAGAAGAAGAAGAAGAAGAAGAAGAAGAAGAAGAAGAAGAAGAAGAAGAAGAAGAAGAAGAAGAAGAAGAAGAAGAAGAAGAAGAAGAAGAAGAAGAAATGGGCAGCTCCTAATTTTCAACACCAAAAGGAGATTTGTAGCTTGAGGTTTGAACTGTGGAGTCGTTGGTGGTCTCTGAGCTTGGTGGTTTTCTTGCAGATGTCTCCTAACCCCCATAGGCAACATCCTCAGTGCTGAAAGAGAGCTGGGTGTGCTGCTGGAGTAAAGTTCTAGCGCTGATGATGTTACCTTTCTGGGTAATGAAATGTTTGCAAGAAGACAACCAAGCTCAGAGACCACCAAGGACCCTAAATTTTTAACAGAACAGGGTGAATGGGTGTGACCAGTCTACAAGGAGTAAAATCACCCAGCACCAGATTTCTATTCGTTGATGGGCAGCTAGGAATCCCAGTCCAGATTGGGACAACGAATCAAGTCTCACCTTTAAATACGAGCCAGCCGTGGGCAGCAGCTGCCAAAAAAGCCAACCCAGTTCTAGGCTGCATCAACAGAGGGATAGAATCAAGATCACGTGAAGGGTTAATACCACTTTATAAGGCCTTGGGAAGGCCACGCTTGGAATACGGCATCCAGTTTTGGTTGCCACGATGTAGAAAAGATGTGGAGACTCTGGAAAGAGTGCAGAGAAGAGCAACAAAGATGATGAGGGGACTGGAGGCTGAAACATATGAAGAACAGTTGCAGGAATTGGGTAGGTCTAGTTTAATGAAAAGAAGGACTAGGAGAGACATGATAGCAGTCTTCCGATATCTCAGGGGCTGCCCCAAAGAAGAGGGAGTCAAACTATTCTCCAAAGCACCTGAGGGCAGAACAAGAAGCAATGGGTGGAAACTAATCAAGGAGAGAAGCAACTGAGAACTAAGGAGAAATTTCCCGACATTTAGAACAATTAACTAGTAGAACAACTTGCCTTCAGAAGTTGTAAATGCTCCAACACTGGAAGTTTTTAAGAAGTTATTGGATAGCCATTTGTCTTGAACTGTTATAGGGTTTCCTGCCTAGGCAGGGGGTTGGACTAGAAGATCTCCAAGGTCCTTTCCAACTCTGTTATTCAATTCCTACTCCTACTCCTACACTTACTCCTACTCTTACTCCTACTCCTACTCCTATTCCTATTCTTTTCCCTATTCCTCTATCCTATCCTATCCTATCCTATCCTATCCTATCCTATCCTATCCTATCCTATCCAGAATGTTTTAATTAAACGTAGTCATTAAGAGATATGTTTTGAGACCTTGAAGCTCCTGGTTCAAATCTTGCTCCAGCACCATTAATTCTCAAGATGGGTTTCATCTCAGTCCCTCTCTCTGACTCACACCAGGGGGAACAATATTTCTCACCTTGAGATTAAGGATGGAAACTGGATTAACAGAGTTCTCCAGGCTGTTTTCAAAGAAAATCCCGATTTAAAGCAGATCACAGGAATAACCCCCCTCCCCCCCCCCCAAAAAGCAGAAGGAGATAATTTAAAACATCGATGATAAGATATTTCAATTACTTTTAAAACATCTCATTCGGGCTTGCAGAAGGAAGCTGGTGAATCATTTACCAGGATAAATATCAATAAATCTCAGTTCAGTTATTTTTAGAAGCAGGAAAAGGGTGGCTGGGTGCTGGGAGATTTCAGTGGGTGGCACTTGATTGCAACCCGCACCAACCTCTTCTCCTCCTCCTACGTTGAGAACCGTGAGTAGCTACATCTGGAAGTTGAGTCATGGCAGCTGGGCTTCTTGTCTTTTGCCTGTTGGTTCAAAATGTTTCGCTGCTTCTCCCAGGAGCTTTTTCAGTCGGAGCTGGTAAGTTGGGGTATGAGATCCCTGAGTAGCTGGATCTCATACTTAACCCCGAATGAAACCATCCTGGAGAACATAAATGAGGTTTCCCTGACCAATTTGCTCAGACTTAAGATGCTGCTTTATACATCCCTCCGACCGATTCGCTCCCACAGAGAGGGACTTCTCCGGGTGCCGTCCACTAGGCAATGCCAGCGGGCGACGCCCAGGGGAAGGGCCTTCTCTGTGGCGGGCCCAGCTCTATGGAACGATCTACCCCCCGACCTCAGGACAACCACGGACCTCCGCGCCTTCCGACAAAAGCTCAAGACTTATCTATTCCAACTGGCCGGCCTGGCCTAACCTACCTTCCAGCCTCTCAGTCTGAACATTTAAATTGTTTTAATTGGGTTTTTAAGGGGTTTAGTTTTTAGTATTTTGGGTTTTTAGCGCAGGGATAAATTGTTTAATCTGATTTTATATATATTCATGATGCATTTATGTTTGTATGTTTTTAATTTCCCTGTGCACCGCTCCGAGTCCCTTCGGGGAGAGGGAGCGGTCTACAAATTAAAATTAAAATTATTATTATTATTATTATTATTATTATTATTATTATTATTATTATTATTATTATTATTATTATCACCTAGTGTGGTAATAAAATGCCTGCAAGAAAACCACCAAGCTCAGAGAGCACAAGGGCCCCACCGTGATTTTATTTTTAAAACTTCAGTGGATATCCAACTGAGGAAGATTTACTCAACCACACCCGATGTAGCAAACTCCTCCTGGCTTTCTCTCAATCTCACGTCTTTCTCCTTCCAGGTATGGAGTTTGGCCATTTCGCATTCTCAGCAACGTGGGGATTTCTGGTCCAACCTTATTGCCATTCTTTGGGACAATTTTGAATTACCGCAAAGTGAGTATTGATATATAAGGGACCAACTCAACCTTTAGATTCAGGGGTGGGAAACGATGGCCCTTTTGTGACTTCTGGTCTTCATCTCCCAAAATCCATTTTTTCCTAAACCTTCAATACCTTTTTCTCCCCCAGGGATTTATGAAATTTGACAGAGATTGCTTCAAAAAATATGGGAAGATTTGGAGGTGAGTGTTCTATTTATTAGAAGTTTCTAGTTCTCAGCTCAGATCTATGGAGACAAGGGGTGGCCCAAAGAGAAAGGATCAGAAAGAAACAAAGAAAGAAAGAAAGAAAGAGAGAGAGAGAGAAAGAGGGAGGGGGAGAGAGGAAGAGAGAAAGAAAAGAAGGAAGGAAGGAAAGAGAAGAGAAGGAAGGAAAAAAGTGTGAGGAGAAGGAAGGGAAGTGAAAAAAAGAAGGAAGACAAAAACAAAAAGAAAGAAAGAAAGAAAGAGAAAAATGGAAAGGAAGAAAGGAAGAAAGAGGGAGGGAGGGGGAGAGATAGGAGGAGGAAGAAAGAGAGAAGGAAAGGAAAGAAGGAAGAAAGGAGGAGAGAGAGAGAAAGAAGGAAAAAAGGGAGTAAAGAAGGAAGAAGATACACTGAAAAACAAAAGAGAGAAAAAAGAAAAAAGAAAGGAAGGAAGGAAGAAAGGAAGTGAGAGAGAGGAAGAGAGAGAGAAGGAAAGGAAGGAAGGAAGGAAGAGAGAAAGTCAGGAAAAAGGAGAGAAGAAGGAAGGGAATGGAAGGGAAGAATGAAGTTAGACTGAAAAACAAAAAGAAAGAAAGAGAAAAAATAAAAAAGAAAGGAGGAAAGAAAGGAAGGAGAAAGAAAGAAAGAAAAGGAAGGAAAGGAAAAGAAGGAAGAAACAAATCAATAAAAACAAACCCTGAATGCTCATCGAGAGGTTGGATGACTGAATTCAGTTTCTGCTTCTCGTTGGCTGGATGAAATATTCATTATATTTCAAATATTTGATTCAAATAATCAAATATTCAATATTCATGTTGCGGTTGAAAGTTGTGAGTGAAGTTGGGTATTTTATAATTGGGTTTTTAGCATAGGATAAGATGGTTTAATTTATATTTTAAATTATGTATTTATTTTTGTACTCTGTATGTTTTTTAAATTTCCTGTGCGCCGCCCTGGGTCCTTTGCGGAGAAGGGCGGGATATAAATGTAAATAAACTAAACTAAACTAAGTTATAGCTCTTCTTTATTACGCATATATTTACAAGGCTCTAGAATTGCCTGTGGAGGCTGGAGCCATCCTAGGGTCTTTGGCTCTCCCCTTCACAGCTACCATGCCCCTTCCAAATGATAGCATAAACCCGAAATCCAGATGTTCCTCTCTTCACTTTGGAGCCCTAGTGGGTATTTTCCACAGCTCCATCTGACGCCTTTCCCAGCTATCCATCCCCTCGCAGACCTACTGATGGGGGGGGGGGGGGAAGCTGGACCGGTTGTACAATAGCTACACACACAATGGCTTTTTGTTGATAAGCTCCCAGGCAAAAGGATGCTCTGTGGCTGGTTTTGCAACAAAGCAAAGCGTTTGCCCTTTTCAAATATGATTTTTCTGGGAGATTATCCTCTCCGCCTGTAAGCAGATCTAAGCGCAGACTGTAAACAGCGTTTGCAGCCATGGAAAGCAGGGGAGGGGCTGGGGGGCTCACGAAAGGATCCATGGCAGACATTTCCGGTGTGCACATCCCTATTTTCACTTGTGCGAAAAAACAGAGCAACAAGAGTTGGAAGGGAATAGCTTGACTCCTTCTTCTTTGGGGTAACCCCTGAGATATTGGAAGACTGCTATCATGTCTCCCCTGGTCCTTCTGGTCATTAAACTAGACATATCCAATTCCAGCAGCCGTTCTTCATATGCTTTAGCCTCCAGTCCCCTCATCCTCTTGCTTGCATTGGTGGTTGTGTAACCCGTTAGTACCGTAAGTGTAAAAATGACCTTTGAGTCAAATGTTTTCCTGATTATGTCATGGATATATTCATTCATGGCGGCTCTTTGACAACAGGAAATAAGTGGTTTGCCTTTGCCAAGAATGTTGTCATCTCTCTGTCTAGGTTGAAACCACACAACTTGATGACCCAATTTAGCTTTTCAACATGACTTGAGGTTGACTTGGTTCCTCTGGGGGGATCTCACTTGGGTTAACTGAATGGAGTATTGGTACAAGTGGCTGTCTGTAGGGAAGAAAAACACATTTCCATCACCTCCATCATCTAGAAGAGTGTAGCTGAGAACCCATCATCAACTAGGAACTCTTCTGATTACTTGGGTTTTCTTTAACATGTAACCATCGGTCATTCCATTTTAGATTCTCCATAAAGATCCTCAGAAATGCTGGATGGGAATGATGGAAGATTTAGTCAACAAATCAGGGCAGGGGCAAGTAGAAAAGGCTACGCTGTAAGCTCAGAGAAGAAGGTCCAAGTAGAAAAGGCTACGCTGTAAGCTCGGAGAATATATATATATCTATGCTTATAGCATCTTTGTGATACTTTCTTCTGAATGCAGACTTTATGATGGCCGTCAACCTATTATTGCTGTAGTGGATTCTGCAATTATCAAGACTGTCCTGGTGAAAGAATGCTACAGTACTTTTACCAACCGGCGAGTAAGTCTCTTGCATCTTGGACCATCAGATAGCAAAATGAATGGCCGTATGTTAAACCAGAAAATAGAAAGAGGAAGTTTGGATTCCCCCTCCCCTCTCTATCGCATTCTGACACATGCGAAATTGAGAGTCTGGGTTGAGATTTTTGCTTAGATCAGTTTTAAGTCGGGCCATAGTTTGGAGCAGGTGGTAGATACCTTCCCCTCCCCAAAATATGGGGGAATTTATCCCCTAACCATCATGGTATCTGGTGATGTTTAGCATCCAAGAGTTTCTTCAGACACGGCTAAGTTGTTGACCTCTGAATATGGTGTAATGTTTTCTTCCTGACCTCTAGGCTTTCCCTGCCCCAGACCTGTTAAAAAACGCAGTCTCTATGGCTCAAGACGAACAATGGAAGAGGATTCGCACTGTGCTCTCTCCCACCTTCACCAGCGGGAAGCTGAAGGAGGTAACAAGGAAAAAAATACCTTAAAAAAGAACAGAGAACTTTCTCTATTGAGTTTCTCAACTTCTTTTTTCAAAGGCGTTGTTTTCTCTAAGCATCGTTTCTTGCCCCGAAGCTAGACCTGAATTTTGGAAGGAATGAAGGAAAGAGTAGAGAGAAGGAAGAAAAGGTGGGAGGGAAGGAGGGAGGGAGGAAGGAAGAAGGAAGGAAGGAGAGAAAGAAGGAGTAGAGAGAAGGAAGAAAAGGTGAGTGGGAGGAAGGGAGGAAAGAAGGCAGGAGGAAGGAGTAGAGAGGTGGGAGGAATGAAGGAAGGAAGGAAAGAAGGAAGGATGGAGTAGAGAGAAGGAAGAAAAGATGGGAGGAAGGAAGGAAGGAGGGAAGGAAAGAAGGAAGGAAGGAGTAGAGAGAAGAAAGAAAAGGTGAAAGGAAGGAAGGAAGGAAGGAAGGAAGGAAGGAAGGAAGGAAGGAAGGAAGCAAGGAACAGTCATTTGTCTGAAATGCTATAAGATCTCCTGCTTGAGCAGGGGCTGGAGTAGAAGACCTCCAAGGTTCCTTCCACCTGTATTCTGATTAAATATGGACCATGAGGGCCATACATCTCAAGAGACATTTTACTTCCACAAACTGCCCTAAAAGATCTCCAAAGAACATCAATCCAGGACCAGATTAGACGGCCTGTCCAATTTCAGCCCTAAAATGCCCCACAGAGAAAGTGAAATAAATGTTGAGGAACCCATCCATCAAACTTAAGACTATCTTCATCACCGTTTGAATTTGTCATTGTTTATGAAGCAGCCCCTGGCTTTGTTGGAAACCATCAGCAACTAGGAAGGGGAGCTGCCTATCAACGTTTAAAACTGTGGCTTTGTTTTCCAGATGTTTCCCATCATTAAACACTATGGGGATCTTCTAATTCAAAACGTTCAGAAGAAAATGGAGAACGATGAGCCCATCGATGTCAAAGAGTAAGTTCTTTGGAGCAGGAAGACCGTCCAGCGCTGTCACAAGAGGGGAGGTGGGAGAGACGCCCTTAGGAAGGCCGCGTGGGAAAAAACGCCTCTCATTTCCCAAACACTACCCAGTGTGAAATGCGGCTATTGTTAAAAATGGGTACCGTTGTGATACATTCCCCGTGCTTGGGACAAAAAATGCATCTGTAGATGAAACTAATGTAGGAAAAGGGCATTGTATGAATGGGGTTTGTTTTGCAAATGCTAAGTATATTTATACAAGAGAAAATTGCAAATTAAAATCCAGGGATTTGGAGAAATGTAACTTCAGGAAGTGTGCACTAAAATACAGATATTTTATTATCTCTCTGTCTCTCTCTCTGTCTCTGATCTATCTACTGTATCTACTCTCTTGTATCGATATCTGTATAATCTATCATCTCTCATCTCTCTCCCATTGTTTGATTGATCCATCCATCCATCCATCCATCCATCCATCCACCCATCCAATCTCTCTCTCTCTCTCTCTCTCTCTCTCTCTCTCTCTCTCTCTCTCTCTCTCTCTCTCTCTCTCTCTCTCTCTCTCTCATATCTCTACCCTCTCATGTATCTTTATAATCTATAATCTATCATTTCTCTCCCACCCACCCATCCACCCATCCATTCAATATCTCTCCTATCTATCTATCTATCTATCTATCTATCTATCTATCTATCTATCTATCTATCTATCTATCTATCTATCTATCTATCTATCTATCTATCTATCTATCTATCTATCTATCTATCTATCTATCTAATCCTATCTATCTATCTATCATCTATCTATCTATCTATCTATCTATCTATCTATCTATCTATCTATCTATCTATCTATCTATCTATCTATCTATTTATCTATCTATCTATCTATCTATCATCTATCTCTACAGCATCCATCTATCCATCCATCTCTAATATCTAATCCTCTCTCTTTCTTTCTCCCTCTCCCTCTCTCTCGCCATCTATATCTATCTATCTATCTATCTATCTATCTATCTATCTATCTATCTATCTATCTATCTATCTATCTATCTATCTATCTATCTATCTATCTATCTATCTATCTATCTATCTATCTATCTATCTACCTACCTACCTACCTACCTACCTACCTACCTACCTACCTACCTACCATCTATATTATATCATCACTGACATATCTGTAAAGATCAGAAATATAGAAACTGTGAAATGGTAGATACCAAGTGGATATTATTGGCCCAAAGTATCTCTGAAGGATGAGCCTGGGCTCTTGAGTTGGAAAGCAAAGAAATGAGAGCCATCAAGCCAATTGCAGCCTGCAAAGTGTTAAACAAACGGCAACACCAGGTCTCGGACGTCGAATGTCTCAATTCAATTCTGAGTCAGGCTGCAGTCCAGGACCCTGGAAAGCTGCTGCTGGTGACATCAGGGCTACCTTCTTCAACTTGACGTGCTCCAGATGTGTGTGTGGGATTCCAAGAGCTGAAAAACGGATGTTTAACAAACCAAGCCCAGTGGATTTTTGTGTTGGCTCTCCATGTTTTGATGTATCTTCTGTCAGGCTTTCCAGCCATGTCCTAAATCTTTGTCACCCAACCTCTGTAGCTTGGATCATCTGTTCCTCTCCTTTCTCTTTTCAGCGTCTTCGGGGCCTACAGCATGGATGTGGTCACCAGCACTTCCTTCGGGATAGACGTCAACTCCATGAACAATCCCAAAGACCCCTTCGTCAACCAGATCAGGAAGCTGGCCAAGTTCAAAGCTTTTGATCCGCGGATCGTTATTGCATGTGAGTTCTTGCTTTCTGATCTTCTCTCAGTGGTCCAGAGAAGTTTTCGTTCTGTTGGTAGAGCCTTCTGCTGCATTTGAGATTAGAGATGGGAATCCTCAATAAAAATGTGAAATATGAAAAAAAAAAAAAAGAGAATTCCACTACCGGTTTGCCAGAACCGATCTGAACTGGCTGAATACCACAGCGTAGCCCAAAGGGGAAGAGCTTTCATCATTCGATAGATGTCTCTAACCGAAGCCAAAATGGCTTTTCGTCCATTCACCCACCTCCTCCTCCTCTGTCGCCGTTTCTCTTTCCCTTTTCCGACCAGCTTGGGCTCATCTTTTGCGGAGAGCTTTTGAAAAATGAAATTAAACCGAGCCGCAGGTATGAACCTAAGGTGGCAGGTTGCCTGCTCCCAATTAATGAGGGACAATGGCACTGCTTTGAGTTTCTCGCGCTGCGATACGGACACAACCTTACACGCTGTTGCCGTAGAAAAAGGACGCATAATCTTTGCATAATCCAGAGGTTCTTCGTGCCCCCGCCGAATGGCCACGGGTGTTTGCCGAGCGTTGCCTTTTGAATACATCTTGCCCATGTTTATTCATTGCTCGCCTTGGGTCCTCGAAGGAAGGAAACACATGTGTGTAATGAAATGTTGTTTTCCTCCAGAGACGTGGCGGTGTTTTTTTCACAATTAATTTCTTTTTCAGTTATGTTCCCAAAACTCATGCCGCTTCTGAATGCCTTGGGCTTATCTGCTTTTTCGCGGGAAGCTCTGAGCTTCTTCAGCAAATCTTTTTCAAAACTGAAGGAATCGCGACTGAAGGAAGGCCAAGCGGTAAGCCCCAAGATTTTGCTGGAGAGCGTCTTTGTCTCGGGCAAGAAAATCCTGACCAACGGTGAAGGGCCCTGGGTGGTCTCTGAGCTTGCTTGTTTTCTTGCAGGCGTTCCATGGCCCAGCTAGGTAACTTCATCAGTGCAGAAGGAAGTGAGATTTGGGAGTGATGGAGAGCAAGAGGAGGAGGAGGAGGAGGAGGAATAATAGGAGGGTTGTGGTGTCCTTGATGCTCTCTGAGCTTGGTTGTTTTTCTTGCAGACGTTTCATGACCCAACTAGGGAACATCATCAGTGCTAGAAGGCAGTGGGTTTCTTGAGAGGAGGAGGAGAGAGAGAAATAATATGGCTGTGGGGTGCTTGGTGCTCTCTGAGTTTGCTTGTTTTCTTGCATACGTTTCATTATCCAAATTAGGTAACAGTGGTAGAAGGGAGTTGAGCATGTGAGAGGGAAGAGGAGAAGGAGGAAGAGGAGGAAGAGGAGGAGGAGGAAGAGGAGGAGGAGGAAGAGGAGGAAGAGGAAGAGGAAGAGGAGAGGAGGAGGAGGAAGAGGAGGAGGAGGAAGAGGAGGAGAAGGAAGAGGGGGAAGAGGAGGAAGAGGAGGAAGAGGAAGAGGAGGAGGAGGAGGAAGAAGAAAAACAACTAATGAGGTCCTTGGTGCTCTCGGAACCTGCTAGTTTTCTTGCAGACATTTCATTACCAAACTAGGCAACATCATCAGTGCTAGTTAAGGAGTGCTGCTTGCTGTCAGTTGAGCAAAGCGCTGTTCTCCAAGGAAAAGAATTGGTGCAGATGCAGCTAGTCCTGTATTTACGATTAAAATGGAATCCAAATTTTTTTCTGGCAAAAAAAAGACATTTGTTAAGCGAGGTTTGTCCCCCTTTTATGACCTTTTCTGCCACCGTGGGTAAGTGAATCACACCGTCGTTACATGAGTCCCACCGTTGTTAAGTAAAGCCGGCTTCCCCATTGACTCTGCTTGTCCAAAGGTCACAAAAAAAGCAGGTTAAATGACCCTGGGATGCTGCAACCGTCATAAATACGAGTCAGTTGCCAAGCGTCTGAATATTGATCATGTTGTAAGTGTGAAAAACACTCATGTTTTTTTCAGTGGTGTTGTAAATTCAAATGGTCACTAAACAGAATGGTTTTATGTTGAGGGCTACCCCTAGTTCCCTTTTACCTCTGTTCCTTTAATGCTTAGTGACACCCAAGTTGCATTCTTGGGTTGTCGGTTTCCATGGGTCCATTCATTTGATCCACAGAGCCGGGTGGATTTCCTCCAGATGATGATCGACTCTCAAAACAACAACAAGGACTCCGTAAACAATGGCAAAAACTCTACAAGCAATGGACTGAGTCACTCCTATAAAGGTACTACTGCCCCATTCCTCTTTTAGCATTACGCATTTTCTAAGTGTTGTAGTGCGTTTCTATTGATGGATGGATAAGTCTTAGCTACCCTGCTTGTAATTTATGGTCATAAACAGCCAAGCAATTTTAAGAGACTGAATAGCCATTTGGGGTTGGACTAGAAGACCTCCAAGGTCCCTTCCAACGCTGTTATTCCGTTAAGTGTGCGATGGGGTTCATTGGAAGGGATTTGCTTAAGACCCACCGTCTCAATTCTGTGGCCAACGTTGGTGTTCACATACTTGACTGATTAAAAGGTAAAAGGTTCCCCTTGCACATATGTGCTAGTTGTCCCTGACTCTAGGGGGCAGTGCTTATCTCTGCTTCAAAGCTGAAGAGCCAGTGCTGTCCGAAGACGTCTCCGGAGTCATGTGGCCGGCATGACTTAAACGCCAAAGGCCACCAAAGTTGGTCCCTATTTTTCTGCTTGTATTTTTACCTGCTTTCGAACTGCTAGATTGGCAGAAGCTGGGACAAGTCACGGGAGCTCCCTCCATTAGGCGGGGCTAGGGATTCGAACCGCCGAACTTCCGACAGTTCTGATCGATAACCTCAGCGTCTTAGCCACTGAGCCACCATGTCACGTGTCCCTACTTGACTGATTAGGTGACGTTAGCAGCCCCGTAGGTCGATTTTCTCCACGATAACCCCATTGCTCAGTAAATTTTCTGTGTCCGTATCACCCAATTGGTTTTTATTTCTGTTTTGCAGGCCTGACGGATAAAGAGATTCTAGCCCAGGGGTTTATCTTCGTTTTTGCTGGATACGAACCCACCAGCAATTCCCTGGGTTACCTGGCCTACAACTTAGCCACTCACCCAGATGTTCAGCAGAAGCTGCAAGAGGAAATAGATACTGTCCTACCCGACAAGGTAAGGAGTGAGGGAATTGCTTGAATGTCTAGGGAGATTCTCAGCCCTCCAGGCCATGGGTGTCCCAAGGGTGCTTTTTCAAGAGGCGACTGGACTTTCTATCCACCAGGTCGCAAGAACACCAGCGGGCGGTCAGACAACTCATTGGAAGCCCCACACTGCAAAGAACAAGGGCATGCCTTCAATTTCACAGCTATTAAGATTGTTGGCCGAGCAGGTACAAAAAACAGCCAAGGAATTTTAGCCTCCACACCCATTTGCATCGATCAGGTAACCCCAAGGACATAGATAAACCTCCAAGCCACCTCAACGACTCTCCAAAAAGGATGCAAATGACCAGCTGCCTGCAAGGCGTATAAATCCTTCCATTCCCCACCATCCAGTCAGAGCTGAAGAAGCTTCTTGGATGAGAAGAGAAACGTCTTCAGAGAAAAAACGTAACGTCCAGTTGCCTCTTGAAAAAGCACCTTTGGGGAGGGAGGTGATTGCAATTCACAGAATGAAGGCAAAAATACCTGTCTTCAATCATTTCCCTGGCTGTTTTTGTACCTGCTCGGCTAACAATCTTAATAGCTGTGAATTTGAAGGCATGCCCTTGTTCTTTGCAGCGTGGGGCTTCCAATGAGTTGTCTGACCGTTCGCTTGTGTTCTTGCAACCTGGTGGATAGCTTCCTCCCTGTCTGTCCTACATAGTCACAGGAGTAATCCATGTTGGGGATCCAGGAGATTACGTTAAAAGTATCTCCTCCTTCCCAGCGATCCTTGGATCTTGTAATTCATAGGTGTGCAGTTCTACAAAAGGAACTCCTTGCTTGGATGGCTTAAAAGCACTAATAATATCTGAATGATTGAATTAGTGACACGAGGAGAAATTCCTGACTCTGTTATCCAATGTGCAAGATGTAGAATCATGATGTTAATGCAGAGTTTGGTTCAGTATTAAGAAACTGGGTCACTATATTTTGACCAACATTGAGCCAACGTCGAAATGGACAAGGGAGATCTTGGTCTCAAATCTGTGAGGAGAAAGACGGAGTGGATAGGAAAGAAAATGAATTATTTTAATTATCTTCCCAAGGCATCTCCTACCTATGATGCCATCATGCAGTTGGAATACTTGGACATGGCGCTGAACGAAAGCCAAAGGATATATCCCCTTGGAGGGCGCATTGAAAGAGTCTCCAAGAAGGATGTCGAAATCAACGGGCTGACCATTCCCAAAGGCACCGTGGTGATGATCCCACCCGTCGTTTTGCATAATGTCCCCGAATACTGGCCGGAGCCAGAAGAGTTCAGACCTGAGAGGTATAAACAAACCAGACATTTTGCATTTGTGAAGAAGAATAAAAAAAGGCACAGTGGTGGGATTCAACATTTGTTTTACTACAGTTTCTGCGGGCATAGCTTGGTGGGCATGGTGTGGCTTGGTGGGCATGGCAGGGGGAAGATACTGTAAAATCTCTATTCCCTCCCCACTCCAGGGGAAGGATACTGCAAAAATCTCTATTCCCTCCCCACTCCAGGGGAAGGATACTGCAAAATCCCCATTCCCTCCCCACTCCAAGGGAAGGATACTGCAAAATCTCCATTCCCTCCCCACTCCAGGGGAAGGATACTGTAAAATCTCTATTCCCTCCCCACTCTAGGGGAAGGATACTGCAAAATCCCCATTCCCTCCCAATCAGCTGGGGCTCAGGAGGCCGAGAATAGATGGGGGCGCGGCCAGCCAGAGGTGGTATTTACCGGTTCTCCGAAGTACTCAAAATTTCCGCTACAGCTCCTGACCTTCTTTCCTTTCTCTGTTCAACCAGGTTCAGCAAAGAAAACAAAGAAAACATTGATCCCTACACATACCTTCCCTTCGGAGCCGGCCCCAGGAATTGCCTCGGAATGAGATTTGCGATGGTCACCATGAAAGTTGCAATGGCTGTCATTCTGCAGCGCTTTTCCTTTAGAGTCTGCAAAGAAACACCGGTGAGAAAGATGGATCTGGAATAGATCTGTTATCAGAGTAACAGAGATATGGAGAAAAAGGGCAACCACTTAAATTATAGATTTCTATAAGAGCAGCCTTTCCACACAACTCTTTTCCAACTTGAGCTTTGTCCCTTCTTGGTCTATTATCCCGAAACTGTTCAAAGGTGTTAGATATCAACGGATGGTCTCCAAATCACAGAAGAACAGAGTCAGAAGGGGCCTTGGAAGACTTCTAGTCCAACCCCCTGCTCAAGCAGGACTGAGGTTGTGTTCAATGGTTCTGTTTAGAAGGTCCTAGTTGACCTAGTTGTGGTGGTCCTTCAATCTTGAAAAGCCTGGAAGTTGAGTTGGGTTATCCTGTTGGCTAACATCTTTCTCTGCTCTTTCCTTCTCCTACAGATTCCTCTGGTCATGAGCAACCAGGCATTCTTGGTCCCAGAGACACCAATCGTTCTGAAGTTAGTCCCACGATAAGGTGGCCGAGAAAACGAGGAATAAAACTTAGCGAAGGCGGCATCATCCCTGCAGTGGATGCAACAGTTTTGGCATTTGTCATCTGCAGAACATTCGAAGAAAACCATTGAACTAGTCACTAAATAAATAGCTTTGGCAAGATGGACCTATTAGCCTTGAGTAGCTACTGTAAGGTTGAAATCATAACAATGTACTTCATAGGTGGAGGAGATGTAAATATTTGTTCTTGTTGTTGTTAAAGATGATGTATAACTTGATATTTTGAACATTTTTGACCTCTAAATTAAGCCGGTTGTGAATCCAGTTAGCAAATCCAGGCTGCATATGTATCTGAGCTGGATTGTCTGTATCATCATCGTCAATAATTTGGCCCTTTTCACCAAGAAAAAAAAATCAATTGCATTTTTTCTCCCTGATATCTATGTCAGCGTTCCAAATAGCAACCAATTCAAAGGATTCCTTAAAGTTCCAGTTGATGAAGAGAGCCATGTTGGCACATTTGGGAAAACCCGAATCTGAAGGCTTTCTGGTTTTCCCCACCCAGTTGAAAGGTCAAGATCTTCCCCTGCCCACACACCCACCCACAAGTCCACCCCATGGTCCAATTTCCCACTGCCACACTGGCAGCTTCCACCCATCCAGTTCCGGTCAGGTGCCAAGGTGCAGAAACAAAAGATGACATTGGGCTTTCTAGAAAGAATTTTGTTATGGCTACATATAACACAACTCCGTATAATTCCCCCTTCCCATTTCTCCACAATAGAATGGGATCTTTCATTAGAAGGAGTCTGTACCACCAATTCTAATGGTGTTTTAACTAATGGGTCCTTTAACTAATGGGCCGCCCTGGGTCCTTTTTTAGGAGAAAGGCGGGGTATAAATTTAATAAAATAAAATAAATAAAATAAATTATGAAATGGCTTGGTTTGCATTTTGTTGTACTTTTGTATAATTAGCTGTGCCTCCTTGCCTGTCTTGGCAGAAAATACCTATTTTCAAAAAAAACAAGCAAGCATGCAAAATACAGACATATGAGATCAATAAAGGATGTTTTTCCACTTTCTTTCACTTTCTTCTTCTTCTTGAGTTGCTTTAGGAAAAGCAGGAGGTTGTGAGTTCGATCCTAGGTAGAGGCAGATGTAGGGTCTCCTGCTTGGGCAGGGAGTTGGACTAGATGACCTGCAAGGTCCCTTCCAACTCTGTTCATCTGTTAAAGGTTACCAAAGGGAAAACCTTTGCTGGTCCCTTTGGAAGAATTTGTATTCTCAGAAGCGGGTAATAAAGTAGAAGAGCCAATAATGCAGAATCTGTGGTCTCCAGAACTCTTTAGAGCAGTGTTTGGTGGGGGGAATTTTGGGAGTCGAAGTCCACATATCTTGACGTTGCTGTGGTTGAGAAACCCTGCTTTAGAACATCTGGGGAGGGTGAAGGAGTGTAACAGGTTGCCACACTGCTAAAGGCAACAGGGAGACCTAGAATGCAATACTCAATCAACACCCAATCATACAAGATCTAAATCGAGGAACTAGCAATTCAGGCATACAAAGAGTAAACCACAGCCTAATCAAGGAACCACCAAGAATCTTCCACCAACACTGATAAGACAAACCATTTGTATATAAACAGAGAGTCAACCCAACATCCTTCTAGCACTGGCGTTGTTCCCTAGTTGGGTCACGAAACATCTGCAAGAAAACAACCAAGCTCAGAGAGCACCAAGGACCCCACAATCCTCCTTCCCCTCCCCACAAAATCCCCTTCCTTCTAGCACTGATGATGTTCCCTAGTTGGGTTATGATGAAACGTCTTCAAGAAAACAACCAAGCCATTTTTGCCCTCCCGGAGGCTCAAGAAACCTGGTGGACAAATGGCTATCCAACCTCTTCTTAAAGACTTCCAGTGTTGGAGCATTCACAACTTCTGGAGGCAACTTCTGTTCCACGGATTAATTGTTCTAACTGTCAGGAAATTTCTCCTCAGTTCTAAGTTGCTTCTCTCCTTGATGAGTTTCCACCCATTGCTTCTTCTTCTGCCCTTCAGGTGCCTTGGAGAATAGTTTGACTCCCTCTTCTTTGTGGCAACCCCTGAGATATTGGAAGGCTGCTATCATGTCTCACCTAATCCTTCTTTTCATCAAACTAGACATACCCAAAATTCCTGCAACCGTTCTTCATATGTTTGAGCCTCCAGTCTCCTAATCCTCTTGGTTGCTCTTCTCTGCACTCTTTCCAGAGTCTCCACATCTTTTCTACATCGTGGCGACCAAAAGCAGAGCCCTGGTTGCTAATTTTTTTTCAATCCCACCCCTGTGAGAAATCACTAGCAGATTAATTACTAGCATCAAAGGGGTAGGGCCGTTCGGCTCGGAATAAGAGATGGTTACTCAAGCAAGGATAATATACTCAATGTTGTCCTTGAGCGGGCAGGCTGGAGTATCAAAAAGGAAGGCGGTTCCCCTCTGTGCAACTTTGACTTATTCTCGCCAAAAGCATTCAAAATTTATTATAGAGACAGAGGCAGCCCTACTGTGCATGTCCAATTTAAACGATATCTCCGGTCTCGTAGGAATCACCACGATGTAGCAGATTAAACAAGACGTGTGTAAAACACCGAGTTCAATTTTCTAAACGCTACCGGTTGGCGGAGTCCTTCCAATGAGCCGAGAGTTTGTGTTCTGACCTGGGCTTCCCCTAAAAAACACGAAGAAGAGTCCTGGTCCCAACAAAACGCCTTTTATGAAACGAAGGTGAATTCCTCTCCTTCACATCCAGCCAAGGCCTGGCAAAGAGTCTTTCAAAGGAGTATTTATGACCACAGACCTTATCTAGCTTGTAAAGCTGCCATGTCAATATTCTCCAAACGCAGTGCTGTGCAAGGAAAGGCTGGGCACAGAGTCTCTGAGATTCATGGACAGATCTTCCCACTCCTGAAACGAATCTAACGACCGAACGAAGGGATTGTTTCCTGCAAAAGCCCCCTCCCCTTTCGCTCCTCTTTTATTCCCCATGGGAGGGGCCATTCACCTTTCACCTGTGACTTTACTCCCAAGTCGATTTCTGAGCTGTTCCCTTCATCTGGCCACTCTGAGCATGCACACACTGGGAACAGGCTCCAGCTGTTCCTCTGCCTCACTGCTGTCTAGCTCCGAAGGCAGCTGAGAACTACCAGACGGCCTTGGTCCCATCTCTGCCTCCGATGCAGAGCCCTCGTCCAAGCCTTCCCCAGCCTCCAGGACTGGCCCAGGTTCCTCCCCAACCTCTGCTCCGAGCTCTGCTGGCAGGCCATAACAGTCTGTGCCTGGGAACAAAATAGAGAAAGGTTGAATTTGTTGAGCAAATACCATCTCCTTATAGAATCTAGACCTGATCGAGACCTAGAGAATTTCCAAGACCTAGAGAATCTAGACTGGAGCAGCAATGTAGAAGGGTTACTTCCTAACCATCTTGATTGGCAGCTCAGTGGAGAACACATTGCTCTAATCCAGGGGTCTGCAAAGTTGGCTCTTTGAAGACTGGTGGACTTCAACTCCCAGAATTCAAAGAGCCAACTTTGCAGACCCCTGCTCTAATCCAATCTAGAACCTATCGAGGAGTAAGTGACAAGGAAAGCCAGAGTGAAGATCTGTTTCTAAACGTTGTGGTGAGCCACGATTTGTTTAAGCTTTGTTGAGCCTACCGCAGCTGGCTTCTTTCGCATGCATCAATCAACGACCGCAATGTCACAGCTGTGTTGACAACGCACACCGCACAAAACTGGGGGCGGATGTTGGCTCTGCCAACTTTAGCCTCTCCTCAAAGATAGCTTTCTTCCAAGGCAGAGCACAAATTCTAAAACGTTGGTTTTTCAAGGTACGATCGTATCTGACAAATCAACTCCTCGCTATTCAGTTGAGCTTCTTGGATTGATTGATGGCTAGACAGACAGACATCTTTGAATTGTCCCATCTGTCTCAGATATAAGTCTGATATGGAGGCTGTCTCCAGACACATGTAGCTAAAATATATCATTATTCATTATTAGACTTGCGTATTGTTTATCACAGCTGGCGATCTGTATAATCCACGAGGGCCTTTTAAAATAGAAGACCATCATGTTACAACTTGAGCGAGGATGTTAGGAAACCTATTTTAATTTCTGAGAATTCTTTGATGGCACACCTATCGAAACAATTCCTTAATTTTGGAGGCTGAGTAAGCATCCGTTGCCCAAGATTTCAAAGACTCCAAGTTTTGGTTGAGGATCAAATTAGAGTTGCGAAGAATTACAAACCTATGAATGGCTGTAATACTTACGCATTATTTATTTGAATGTGTCACGAGAGCGGTGTTTCTCAACCTTGGCAACTTGAAGCTGGCTGGACTTCAATTCCCAGAATTCCCCTGCCAGTCAGGTGGGAGTTCTTGGAGTTGAAGTCCACCATTCTTCACGTTGGCAAGGTTGAGAAACACTGCCCTAGAATCATTTATTTCCCCTACCACTTTTGATTGTTAGCTCCAGAAGCCAGAGTCATCCTGAAATTGGGTGAACTTCTAAAATGAATGAATGAATGAGATCAGAACCAACGTAAGAAACGCAATAACCATCCTTCAGAAGGTTCCTGCTTTGATACCCTCCCCGATTTGTGTCTTCCTATCTTCCTTTGACAGGGTTTAAAAGTTAAGTTCTACACGTTCTCCAGATCTTGTAGCCTACTGTCGCCATCCAATACTGAGCTTCACTTGGACTTAAAATGCTCCTCCAAGCTGGCATCCCCAGATGTGCTGGATTGCAAATCCCATGATTTTCTGGCTCAGGAAGAACATGACATTTCATGAAGAATGAGATGTGACAGATTAAACCAAGGCGTCCCGTAATCTGGTTCCTTACTTTTTGCTCAAGCGGTTTTGGAAGTTCAAGGCAGGGCTCTAAAGTCCTTTGGTGGGCCTTGGCGGTGGCTTTAGTACAGAGTGGACTTTGCATCGGACAGGAGCTCACACTTGGCAGTCCCCTCACTTGTCCAGGTGGCTTCAGAAACTTCTTTGTCTCCACTCCTGAACTTGGCTGAACTTCACGGCTACACAAACATGTTGACAAGAAAAACGCGAAGGCATTGACTCACCAGACCTTAAAACGACTACGCAACTTTGCATGCCAAGTTAGATGAAGGGCAGGCAGCGGTAAAGAGATTACATATCAACTGTTTACTTTACACACACACACATAGCATCGGACTGCCACCATGCCAAGTAGCAGTCTTGGTAAGAACGCCTACAGATTGATAGGAAGGATATTAGAAAAAGTAACGTTAATTACTGGTTGCAACATCTTGGAAAGAACTCTGCTAACCTTTTCTGAAGTCTGAAAAAAACAATAACTACAATCGCAGTAATAATGATGATATCATAAAAACTTACGAGGGAAGATATTGGTTTCAAGGAACATCTTATCCATGCTGAATCTTGATTGCTCCAGCCCATGGAGAAGGCATAATTCTAGAGCCAATGTTTGTCCTCCTTCTGCTCTGAAGGAACGCTTTTATTTACACTCATAATTTCTTCACCCTGACCTTCCAGGATGGAACTATACCGGTCAAGTATAACTAGATAATTACTGGTTCCCATTCTATTAGCTGTCTGTTACATCTCGGACCAATACATTACTTTTCTTTTGCGCAATTCTTTCTTTAGCTAAACTTTGACACAGATTGTTAGAAACTCTTTAGACTGTTGAGTATCGTCCTAAGCTGGGTGTCTGGGATACATCATATCTGTGACGTCCAAAGAAATTGTACAGTTGCAGCTTCCATCTTGCCTTTTTTGACCTTCCCCTGACTTTCAGTGTCTCTACAGGGTTCCCATCTGGTCAACTTCTTTTGACTTCCATTACTACCTAAAACTGGGAACTGTAGACTTATCTATCACGAAGAACCCATGAGAGGCACAATGATTTTGAATAGAAGGGAGAACTTTTGTGTGATGAGATGAATTCAAAGAATGAACCGGTAGAAGGTCTAGTTCAGAGATGAAATGAGTTGAGAACATCTGCTTCTGGACAGTAGGTATTTCTACTGAGAATTAGAAATAGTACATTGTTTATTAGATGTCCTGGTGACAGATAGACAACCGGCTAAATCACCCATGAACAAATATCATCCAACAACTATTTAGCAACCCAATTTTTGTGGTAGGGCACATCATCATTCTTTCTCTCTCTTGCCTCCTGTGAATGCCTATAATTTCTAAATTTATATTCCACTATAATATAAAGGCTAACTTTTGTAATATTTGTAGATGTCTTTGCGGATAAAGTAAAGACACATAATACAGTTTTTTTCAAAAACACCACCAAATGCAGGAGCTAAAACTGGGATAAAGGCAGCTTTGGAGCAAATTTACTTCTTAGTAGATCGGAAATCTTAAATGCGGCTGAAAACATGTTCAAATCTTCTTGAAAAAAATAGGAGCTTTTTTAAAAATCAGATTTCTAAAGTTAATTGTACAGAAGCCATTCCTGCAGAATTTGTAAGTGAAAGATAGATAGAGATAGATAGATAGATAGATAGATAGATAATGATATGATAGATAGATTGATAGATATAGATTGATATGATATAAGATAAATAGATAGATAGATAATGATATAAGATAGATTGATAGATATAGATTGATATAAGATAGATAGATAGATAGATAGTGATATACGATAGATAGATTGATATAGATTGATAGATAGATAGATTGATAGATATAGATTGATATGATATAAGATAGATAGATAGACAGATATGATATACGATAGATAGATAGATAATGATATACGATAGATAGATATGATATACGATAGATAGATAGATAGATAGATAATGATATACGATAGATAGATTGATAGATATAGATTGATATGATATAAGATAGATAGATAGATATAGATAGATATAGATTGATATGATATAAGATAGATAGATAGATAGATAGATAGATACTGTAGATAGAAAGATAGATAGATAGATAGAAAGATAGATAGATAGATAGAAAGATAGATAGATAGAAAGATAGATAGATAGATAGAAAGATAGATAGAAAGATAGAAAGATAGATAGATAGATAGATATGATATATGATAGATAGATAGATAGAAAGATAAGATAGATAGATAGATATGATATGATAGATAGATAGATAGATAGATAGATAGATAGATAGAAAGATAGATAGATAGATAGTTTGTTGTGCTGCCGACATGCTGAGATTTTAGTCGCAAAGGTATTTCATACTTTAGCCTAGCCAGGCGCAGCCATTTTCAATTAAACAAGGACGTGGGATGTTGGAATAAAACTTCAATTGAGTGAGAAGGATGGGCTGATGCTCTCTTCCATGCCCTCCAGTTGGATCAATATTTTCCTAATAAGTCAGGAATTTCTGCTTTGCATCACACAAACTTTCCTGACCCAGCGCTTTTAACTCCTCATGCTTCGACCTTTCTCCTACTGGCATGGAGGCACTTGAACGCAGCCTGACAGGGCGTGTTCCTCCCCCTTTCCACCTGGAAGATGGCCGAGGCCCAGAACTCTTATGCAAGAAGAGCAAAGGGATGGCGGCTGATCGAAGGAGCATGTTTTGCTGGAGTTAATTGCACACAACGTTCTTTCGATGCAGGCTGCAGCATTTAACATTTCCTAACGTCTCCGTCTCTCTCTTCTCCCCCCTCCCCGCCCGAGTAATATGGGTTTCTAGTTTTAACTAATGTATTATTGGTTTGTTTTGCTTGCTTCCCCCTTTATTGTTTTTATAAACGAAGTTTATAAAAGTTATATCCAACACACTTTCCCCGTCTTAATTTCCCCACAACAACAACCACCACCCTGTGAGGTAGGCTGGGCTGAGAGAGAGGGACTGGCCCAAAGCCACTTAGTCAGCTTTCATGGATAAGGTGGGACTAGAACTCATCATCTCCCAGTGATTGGCCCAAAATCGCCCAGCTGGCTTCTATGACTATGGTGGGACTAGAATTCACTGTCTCCTGGCAATTGGCCCAAGGTCACCCAGTTGTCTTTCATGGCTAAGGAGGGACTAGAACTCCTTGTCTCCCAGTGATTGGCCCAAAATCACCCAGCTGGCTTCTATGACTATGTTGGGACTAGAATTCACGGTCTCCTGGCAATTGGCCCAAGGTCACCCAGCTGTATTTCATGGTTAAGGAGGGACTAGAACTCCTTGTCTCCCAGTGATTGGCCCAAAATCACCCAGCTGGCTTCTATGACTATGGTGGGACTAGAATTCACTGTCTCCTGGCAATTGGCCCAAGGTCACCCAGTCAAATTTCATGGCTAAGGAGGGACTAGAACTCCTTGTCTCCCAGTTATTGGCCCAAAATCACCCAGCTGGCTTCTATGACTATGGTGGGACTAGAATTCACTGTCTCCTGGTAATTGGCCCAAGGTCACCCAGTCAAATTTCATGGCTAAGGAGGGACTAGAACTCCTTGTCTCCCAGTTATTGGCCCAAAACCACCCAGCTGGCTTCTATGACTATGGTGGGACTAGAATTCACTGTCTCCTGGCAATTGGCCCAAGGTCACCCAGTCAAATTTCATGGCTAAGGAGGGACTAGAACTCCTTGTCTCCCAGTGATTGGCCCAAAATCACCCGGCTGGCTTCTGTGACTATGGTGGGACTAGAATTCACTGTCTCCTGGCAATTGGCCCAAGGTCACCCAGTCAAATTTCATGGCTAAGGTAGGACTAGAACTCACCATCTCCCAGTGATTGGCCAAGGGGAATCTTTACCTTTTACCTTTTATAGATATTGTTGATCTTATTGATATCCAGCTGTCATTTCATGTAATTCTGCTTTGGTGGTTGGTTGCAATTTCCAACGGTCAAAAACTCCTATTGACGCTTGGAAGGGATTTGATAACATTGTTGGTTTTTTTACAGATTTAGGTCATTTCTAAACCCAGTTTGTCTTATTCTTTTTTTTTCTAGTAAAAAAAAGATTTGTCAACGTTTAACCGGTCAATTATTTGCAAGACCTTTTCACCTTTGGAGTTTAATATTAGCTTTCGCGAACCGTGACTTTCTCCTGTTCTGACTTTGCTCCACCTTTGGGTCATGAATTAAATAGTCCCTTCATGCCTATTTCACATACTCTTGACTTTAAAGGCTGATAGGAGTGGCGATTCACAACCATTTGAACCAGTGGTACTTTCTGTCAACCTTTCCACCCTCGGACCATCCATCTTTCCAGAAGCTGAAGGAGAAACACAGAAGTCTAGGATGAATCCCCTTCCATATTTCTCAATAGAGACTTGGGCACTTCTGTGTTTATTTATTGCCCTTCTGATGTTGTAAGTAAAACATTGATGTTCCATCTTCCTTCCTCCTGCATGAATTTCAGCCTTGCTTGCTGCTGGGTCTTGTTGAGGTCCTCCTCCAATCCCATAGCATATTGGAAGAAGTAAAGCCATGTGGGTGATAGTCTATTGAGTTACAAGAACAACTGATGTTGTCAATCCTTCTGGATCTCTTTCCTACTTTTAATTGAAGATGTTCAAGATTGAAGTAGGATAGTTTCGTTTCTTTCCTCACTGGCTGGGGAATTCTGGGAGTTGAAGTCCACCAGTCTTAAAAGAGCCAACTTTGCAGACCCCTGCCCTAGGTCAAAACCAAGCAGAAAAGATGAGGAACCAGTAAGGAAGTTTCCGAGCGAAGCACCAGAACGTCCCCGGATGGCTACCTTCAAACGTTTCTTGCTCAGCTCTGATTTCTCAGCAAGAAATATGCCTTAAGTTGCATTTTTATTTTTTCTCTCTTTTCTCCCCACTTTCTCATTTTGCCTTGAGCCGGTGGAAGGCCTAAAAGGAAACTCGTCTTTCTTTCTTTTTTTAAAAAAATATATATGATTTTTTTTTTTTGCTCAAGCTTTTAAGGCTTCTTTCTAGTCCGCCCCCCCCCCTCCACCTTTCTTTATGAAATGATTGCTTGTACCTCGAGGTTATCTCTCTCTGAAGATTTCTGCAGCCGCAGCAGCCGCCGCTCGGCTTATCAACGGCCAGTGCTTATTAAACAGCCTCACAAAGCCATTATGGCAGGAGGCATGGAGGAAGATGGTTGCGAGGGCGGACACACAAACACACATATATATATATATATATCTCCCTCCCCAGATTCAACGCTTAATTCCTGAGTTAACTCGAACACGTTGGACTGCCTCTGGCGAAGATTTCGGAAGATCTCGCCTTGTCGTTTTTATATTTTTTTTAAACAGCTAAGCTAATTTCTTTCAAACAGAATGTAACTTTTATTTTATTTTTTTAGCCAGCAGCCAAACCGAGAAGAGGCTTCCAGCGGTGCGTTGATCTGTTTGCAGATTGGCAGAAATAAAATAGAGCGTTTCCCCCCCTTTCCTGGCAAAGGGTGGGCTTCAAAAATTTCAGCCACGGGGTCTCCGCTCGGTTGCTGGGTGGGGGTGGCCACGGCAAAAATATTTGGGGACCGAACCGGTAGTAATGCCGACAGGAACCCATGCCTGGTTCCAGCATGACTCTGGAACAATTTCAACCAAACTTGGTACATAGATGACTTACTCTCTGGAAAAAAAAATACCATGGGGGGCAAGACACCCCCTAACACTCCTCGGGGTATGTGTTCTGTTAAGACACAGCCTGTTGTGCCTTATAACGGCTTCTACCGTACTGCTGTAAAATGGATTCTACTGTACAGCGCATTGGAGTTGCCATGGTAACGGCTTCACAGTACGCCACAAAGGGGGAAAATCCAACTTTAGAAATTGTGTTTGTTCTGGGCATTTCCCCCCGATAAATAAAATAAATACCGAGGTTAAATGATAATGCTGAGATTACCAGCCAGATGTATAAATAAAATGACCCAGACAATATGCTGTTCACTAAGCAGGTATGCAAGGTGAAAATATATAAATAAATGGTTTTTAAAAAGAGTTTTTCTTTGCACCCCTAACTTCTACATCCATCTTCAGATTTTTTTGAATCCTGAAAAATTATGTTCTCCTTTTACAGATACGGCGTCTGGCCTTATGGAGTCTTTAGGAAGTTGGGTATTCCAGGCCCCATGCCTCTCCCATTCATCGGTACCACTTACAGGTTTCGTTATGTAAGTTTGCTGGTTGTTTTTATTGGAACGGGTTCAAGAGCAGGCTTAATCCTCTGGGAGGGTTCAAATCTTGAAGATCTGTCAGGGGAAGAGAGGAATTGCAAATTGGGGTCATGGGTTAGGGTTTTTAACATGTTGCGTGGACCGGTTGAAGAAAACTTGTTCATGCAGCAGGAGGCATATGGAACGTAGAATTGTAGGGCTGGGAGGGACCTTGGAGGTCTTCTAGTCCAACCCTCTGTCAAGCAGAGTGTTGTGGCTCGCCAACAGCCAGCAGAGCTGGCAGCAGATTCAGACAGTGAAGAGGTTGGGGAAGAAGATGGGCCAGTCCTGGAGTATGGGGAAGGCTCTGATGAAGGGTCTGTGTGGGAGGCAGAGAGGGGGCCAGGGCCGTCTGACAGTTATCAGCTGCCTTCGGAGTCAGACATCAGTGGGGCAGACAAACAGCTGGAGCCTGTTCCCAGTGTGCGCAAGTGCAGAGTGGTCAGTCGATGGGAACAGCTAAAGAACAGGGGTCGACTTGGGAGGAAGGCCACAGGTGGACAGTGAATGGCCCCTCCCAGAGGAAATAAAAGAGGAGCGAAAGGGGAGTGGAGTTTGCAGGAGACCATTAGTTCGCTTCATTGGTTCGTGACTCTCCGAGACTCCTGGCCAAGCTTTGCAGAGATCGGCCTGGCAGCTCTCCAAGCCAGATGATGTCTGTGACTGTAAATCCTCCTTTTAAAGACTTTGCTGGGTGAGAATGAGAAGAATTCAGTCAATTCATAAAAAGGGTTTTTTGTCGGGACTCATTAGAGGAAGCTGTAAGCTAGGATGATTCCTTATGGTCAGCGATTAGAGACGTTGGCAGATCTGGGTTGTGAAATTTAGGGCAAGGAATGATTTACACGAGAGTTGATCTCACAGCTGCAAAGGCCTTTGGCACTCATTGTTAACTTTCCGCCCCCTCTGTTACAGGGAAGAAGCAATTTTGATACAGCCTGCTTTAAAAAATATGGTAAAATTTGGGGGTGAGTATTGATTCCTTTTTATTCGACTGGCAACCCTTTTGTGTTAGTTCCCCTTGCTCATGGATAGATGAATGAGGGGATTCATATATGAATTATTTGTGTGTGTGTGTGTGTGTGTGTGTGTGTGTATACATATACATAAATGTTAGATTTTTAAGGGCTGAAAATAAAGAGACCAGGATGGATCCATTTCAGGCTTATTAGCCTTCTTCAGCTGGCCATACTCCTTCTACTGGGATTTGAACCGGCGCTCTCCAGCATATGAGGCAAGCCTTTCTATGCCTTGAGCTATCCGGTATCCCTGATACATCAGCCAATTTACAGGACTCTTAATGAGAGAATATTTTCACAGCTCCTGTTCAAGGTCCCTTTAAGGGGAGGAGACTTAACGTCTCTAAAAATCTAACACATATCTAAAAAATGTCACACAGCAGTAATCTAATTGGTTCTCTGTCTGGATGATCTCTAGGTTGAGTCGAGGGGCAGAGAGGGATCACGTTAAGTCTCCTCCCCTTAAAGGGACCTTGAACAGGAGCTGTGAAAATATTCTCTCATATACATAAATATAAATATATATGCTGGTCTAGTTGTATTCAGGTCTTTTTCCGTGTAAGATTGAGATTGTCTTGGCAACATTTCGGCGAGGTCTCTCTCACTTGCCATCTTCAGGCTTGTGTTGGCGAGATGGCAGGTGAGACCTCGCTGAAACATTGTCAAGACAATCTCAATCTTACACAGGAAGAGACCCAAATACAACTAGACCAGCATACCTATACCTGTGAATATATCTCCATCTCTATCTCTATCTCTATCTCTATCTCTATCTCTATCATCTCTATCTCTATCTCTATCTCTATCTCTATCTCTATCTCCATCTCTATCTCTATCTCTATCTCTATCTCTATCTCTATCTCTATCTCCATCTCCATCTCTATCTCTATCTCTATCTCTATCATCTCTATCTCTATCTCTATCTCTATCTCTATCTCTATCTCTATCTCTATCTCTATCTCTATCTCTATCTCTATCTCTATCTCTATCTCTATCTCTATCTCTATCTCTATCTCTATCCATCCATCCATCCATCCATCCATCCATCCATACACACACACACACACACACACACACACACACACACACAGTGGCTCAGTGGCTAAGGTGCTGAGCTTGTCAATCAGAAAGATTGGCAGTTCGGCAGTTTGAATCCCCAGCGCCGCGTAACGGAGTGAGCTCCCGTGACTTGTCCCAGCTTCTGCCAACCTAGCAGTTCAAAAGCACATGAAAAATGAAAGTAGAAAAATAGGGACCACCTTTGGTGGGAAGGGAACAGCGTTCTGTGCACCTTTGGCGTTGAGTCATGCCGGCCACATGACCACGGAGACGTCTTCGGAGAAAGCTGGCTCTTCGGCTTTGAAACGGAGATGAGCACCACCCCCTAGAGACAGGAACGACTAGCACATATGTGCGAGGGGAACCTTTACCTTTACCTTATTTTATATATGCATATACCTATACCTATACCTATACCTATACATACATTCTTGCCAGACTTCAACTAACCCATTGACCATTCATTCTAGGACTTATGAGGGACGACGGCCGGTGCTGGCTATAACGGACCCTGACTTAATTAAACTTGTACTCGTAAAAGAAAGTTATTCCACTTTCCTGAATCGTGGGGTGAGTTTCAACTTTGCGAACAGTAGGCCAACCTTGAGAAAACAAGCTTTGCTTCTAGACCTCATCAGAGTGCGGTGATAACAACCCAAGAGAAGCTATCTTTGGGACACACATTATTGGTGGCAAGAGGCTGACTCTGTAAACTGCTTAGAGAAGACACCGCCCTGAGTCCCGGAAGGGAGAAGGGCGGTATAAAAATTTAATAAATAAATAAATAAATAAAGCGCTGTGAAGCGGCATATAAGTCTAGGTATGATTGCTACTGCTAACTTGTAGGCACTTTCTGCCAGGGACCTCCATTGCATGGGTCCAAGGACATGGGCTTTCTCTCCAACGTCCCTAGAGAACCTTCAGAGAAGGGGAGAAAATTACATTTCTGCAATGAAGCAGAACTGAAAACGAAGATGGTGCCGCCATATGAGAACCAGTTAGGGGATGTGGCAGGTCTGGGTCGCTGCCGGTTCCAGCAACCCAGGCTGGCAAGTTAACTACCAGTTCGGCCGAACCAGTCCGAACCGGTAGGAACCCACTGGTGTGTTCAAAAACCTGTCTCCCACCCTGGCAGCTCTGAATGTGTGTGATGCCCATCCATTTTTTTCACCTTCTCAATTGTGACTCTTAGAATTTTGTTCCGCGGGGCAAGTTGCAGACCTCGGTTGTGTCAGCCGAAAACGAGGAGTGGAAGAGGATTCGCACAGTGCTTTCGCCCACTTTCACCACTGGGAAGCTGAAAGAGGTGAGGAACAACTGGGAGGAGGGGGCGGGGGGAACCCCAGTATTAGGGCTGTGCCCCAAACCCTGATTTTGCTGTAGGACAAAAGGATAGGGTCCCTCCCTCCCTTGGCTTTTGTGTTTCTCCATCCTCTTAAGATAGGCTTAAGATGCAGAAGGATTTTGACTGACATGAACATTGGGCGCCGTCTAACAAAAGGAAATTCAAGGGTGAAAAAAGTAAAATTTCTACATCTAGGCAAGAAAAACTAAATGCACAGGTACGGTATAGGTGGTACCTTGCTCAATAGTGGTGAATGTGAAAGGGATCTCGGAGTCCTAGTGGACAACCATTTAAACGTGAGCCAGCTGTGTGCAGCAGCTGCCAAAAAAGCCAACCCAGTTCTAGGCTGCATCAGCAGAGGGAGAGAATCAAGAGAATCAAAATCAAGAGAATCAAAATCAAGAGAATCAAGATCTGACTCTATTTATACATTTTAAATTTTTAAGGTTTTAAAGGGTTTTTAGCATGGGTTTTTAATTTAATGTAATATGTTTTTAATAGTGTATATATATATTGTTTTGTATATTGTTTTGTAATGGTTTTTAATAATGCCTGTGCGCCGCCCTAACAAGGAGAAGGGCGGGGTATAAATTCGAAAAATAAAAAATAAATAATAAATAAGTGTTAATACCACTTTATAAGGCCTTGGGAAGGCCACACTTGGAATACTGCATTCAGTTTTGGTCGCCACGATGTAGAAAAGATGTGGAGACTCTAGAAAGAGTGCAGAGAAGAGCAACCAAGAGGATGAGGGGACTGGAGGCTACAACATATGAAGAACGGTTGCAGGAACTGGATATATCTAGTCTTATGAAAAGAAGGACTAGGGGAGATATGATAGCTGTCTTCCAATATCTCAGGGGCTGCCCCAAAGAAGAGGGAGTCAAGTTATTCTCCAAAGCACCTGAGGGCCATGCTTGGAAACTAATCAAGGAGAGAAGCAACTTAGAACTGAGGAGAAATTTCCTGACAGTTAGAACAATGAATCAGTGGAACAGAAGTTGCCTCCAGAAGTTATGAATGCTCCAACACTGGAAGTCTTTGAGAAGTTATTGGATAACCATTTGTCTGAAGTGCTGTAGGATTTCCTGCCTGAGCAGGGGATTGGACTAGAAGACCTCCAAGGTCCCTTCCAACTCTGCTATTCTATTCTTCTTCTCCCTCAGATGTTCCCCATCATTCAGAACTATGTGAAAAATCTATTGGGGATTTTGCAGAAGAAAGCTGATCGAGACGAACTGGTGGACCTTAAACAGTGAGTAACAGCCTGACTGTGTGGGCCTCGTGTGTGTGTGTGTGCCCATTCATCTCTGGAGGAATGGTGGTCTTTACTTGGAAATGCACCTCCTGAGGTATCAAATAGGGATGCCTGGACCACTACTGGAAAAAAAAGGAAACTCGAGGGTGATAGCAACAAAAAAGTGTGGAAGAATTTCTCAGGAGGAAACAGCGGTTGACAATGGAGATCCTATAGCTGTGATGGCGAACTTATGGTAGGTGTGCCAGAGGTGGCATGCCTAGCCTTCTCTGTGGTTGTCGGGTTTCCTATGCACGCATGCGTGTCAGCCACTGCGCGTTAGGTTTCCAGCACTCTGGCGCTCGTGCGCTTTCTGGTTTGGGCACGAAAAGATTCTGTCCTGTAGAATTGTCCTCTAGGATTCCAAACTATGAAGTCTGCTTTGAATAAATTGGATGGTACAGAGACAGATGGACAATAGAGGAGAATGCTTGTCATTCGGGGTTGAAAGGATGGGTCCTTGGTGCCCTCCGAGCATGGCTGTTTTACAACAAGCACAGATGATGTCACCTAGTTTGGGGGATGAAACATCTATGAGAAAATAACCAAGTTCAGAGAGCACCAAGGACTCCTCACAAATGGACCAAAAATTCAGGTGAGTTGAAGACAAGCCATGATCGAGCCATTAGATGACCTTAATGGTGACCTACAAGGCCCCTTCCAACTCTGTTAATCTGTAATCTGGCAATAGATCAAGATCCCATTTTAGAAGGTGATCACGTAGAAAGTCACCTCGGCTGAAGTAGGTCCCATAGTGGCTCAAAAAGCTGACCAAGCTTAAAATCCAGGTCTCAACGTTCATGTTCTCCATCGCAATGTTGACCATCTGGATCAAACAGCCAACTGCAATCCAGGAGACGTTGACGAGCAGATCCAGATCCCCTAAAGAAAATGTTGCAGGCATAAAAGTGTAAGAGACATGTAGAGATGGAAGAGTCAGGTGGACATTTGAGGGCCTTCTTCCTTCTTCTTCCTTATTTTGACCACCACTTGTGCTTTGCATTTGTCCAGAATCTTCGGTGCCTACAGCATGGATGTGATCACAAGCACCTCTTTCGGTGTCAACACGGATTCCATAAACAATCCCAAAGACCCCTTCGTCCAACAGGCGAGGAAACTGCTGACGGCTGACTTCCTTTCTCCGCTGTTCATTTTATTATGTAGGTTGGTTCTACCTTCAGCTTTGGAACTCATTCTTTGCAAACCCTGAGAAGGTTTAGCTCTTGGAATGGTCTGTGGGAATGGCCTTGAGAGAGAAAAGGAAGAGGTGAAGTCAATGGTCAGATAAGAGGCAGCTGAGCCCACGGAAGGAATGGGGAAGTGGCCAGCATCTTAGAAGGGACCCACCTAGGGGTGGGCTCCTCCTGGCATTACTACCAGTTCGGCACACACACACACACAAAATACACACATGTGCATTTGCACCTAAAAAGGTCTGCACAACATTAAAAAAAGAAAAGGGAACAAATATTACATTTTTTTCAATGAAGATTGTTTTGCGAATGTGCAGGAGAGAAAATCAGGAGGTTGTGAGTTCAATCCTAGGTAGAGGCAGATGTAGGGTCTCCTGCTTGGGCAGGGGGTTGGACTAGATGACCTGCAAAGGTCCCTTCCAACTCTGTCCATCTGATCACCATCTCTTTCTGCCTCCGAGCAACCCCACAACCTAGTTGCTCCTGGCATCTGCAGGGTTCTTCTAACATGTTCCCCTCCTCTCTCTTTCCAGATGTTGCCCCATGGATAAGACCTCTTCTTGAGAAGATGAACGTCAGTGTGTTTTCCAACGAATCCATGGACTTCTTCGAGAGGTCCATCACAAAACTGAAAGAGACGAGGGCCCAGGAGGGGGAAAAGGTATGGGAAAAGTCTCAACTGTTAAGTTAGTTCTGAAAAAAACACCAGGGATTGCAAATTCATATCTGTAATCTTTTCCAAGCTAAGGAGCTTCCTAGTGATGGGAGAAATGTTGCTGCCTCCCTCCCTCCCAAAAAAGAATGTGTTCAAGAAGAAACTGGACAACCCTTTGTCTGAAATGATATAGGATCTCCTGCCTGAGCAGGGGGTTGGACTAGAAGACCTCCAAGGTCCCTTCCAGCTCTGTTGTTCTATTAATTAGTTAATTTTAAGTTAATTAGACAAATTTTTAAGTTTAAGCATATCCCGTCCTTCCCCATATTAAATCCCTTTCAAATTAAACTGCAGCGTTGCAAGCAGTGACCTGGGAATAATTAAAGAACAAAATGGCATTGTTGTAACCCAACACTCTAAGTTGTCGCTGTTGCGTAAATGCCACCTGTTGTTGGCCAGGTTGCCAAGGACCAAGCATTCTGAAACTTTGCTATTATTTCAGAGAAGAGTGGATTTCTTGCAACTGATGATAGAATCGCAAAACACCCTGACAAGCCACGAGACGAATGGCGTGAATCACACCTATAAAGGTAATAATTTGAAACCATCGTCCACGGTCACATCTTTCCAACCAGGACCAGCATTCATAGCGAAGTCTGCGAGTGTGGGAATTAATAAAACAACGCGTGTGAGACGGACCAACGTCTCGGGGAAGAGGGGGAAAAAAAAAGCACTGAGACAGTTCAGGAATATTCTAAAGTAAAAGTTAGTGGGTTTGAGGGAAACCTTCATAAGAATTCACTTAAGTTTTGGATGAGGCCTACAATTTCTCAATCCCATCTACCGTGTTTTCCCGAAAATTGTTCTGACTGAGGCTTTCTGAGAGAGTACAAAACATATGCATAGTCCCCAAAACTCTTTTTTTATTAAGTTGAATTAAGTTCATTCATAGCCCATAATGATTTACAAACAGTCTGTAAAGAGTCCAACAGAAGTCTGCCAAAGTCTTTCGGGATAAGACTGATAAGCACCCACCTTTATCTTCCTTTTAACGCTGCCAAAGACCTCATTACCAATTAGTTGTACAAAGGCCAAACGGAGCGTCAGAGTTTAAACTGACCAGAACGAACAAAAGTTCCTTCCAGCAAAGGCTCACATGCCAAAATGTTGATCCTAAAAAAGGAATGGATTTCTTTTGAACTTTGTCTTGAGGCTCGTAAATTAATTTGGTCATCTTTTGGAAACTTCACATTGGGTTTCTTGGCATCCAAAAGTAGCCTCTGGCTTTTCTCTCTTCTCTTCTTCGTGTAGGTTTGACCGACGCTGAAATTCTGGCTCAAGCAACTATCTTCATTTTAGCCGGCTACGAGACGGTCAGCAGTGCCCTCAGTTTCTTGATGTATGAACTGGCCATCCATCCTGACATACAGCAAAAACTTCAGGAGGAGATTGACCAAGTTCTGCCCAACAAAGTAGGTGGCACTCAACTTTGATGTGATGGGGATTTTTCAACGATGTCCCTTAAGCTCCTGTTCTGACCCAGCCTTAGCAGAAACAAGAAACAGACCCCTTGTCACAACCCCCACCCCTCTTTATTAACCTCTTGTGAATTAATGGCATTCACACATTGAAAAGTCCAGGCAATAGTCGTTCAAAAAGTTAATTGCAATAACAGACCCTATCAGTTCCTTGTGGGCTCCCAGCCGAAAGGCTGTGAATTCTGGCAAGCAGTCTCTGTGGCACGAAACACGATTAGCACAATCTTCAGAAATACCAACTGTTGTCTCCTACAATCATCACTCCCTTTTCCTTCTATTTATTCCCCAGCCAGGGAGGCACCATTCAGCATCCACATGTGCCTTGCTTCCCAAGTCGGCCCCTTGTCCTCAGTTGTTCTCCTTTCCTAACAGCTCTGCGCATACGTGCATCTGGAACAGGCCCCAGCTGTTCTTCCTCCTCACTCGTAGCAGCCTCCAAAAGCATCTGCCTCTCCGTTGGCTGGGAAATGTCAGATGCCCCTGGCTCTATTTCTGTGTCCGGCGCTGAGCATCCATCAGAGTCTTCCCCAAGGCCACAGAACTGGCCCAAGTTCTTCCCCAACCTCCTCAACCTCCGAGTCTGCTGCCAGTTCTGCTGACAGCTGGTGGGCCATGTCCTGCAGTACACTGATTCCTCTTTGTCCTTTATTCTCAATGTCAACCTATTCATTTCTGCACAATCCAATATCTTCTTTATTATCCCTCCTTCCGATGTGATTTTGTCTGCTTTCCAATTTTGTGCAAATACAATTCTAGCTGCTGTTTTTATTTGTACAATCAAATATGAGTCTTCTTTGGTCTATTTCTCTGGTAGAATACCCAATAAGAATATCTCTGGCTAAAATTTAGAGAAAAGAAGGAGTAAGGGTGACATGATAGCAGTCTTCCAATATCTCAGAGGTTGCCCCAAAGAAGAGGGAGTCCAGTTATTCTCCAAAGCACCTGAGGGCATGGGTGTAAACTCAACAAGGAGAGAAGCAACCTGGATTTGAGGAGAAACTTCCGAACAATGAGAACAAATAACCAGTAGAAGTCCTTGCCTTCAGAAGTTGTGGATGCTTCAGTCCTGGAGATTTTTAGGAAAAGACTTGACAGCCACTTGTCTGAAATGGTATAGGGTTGGACTAGAAGACCTCCAAAGTCCCTTCCAGCTCTATTCTGATTGATTGATTGAAGTAGCTCTTTGAGCATAGTTAGTTTTCCTTTAGATCAGGTGCTAAACAGTGATGGACCAAACTCTAAGCTATCTGAATTAAAGGCTGATGCTTTCTTCTGGAAATATGGCACAAGCCCTTATTTTATGGCCTCCTTGAGCGCATTCTGAGCATTAAGGGAAGCCTGCTAACCACGACGATGACAAGAACGATAAAACTCTTTTTACACTTTGCACCTTTCGAACATGCAGTCCATAGTGAGCAGGTTGCTATGGCAACACGGTGTCACCTCCTACAGTGATAGGGATGTGATAACGCAGCACAAAGCATGCTGTGGTTGATACGCCATCCTCTCAAAGAGCAAGCCAGCTAACCTGGCTTGAGTCCCAGGCCTGCGGGTGGTGAATTGTCGTTTGTTTAGGGTCTCTGCGTTGTTTGATTTGTGTTGTTTACATGATGGTTTCGGTCTAGGATGCTCATTTGCTGTTTTATTTGTTTTTATGGATTGTCCAGTTTTGCAGGCCATCCAGAGTCCTCTGGAGTTGAATGACTAATATATTCCAAATCAACCAACCAACCATTGGACCTGGTTGTTATTTAAAAGAACTTCAGAAGAACTTCAAGGACTGTAGGCCAGACTAGAGATTTGAAACATATCCTAAGAAAGACTGTGGGAAATTGAGAGAACCATATGAAGGTATCCAGAAAGCTACAGTAGTTAACTTCCTTGAGTCCATGATAATAATAATAATAATAATAATAATAAATTTTTATTTGTAGCCCGCTCTCTCTCCCCAGAGGGACTCGAGGCGGGGCACAGGAAAATTAAAAAACAATAAACACAAACAGAATACATAATTTAAAATCACAATTAAACAAATCCTGCGCTAAAAACATCTATAAAAACTAAAAACTGTCCCTAAAACCCCTTAACACTACAAATAATTAAAATTACCCTAAAACCCCAGGACAGGGAGGCTATCCCAAGCCGGCCAGACGGAAAAAGTAGGTTTTCAATTTGAGACGGAAGGAGCGGAGGTCCGTGGTCGTCCTAATATCGGGGGGAAGGTCGTTCCAGACCTTCCCCCCGATATTAGGGGGGAAGTTTGTGTCTATGGAGGTTCTCAGTCCTCCAAGGTCATGGTTGTCCCAAAGGTGCTTTTTCAGGAGGCAACTGGACCTCCTGGTTTTTCTTCGAAGACGTTTTTCTTCTCAGCCAAGAAGCTTCTTCAGCTCTGACTGGATGGTGGATGGATGGATCCAGTCAGAGCTGAAGAAGCTTCTTGGATGAGAAGCGAAACGTCTTCGAAGAAAAACCAGAAAAGTCTAGTTGTCTCTTGAAAAAAAAGCACTTTGGGCATGTGACTTTGTGTTCTTCTGCTCTAGATACAGATATTAACTTTTAAGGTTGCAATACAACACAATACAATACAATAGCAGAGTTGGAAGGGACCTTGGAGGTCTTCTAGTCCAACCCCAGCCTAGGCAGGAAGCCCTGTACCATTTCAGACAAATGGCTATCCAACATCCTCTTAAAGACTTGCAGTGTTGGGGCATTCACAACTTCTGGAGGGAAATTGTTCCACTGATTAATTGTTCTCACTGTCAGGAAGTTTCTCCTCAGTTCTAAGTTGCTTCTCTCCTTGATGAGTTTCCACCCATTGCTTCTTGTTCTGCCCTCAGGTGTCTTGGAGAATAGCTTGACTCCCTCTTCTTTGTGGCAACCCCTGAGAGATTGGAAGGCTGCTATCATGTCTCCCCTGGTCCTTCTTTTCATTAAACTAGACATACCCAGTTCTGGATGAAATAAGAAGTAATCGAAATAATAGTTATGGATGAAATAAGAAGGGCAAGCTTTCTCTCTCTCTCTCTCTCTCTCTCTCTCTCTCTCTCTCTCTCTCTCTCTCTCTCTCTCTCTCTCTCTCTCTCTCTCTCTCTCTCTCTCTCTCTCTCTCTCTCTCTCGTTCTCTCCCAGGCTCCAATCACTTATGAGGCCCTCATGCAAATTGAGTATCTGGATATGGTCCTTAATGAAAACTTTCGGATGCATCCAGGCACAGGGCGACTTCTAAGAGTGTGTAAAAACACCATCAAATTAAATGGAATCACCATTCCCAAGGGCATGAGTATTGAGATTCCACCTGCCATCTTGCACTTCAATCCAGAATACTGGCCCGAACCTGAGCAATTTAAACCTGACAGGTACCCTTTGATATCTGGGTGGGGTTTTTTTTGTTTTTTTTGTTTTAATACTTTCATTTCTCACAATCAATGACTTGATGTTAAAGAGATCAACCTGGGTTGAATCTTCCAGACCGAGACCTTGTGAGGCGATCTTGGCAATGGCCAAAGTTGGCCTGCTTGTAAGGCAGAGAAATCACCATATTTTTCAGCGTATAAGACGCTCCAGAATATAAGACGCACCTTAGTTTTTGGGGAGGAAAATAAGAAGAAGAAAAATTCTGCCTCTGCCTACCAGCATGCATGGTAACAGGGTCAGCCAATGAAAAGGCATAGCAACTAAGTCAGCCAATGAGAGCTATTTGGACTCTGAAATTTGCTGTGTGAACAGCAAGGAGACAGGAAGGAGCCTGGCTTAGCCGAGAACTGAAAGTGAAACTGCTTATGTTTTGCTTGCATTATACTGGAAAAACCTGCTTTTGGTAATGTATTGTATATTATCATTATTATTATTTTGTATCCTGCTGAATCAGCGGTTCAGTGGTTCAAATCCCAAGTAATAGAGTAAGCTCCCGTTACTTGTCTGCCAACCTAGAAGTTCGAAAGCAGGTAAAAAATGCAAGTAGACAAATAGGGACCACCTTTGGTGGGAAGGAAACAGCATTCCATGTGCCTTCAACATTGAGTCATGCCAGCCACATGACCCTGGAGACATCTTCGGACAGCGCTGGCTCTTCGGCTTTGAAACGGAGACGAGCACCGCCCTCTAGAGTCAGGAAAAACTAGCACATATGTGCGAGGGGAACCTAAGATTGAAGGGAATTCAAGAGGGGTTGGACTTAGACTGTGGACATGTAATGATTCCAGGCTAACTGCTCTATTGACTCCACCCACCCCCAGGCTCTGCCTGTCCTTTTCCTACAGCGGTTGACAATTGCAATTGACTGAATGTCGGCTTGTCCCAACAGATTTAGCAAAGAGGTCAAAGAACAGATCAATCCTTATACTTTCTTGCCTTTCGGAGCTGGTCCCCGGAATTGCATTGGGATGAGATTCGGTCTCCTTACCATGAAGGCCGCTGTAGCCAGCCTGATGCAGCATCTCACCTTCCAGCCCTGCAAAGAAACTCAGGTGAGGATCAGGAAAGGAGCTGTGCTCACCTAGAGGAGGAAAGCAACAGGTTGGTGTTGTATCCCCCCACCCCCCACCTCCTTCCTCTCGCCGTAGCAGAGACAGACGAGCTAATGAAAGTGTCATGCAGGCAACTATTCTGGAGAGGAAAAGCTCCGACAGGTAACGCTTCACCTGCAGCCCACATAACACCAGGTATTGGGAAGATGCAGCTTGTAGTTTTGTGGCTTAACCCTGGAGAGTTAAATACATCCTTAAATACATCTTGTCTGTATCTTTCCTATTGTAGATCCCACTGGTGATGTCCCCGACTGGGATCTTCAGAAGACCTACAAAACCCATCGTCTTGAAGATCATTCGCAGAGCCTAAATCAAGGTAGATATTCTACACACCCCCACCCTAGCAATGGAGCGTCTATGCATTTTTAAGGACTGTTTTTTAAACGGAAAAAAGATTTTACCTGGCTATTATGAACTGTCTGTCTGTCTGTGTGTCTATGCCTGTCTGTCTCTGTCTCTCTCTCTCTGTCTGTCTCTCCCTCTGTCTCTTTGTCTCTCTCTCCCTCTCCCTCTCTATCTGTTTCTCTCCCTCTCTGTCTCTCTCTCTCCCTCTCTCCCTCTGTCTCTATGTCTCTCTCTCCCCACTCTCCCTCTGTCTCTCTGTCTGTCTCTCCCTCTGTCTCTGTGTCTCTCTCTCCCTCTCTCCCTCTCCCTCTATCTCTCTGTCTGTTTCTCTCCCTCTCTGTCTCTCTCCCCCCTCTCTTTTTTCTCTCCCCCCTCTCTCTGTCTGTCTTTGTGTGCCTATCTCTCTGTCTCCCCCTCTCCCCCTCTGTGTCTATGTCTCTCCCTCTGTATCTATGTCTCTCTCTCTCTCCCCCTCTCTCCCTGTCTCTCCCTCTGTCTATGTCTCTCTCTCTCCCTCTCTCCCTCTCTGTCTCTCTCTCTGTCTCTCCCTCTCCCTCTCTCCCTCTATCTATGTCTCCCTCTCTCCCTCTGTGTCTATGCCTATCTCATTGTCTCTCTCTCCCCCTCTCTCCCTCTGTCTATGTCTCTCTCACCCCCTCTCTCCCTCTCTCCCTCTGTGTCTATGTCTCTCTCTCTCTGTCTCTCCCTCTCCTTCTGTCTCTCCCTCTCTCTCTGTGTGTGTCTCTCTGTCCCTCTCTCCCTGTATGTAATTGTAGGAGATGTAACAGCACGAAGAGATTAACTCTTGAAGATGAAATTTGCCAGTTTGCCTTGTTTTGCAACTCTGGTTTTCCCTCTGCCACTCCACTGAATCGTGTTCTAAGTGAAGTGAATGAACTCTTTGCTTGGTTGGACCAGCCGATGGGAGGAGGCCGGAACCCTCCAAAACCCGAGTCCTGTCAGGCCAGGAGGGGCCGCCAGCCTTGGAAGTCATAGGAGTTCCATAAGGATTAACAGAGGCTATTATTCTCCCTCCTTGCATAATGTTTGTTTGGAACCCCCGTGCAAGTATTTCGTAACTGGTGGCGTGGAGAAATAAGAAGAACTGAATAAAAAGTCCGCTACGTTTTCCTGTATTGTTCAAACGCAAAATCTGGAGAAGGCAGGCAATAGCTGCTCTCTAAGAATCGGTTCTTAATAATAAATAAACTCAATGAAGGAAAAAAAATAATTGGCTCCGAAACTGTTCTTCAGGCACACCCACTTATGCAACAGTTGTGGAAGTGTTGAATGCCAACAAAAACTCCGAAGCCATTGACGTTGCAAAGTTTTGTGACTGTGCTTTGTTTAAAAAATATTTAAAAAAAATCTCTGGTGGTGTTTTTAGGAAGGTAGCAGAATAATGGACTAAAAAAAAAAAGGAGATGTTTGTGAACACCCAGAAATCCACTTACTGTCATATTTTGATGCAATAGGCAGTTATTCCAGCATGACACAATCATAATTTCCTGACAGTGAGAACAATGAATCAGTGGCAGAGAAGTTGCCACCAGAAGTTGTGAATGCCCCAACACTGCAAGTCTTTAAGAAGAGGTTGGATAGCCATTTGTCTGAAATGGTATAGGGTTTCCTGCCTAGGCAGGGAGTTGGACTAGATGACCTCCAAGGTCCCTTCCAACTCTGCTATTGTATATATGTATATATAATCCCAAATTTTGGAGTTTGGAACATCCAGTTTATAATGTCCAAGATTTTAAGTCCTTGGGTGCTTTTTTTTTTTTTTTTTGGCTCTGTAGACTTCCTTATTTCCATTTAGGTAGTGTGGACTGAAGGAAGGAAGGGGAAGGGAAGAAAGGAAGGAAAGGAAGGAAGTGGAAGGGAAGAAAGGAAGGAAAGGAAGGAAGGGAGGAAGGGGAAGGAGGAAATGAAGGAAGGGGAAGGGAAAGGAAAGGAGAAAATGAAGGAAGTGGAAGGGAGGAAAGGAGGAAATGAAGGAAGTAGAAGGGAAGGGAAGGAGGGAGGGAAGGAAGGAAGTAGGAAGGAAGGAAGGAAGGGGAAGGAGGAAATGAAGGAAGGGGAAGGGAAAGGAAAGGAGGAAATGAAGGAAGTGGAAGGGAGGAAAGGAGGAAATGAAGGAAGTAGAAGGGAAGCGAAGGAGGGAGGGAAGGAAGGAAGTAGAAGAGAAGGAGGGAGGGAAGGAAGGAAGTGGAAGGGAAGGAAAAGAAAGGAAAGATCTCTTAGAGGATGGAAAGAAAGAAGGAAGAAAGGAGAAGAAGGATGAAGGAGAAGGAAGGAAAGGAATATCCAAATTATTTTCAGCAAAAGCAATGAGGAAAGAATCCTTTTTTCAAAACAATAATAATAATAATAATCAGCCTCAGAAGAGAGAAATATCTGCATGTAGTAATCCAAGCAGGCTTTTCTAAGTAGGATATTTAAAATGAATTATTGTTAATCTAGGTGTAATATGTTGCCAACGCCTCCCCCCCCCCCCCCCCCGGTTACACCAACCCTTCAGAAACGAAATCATTAGTGTAACTGCATATGCTGTTCATACTCTTTAAGATAGGGGGGGAAACTCCTGAATTAATTCTGTGCCAGAAGACAATTACTGTCTGCTGTTCCCATTGCACAAGGCCACATGCATCAAGGGGTAACAAGATAACATTAATAAGCATTTTGCAGAGAAAATTAGATCAATAATGCTTCGATGGCACAACGTCTAATTTGAAAATGATGCCCCCGATGAGTTGGCAGGAGACAAGCAAGGCATTTCTCGATGCCTCACCTTCATTCCACCTTCTTTTATTTTTTCGCTCTGACGGAAGGCAACGCAGGCCGTCCTCGAATTATGACTGCCATCGAGGCAAAAACCTCTGTTGTTAAGTGAGACCCTTGTGAAGGGAGGGTCGTCCCGTTTCCTGGCCACCGCCGTTAAGCGAATCACGGCAGGTGATCAGTCAGTCATACGGTTGAGAAGGGAATCGGGCTTGTCCGCCGAAGGTCGCGAAAGTGGATCACAGGACCTTGGGACACGCCAACGGTCATAAGTATGAGTCAGTTGCCAAGGATCGGAATCTTGAGCCCGTAACCGTGGGGATGCTGCACTGGTCGTAAGTGTGAAAAACGGTCATAAATTCACTTTTAACCAACCTAAGAGAAAATCCCTACCTGGGAGAACGATTTATAAACACAACTCGCCTCCCGAAGTTGTGAGTGCTCCATCCTTGGAACCTTTTAAGAAATTGGACAGCCATTTGTCCAAAATTGTAGAAGGTCTCCTGCTAGAGCAGGATCAGAAGACCTCCAAGGTCCCATCTAACTCTGTTATTCTGTTATAAAACCATTTTTGAACCATCCCTCAGAATTAGAATATAACAACAGCAACAACAGAGTTGGAAGGGACCTTATAAGTCATCTAGTCCAAAGAGGAGAGCCTACACCATTTCTGACAGGTGGCAGTCCAGTCTCTTCTTGAAAGCCTCCAAGGATGAAGCTCCTACAACTTCCGAAGGCAACTTCTGTTCCATCGGTTGATTGTTCTCATTGTCAGAAAGTTCCTTCTTATTTCCAGGTTGAATCTCTCCTTGGTCACTTTCCACCCATTGTTCCTTGTCTGGCCTTTGGGTGCTTTGGAGAACAGCTTGACCCCTTCCTCTCTTGTGGCAGCCCCTCCAATATTGGAAGACTGCTTTCCTGTCTCCCCTGGTCCTTCTCTTCACTAGACTAGCTGTTCCCAGCTCCTGCAACTGTTCTTCAAAGGTTTTAGCCTTCTAGAAAAGTCTTGACATAAGGAAACAGATTCTCAAAGGACCTGGGTAGAGTGTTAACTTGAATCTCTCCTTGGTCAGTTTCCAACCATTGTTCCTTCTTCGACCTTCAGGTGCTTTGGAAAATAGCTTGACCTCCCTCCTCTCTGTGGCAGCCCCTCAAATAGTGGACGACTGCTCTCCTGTCCCCCCCGGTCCTTCTCTTCACTAGACCAGCCATGCCCAGTTCCTGCAACCGTCCATTGTATGTTTTAGCCTCCAGTCCCTTAATCCTCTTGGTTGCTCTTCTCTGCACTCTTTCTAGAGTCTCAACCTCTTTTTTATAGTGTGGTGACCAAGCCTGGATGCAGGACTCTTAGGTGTGGCCTTACCAGGGCTTTATAGAGTGGTCTTAGTACCTCCCTTGATCTTGATTGCATCCCTCTGTTCATGCAGTTTAGGATTGCATTGGCTTTTTCGGTTGCTGCCGCCCACTGATGGCTCATGTTTATGAATGTGAGTAGCCTCATCGTCTCGAAAGGAAGAAGCATCTCCTCGGAAAATGCTTGTTTCCTTTCAACCGTTTCCTCTTTCCTCCTCCACGTTTTGCCAAGCAGGGAGAGATTCTCAAGTTGTATTTTTAGCGTTTTGTTTGGTGTGAGGCAAAGGTATCTCTTGACCTTCTCGTGATGGCATTTACACTGTAGAGCGCAGGGGTGAACTAGCTCTGATCGTCTCCTTTTCAAGTCTTCCTCTGAAAAGGCGGAAGGCAGATGAAAAAAAGAAAGAGAACCTAGAAGAAACTTCCCACTCGTTCGGTTTCCTCCCCTGGAATTCAACACAGCTTGGTTGACGTTTTAAAAATGAGTTGTTATTATCTCAACAGCTCCAGAAAAACCTGAGGGGTAAATCCATTATTGCTGTATATTATTGTTCCTAGCTGGAGTTAGAAGCTAAGGAGGTGTTTTTTTTCCTCCCCCCTTCCCTTTAAAAGCAAACTTGCCTTGCTGGAGAACCATATCATTTCCCCCCAAGTACTTTTCCTGGCGGGGAACATAATGGGAATTGGCCAAGCTCCATTCCGTTGCAACTCCAGGAGCTAAAGATGTTGGGAAGAGCCGTTGCAATCGTTCCCAAAGGCAGACGAGTCCTCGGGGCGAGCCAAAAGTTTCAGGAGATTGCACCACACGGCCGAAAAGAGCGAAACAAGATTGCACGGGGGTGGAAGTTTTTGTTTTAATTTTTTAAAATCTTGTTTATTGATGAGAAGGTGGAAGGAGGGGAAATAGAGCAAGGTTTAGATCGTTCCGGAGTTCATAACCGTTGAAAATTAACAGACCTGTCTCCACGTGGGGCTTCAAAAGATCCTTAACTCCAGGGGTCGAGAAAGGTAGCGTTGACTAGAAGTCAAGGGAATTGCAGATGTGTAAAGTTTGCGCCGGACTTTTCCCCCTTGGTCCCTTCCCATTGTTCATCTCTCATTCTCCAATCAAGGGTTAGAAGAGAGGTTTTGGAAACAGTCACTCTACGTGTTGGCGTCCAGGGCTGGGCTGCTGGGGAGCTCTAGCTAAGATTCTGCGCAGTTCGGAAAACCCCCAAATAACTCTCCTGGCTGGCCATGCCCCACCCCGCCCCTCCCAGGAGTCCCCACACAGCCCGTTTTGGGTGCAGGTAAGTGCAGGGCATGCGTGGAGGCTTGGGGAGGGCAAAAAATGGGCCTACCGGAAGTTTGGGAAGGCCGGAAATGGACCACTATACTGTACTGTACTGTACTGTACTGTACTGTACTCTACTCTACTCTACTCTACTCTACTCTACTCTACTCTACTCTACTCTACTCTACTCTACTCTATTCTATTCTTCTACTCTACTCTACTCTATTCTATTCTTCTACTCTACTCTACTCTACTCTACTCTATTCTTCTACTCTACTCTACTCTACTCTACTCTACTCTACTCTATTCTTCTACTCTACTCTACTCTAACTTTATTCTACTCTAACTCTAACTCTAACTCTATTCTATTCTATTCTATTCTATTCTATTCTATTCTATTCTATTCTATTCTATTCTATTCTATTCTTCTACTTTACTATTCTCTTCCTCCTCCTCTCCTCTCCTCTCCTAACCTCCCCTCCCTCTATTATTCTATTCTATTCTATTCTATTCTATTCTATTCTATTCTATTCTATTCTATTCTTCTACTCTACTCTTCTCTACTCTACTGTTCTCTAGTCCTATTCCTATTTCCGTCCCTGTCCCTGTCCCTCTCCTCTCCTCTCCTCTCCTCTCCTATCCTATCCTATCCTATCCTATCCTATCCTATCCTATCCTATCCTTCCCTACCCATAGTCCCATTTTAAAACAAGTGCAAAGCAGTGACCGAAGGACAAGCCACCCTTTGTGGCAGGGTTTTCTGGCGCACACTAGGAGCCCGCAAGGTTCGGCATGCCTCCTTCCTTCCACCAGGCCCCTGTGCCACACCGAAGCAATTAGGGATTGTGAGAATGACTCCCCCTCTCCCCCGATATGCAAATTGCTTCCCTTCCCGTCCAACTGCTTAGCCTTAGCAGATTCACACGCCCGCCCGCACACACAACACAGGCCAGCCATGCCTCCCATACAATTCACAGCGCTCTGACTCACCTGAAGAAGGAGAGCCTTGTGAATCTGCAACATTTCAAGGAGGAGGAGGAGGAGGAGAAGAAGGAGGAGGTGGGCGGGCTGCCCCCTTTCCAGAGTAACAAATGTTATTAAAAGGCATTAGCTCTCCTAAGCCACAGCTACCGCTCACAAAAGCCTGGGCTTTGGAATAATAAAGGGGGAAAAAACCATGTTGCTACCGCTATCCTTCTTGGAGAAGGCAGGCCGAGGAGGGATAGGAGAAGACCATGAATAATGCAGGAGGAATATCGTTCAGGTGGCTACGCCTGCTTGAGCTCATTTGGTTTGAGAACGACATTAAAAGGGAGGCTAAGTCCTCGGCTGGAAGCTCTCTTAGGATACTTGAAGAGCACGGCAGAAGATGATTGGAGGGAGAAAGAATTGGAGTCCTGATTCAAGGCGGCGATCTGCTCATTTTAATCGGGCATGGGAGGACTTGGGGTCTCCAAACGAGAAGGTGGCCCTATCAGCTTATAGAAGGCTGGTTTAAGCGAAGGCATGGCTTGGTTGTGGGCTACCGAGTCTGCGCAGAACCTTTAGTGAACACAAAGATAGATCTTCTCCATGACAGTCTCTCCCTAACTTGGCTATTCTATTCTATTCTATTCTATTCTATTCTATTCTATTCTTTGTTCTCTTCCTTATCCTAGTTTATTCCTTCTCTTCTCTTCTCTTCTCTTCTCTTCTCTTCTCTTCTCTTCTCTTCTCTTCTCTTCTCTTCTCTTCTCTTCTCTTCTCTTCTCTTCTCTTCTCTTCTCTTCTCCTCTTCTCTTCTCTTCTCTTCTCTTCCCTTCCCTATTCTATTCTATTCTATTCTATTCTATTCTATTCTCCTTATTCTCTTCTCATCTCTTCCCAATTCTCTTCTCTTCTCTTCTCTTCTCTTCTCTTCTCTTCTCTTCTCTTCCTTTCCCTTCCCTTCCCTTCCCTATTCTATTCTATTCTATTCTATTCTATTCTATTCTATTCTATTCTATTCTATTCTATTCTATTCTATTCTATTCCTTATTCTCTTCTCATCTCTTCCCAATTCTCTTCTCTTCTCTTCTCGTCTCGTTTTAATGGTTCTTTCAACCCTGAGGGGGAATTTTTGATAATGTCAGGTGCCCGAGGCCAGAAAAGAACCAGGAGCCGGCAGTGGTCACTGTTTAAATCTTTAAACAAACAGGCAGAGGGTGGGGTGGGGGATACAGGAATTCAGGTGCATCTCTCTCTCTGCCTTTCAGCTCTTCGGGTTCCACCTGGTAGCTGGCAACAGTTGTTGGCCTCCTGCGATTTGGCAATGTGTTTAAAGTAAACCAACTTTGCTGTTGGCCAAGGGAGGGGAAAGGCTCCTTAGGAAGAAGGAATGCAGAATTCTGTAGCTGGCACGCAAATGTTTTTCTCCATTCACCTGTAGCTCAGTTCCCTTTGGCAAAAGTTCACTTCCTTGTTTTCACTGTGTCACCCTTGCAAGACGATCAGAAAACAAGCACTGTCTTTTTTTTAACCACGTGAGTTGGGTGTGTGGTTTGAGGCTTGGCTTTATCGAATGGTTGACTCACATCCTGGCCTTACGAATGCAATCGGGACCAGAAACAACGGCACAGTCGTTCAACGGTCCGATTGTTAAGTGAGGCACCACGGGACTGGAGCTGATTTTACTTCTGGGTGTTGTTGTTTTTTTGGCAAGGAAACCACTGTGGTCATTAAATGACACTTTAGGGGACCACAGCTGATGACCCTCTGGCTTCCCCAATGTCTTTGCTTGTCAGAAGCCAGCTGGGAAGGTTGCAAAATTTGATCCTTTGATTGCCGGAGGCTGCAATTCTCAGAAGTGTGACTCAGTGGCCAAGTTCCCAGGTTACAATCACGTGAATGCAGGGACGCTTATAAGTGTGAAAACAGCAATGGATTTCTGGGACTTGGGGTGAACTTGAGCCAGAGGTGGGATTCAGCAGGTTCTGACCAGTTCTGGAGAACCAGTAGCGGAAAATTTTGAGTAGTTCAGAGAACCGGTAAATACCACCTCTAGCTGGCCGCGCCCGCATCTATTCTCTGCCTCCTGAGTCCCAGCTGATTGGGAAGGAATGGGGATTTTGCAGTATCCTTCCCCTGCCACACCCACCAAGCCACACCCACAGAACCAGTAGTAATTTTTTTTAAATTCCATCACTGACTTGAATCCAGGTGCCCCTTACTCCAAAACCAATTCTTTAACCGTTTCGGATAGGTATTTCAGATTTAGTAACTCAGCTTGCCGCGTCCCTGAACTGGTTCTATCGGTGGTGCAAACCATCTTGGAATCTTCATTGCAAAAATTTTACTTTTCCCCTGCTGTTTTTTAATCGTTGTGCATATGCGCAGACCTTTTGCGTGTCAAACGATAGTAATGCCGATAGCAACCCACCCCTGGGCTGAAGGTCAGATGGGTGACCTTCTCCACTCCCAAATCCTCCTTCTTAATGCTTGCACCCTCCCGGATCCATTGAGGTCACCACCCCGTGCAGCTTTCCAATGCTCGTCCCCAAAATTGGACTGAGCCCCCGTGGGTCAATCTTTTGTGACTTTGTGTCCGAAGAGCTCACAACTTCCTGGCCCCGAATCTCTTCCCGAGAACAGATTTATCTTCATCAGAAACAGCTCCATTTAAAACAGAGGAAACTTGCAAGCTCAGGTTATGGCTGACCTTATCTTGCTCTGGCGTGCTTTTCTGTCAGATAAATCAGCTTTTTTTTTATTACCATGTAATCTTTTCTGCGCATGCAAGAGCTGTGACAGGTGCCAGATAAAATAGCTTTGGGTAATAAAGTTGTCTTTTAAATAAGAAAGTACATATATACACTCCTACTTTCCAATATGACTGGAGTGATTTGAAGATGCAGGACTTTTCCTAGGCAAGCAAAGAGCCCTGAAGAAATGTTTCTTTGATTCTCAGTCTCAGATTTTATTAAAAACTAGTTTTTCTCCAGCTATTCAATGAGCAAGTGAAATTTATCTTTAAATCCATGTTAGGCAGCTGTGGCTCGGATTATTTACTCAGTCCCCCCCAAAAACCCACATTCAGAGTTTTCTGGATACCCAAATATGACCTCTCACCATGGATGAGCTATTTCTGCTTGGCTTTATTAAGGTTGATGACATGGATATTGCTTTTGCTTTTTTTTAATATATCTATATCTGTATTTTTATATTTTAACTCATTTTAAAATCTATTTTAATCTATAAATAAATTATTGTAACTAATTTTTAACCTATTTTCAATCTATATGTAAGTATTTTTATATTTTTAACTCATTTGTAATATATTTTCAATTTATATATAAGTATTTTTAACTCATTTGTAATCTATTATCTATCTATCTATCTATCTATCTATCTATCTATCTATCTATCTATCTATCTATCTATCTATCTATCTATGTATCTATCTATCTATCTATCAATCCTCTATCTATCTACTATCAATCATCTATCTATCTATCTATCTATCTATCTATCTATCTATCTATCTATCTATCTATCTATCTATCTATCTATCTATCTATCTATCTATCTATATCTCTATCTATCTATCTATCTATCTATCTATCTATCTATCTATCTATCTATCTATCTATCTATCTATCTATCTATCTAGCCTCTATCTATCTATCTATCTATCTATCTATCTATCTATCTATCTATCTATCTATCTATCTATCTATCATCTATCTATCTATCTATCTATCTATCTATCTATCTATCTATCTATCTATCTATCTATCTATCTATCTATCTATCTATCGTAAGTATTTGTATATTTTTAACTCATTTTTAATCTGTTTTTAATCTAGACCGGACTTTTACAAAAGCACATATAGTGTGGCTACCATTTGGTTTAAGCACATTTTAACAATACTACAAGCCAGGATTTTTAAGAATGGAGAGAAGGAGAAAGAGACAGCACTCTGCAGCAGAGAGTTCATCCGAGCCATGGAAGCAGCAGAAAAAGGAAGAGCGTACGGCAGGCAGACAGTCTGTTCCAGTAAGAAACTCAACTGTAGTCGCCTTTTCAGATAAATTTAATTGATGTGACTCGTTGGAATGGGACTTACAAACCGAACTTGGAAGCAAACAGCATGTAGAAGTGTCTCCCTCCCTCTTGGTGTGGGGCAGGTACTTCCTTTTGGAGAGCAGGGCAAAACCTGGTTTTGCAGGCATCTAAGATTGTACCTAGGCACAACATGACGGTCTTCTAACCTAGCTGTATCAGAAGACTTTCTTCAACCATTGTGCCAAGAACTTTCTCCCAAAATAGAAATCTTTCCCTGAATGTCTAAACTTTGTTATGTCATCTGATTGGCACCCAGAAGGCATTGTGTAATGGCATGAAGTCACTTTGTGTAGTGGCATTGTGTAATCGCATGAAGTCACCTTGTGTGGTGAGCATTATTCCATGTCTTGAGAAATGGCTTGGTGGAGGACATCTCCTTTCCATGTAGAAGAGGGGGAGTCCATTTTTTTATACCTACCGCCCACGTTTGTATCGCTGTTAGTAGTAAAATTTTCTCACCACCCGCCGGTTCCCACAGTCATGGCGATTGATAAAGTAGGGAAGTAACTTTACTTTATTAAATTTATAAAGCAGAGTTACAGCAAGTTGAAGCATGCACGGGCGATACAGAGAGTATGTTTTCAGAAATTGAAATTGTCACGGGGAATTTTATGAACACCTAATGAAAATGTTTTTAAATAATGCTTTTTTTCAGAAAGTCAATTAAATTTTTTTTTTAAAAAGGGAAGTGCTTCAGTATAGGACAAAACCCCCCTACCGCCCACCATGAAAGCTGGAACGCCCACTAGGGGGCAGTAAGGACCAGGTGGACTACCACTGATGTAGAAAGTCCCACGTTTAATATCTGTCACTTCCTGGTGAGATTAAAGCTGATGACAAACTCAGGGGTTTCCCCCCATATTTTACAATGGCCGTCCTATTCAACAGTTGTGTTCAGACAGGATGCTGGTATGGTTTTTATTGTGAAATCTTTTCATGATCCACAGGTGCTTTTATTTATTTATTTTATTTTATCAAATTTATACCCCGCCCTTCTCCTTGTTAGGACCCAGGGCGGCGCACAGGCATCATTAAAAACCATTACAAAACAATACAAACTCTTAAAAGCATATTAAATTAACCTAAAACCCGTGCTAAAAAACCCTTTAAAACCCTAAAAATTTAAAATGTATAAATATAGTCAGAAACGGGGGGCTACGCTAGGCCGACTTGTTGGAATAGATACGTCTTCAAGCGTTGGCGGAAGAGGCGGAGGTCCGAGATGGTACGAAGGTCGGGGGGGGTAGGTCGTTCCAGCGGGCCGGGCCCGCCACAGAGGAGGCCCTTCCCCTGGGTGTCGCCAACCGGCATTGCCCGGCCGACGGCACCCTGAGAAGGCCCTCTCTGTGGGAGCGGATCGGACGAAGGGATGTATGGGGCAGAAGGCGGTCTCGTATATAGCTAGGCCCCGAGCCATGTGGCGATTTGAAGATGGTCGTTAACACCTTGAAGCGCACTCGAAAGGCCACAGGCAGCCAGTGCAGCTTGCGCAGGAGAGGTATTATGTGGGCTTGCCTTGGGGCTCCCGTAATCACCCGCGCGGCCGCATTCTGTACTAACTGTAGCTTTCGAGTGCACCTCAAGGGGAGCCCCATGTAGAGAGCGTTACAGTAATCCAGCCGAGAAGTCACAAGCGCTTGAGTGACTGTGCGAAGTTTTCTTCTCTCCAGGTACAGCAGCTCTCCACAAAACCTCTTTGATCTATTTCATCACCTTTCTACCCCGGCAGTCAAGGAACCCCCAGGCAGCCCCCAGGGAGATGAGGTAGGAAGTGTCTTTGGCAGAAGAAGAAGAAGAAGAAGAAGGAAATCCAAGAGAGAACTCAGAAAGTTGCGCCGCTACACAACGCGGCCCCTCGGATGCTTGTGGCATGAGTCACACAAAATGAAGCGATGTGTGTATTATATAAGCAAGTTTTTTTAAAATTATTATTATTATTATTTTAAAGCCAAGACAGGAGGGATCCTAAGATTTACTGGCACGCCCAACCTTCCTTGAAAACAGCGTGAGAAAATGTCTAAACGGCCATTTAATTCTGTAGATTCAGATTCCTGCTGTCAGGTGACATGAAGGCACAACAGGAAGGAAGGGAGGAAGATGGAGGGGAGGGAGAGATGGATGGAAGGAAGGAAGATAGAGGGGAAAAGGGGGAGGAAGGAAGGAAGATGGAGGGAGGAAGGAAGAAAAGGAGGGAGGGAGGGAGGAAAGAAGGAAGGAAGGGAGGAAGATGGAGGGGAGGGAGGGAGGAAAGGAAGGAAAGAAGATAGAGGGGAAAAGAGGGAGGAAGGGAAGGAAGGAAGATGGAGAAAGGAAGGAAGAAAAGGAAGGAGGGAGGGAGGGAGGAAGATGGAGGGGAGGGAGGGAAGGAAGGAAGGAAGATGGAGGGATGGAGGAAGAAAGGGAAGGAAGGAAGGAAGGAAGGAAGGAAGGAAGGAAGGAAGGAAGGAAGGAAGGCAGGCACCACTGCCTCTTTGCAGCCTCCAGAACGTCTACTCCCCAGGTTTCACAAGGACTCTGGGCACCAACTTCAACATGATGGGCTTCTTCGTCTTGAGGAATCCTTTGTCGTCCAGCTCCAAGGGGATCTTCCCCATTGACCAAAAGAAAGGAAGATAGAAAACATCACAAGGATGGGAATTAAACAGAGGCGATTCCACTAAAAAAGTGACTACCAAGATCCATGTTTTACAAACATGCAGGTGTGGGATTCAGCCGGTTGGGACCGGTTCGTGCGAACTGGTTGTTATGATTTTGCATAGTTTGGAGAACCGGTAAAATCAACCACCGGCTAGCCCCACCCCCCTGCCCCACCCTGCCCCATATATTATGTTTCCTTCACCACACAGTCCAGACCATCCAGCTAATCTCCAGGCCTCACCTACTCTGCTCACCATGCCTTCTCTGCATGCTACCTGCCTGCCCTTCGCCTGGAGTTGGGGTCCAGGGACATGCTATTCCCTGGCTCCAGCCTTGGTCAGGAGCCATCGCTCACTCACTGCCCATCTCGGCCAGTGTCAGTGTCAGGGCCTGGGCCAAGGGTCTCCAACCTTTGCAACTTTAAGTCTGAAGGACTTCAGCTCCCAGACTTCTCCAGCCAGCAAAGCTGTCAGTGTCAGGGCCTGGGCCAGGGGTCCCCAACCTTTGCAACTTTAAGTCTGAAGGACTTCAGCTCCCAGAATTCTCCAGCCAACAAAGCTGTCAGGGCCTGGGCCAGGGGTCTCCAACCTTTGCAACTTTAAGTCTGAAGGACTTCAGCTCCCAGACTTCTCCAGCCAGCAAAGCTGTCAGTGTCAGGGCCTGGGCCAGGGGTCCTCAACCTTTGCAACTTTAAGTCTGAAGGACTTCAGCTCCCAGAATTCTCCAGCCAGCAAAGCTGTCAGTGTCAGGGCCTGGGCCAGGGGTCTCCAACCTTTGCAACTTTAAGTCTGAAGGACTTCAGCTCCCAGAATTCTCCAGCCAGCAAAGCTGGCTGGAGAAGTCTGTGAGCTGAAGTCCTTCAGACTTAAAGTTGCAAAGGTTGGAGACTCCTGCTTTAGCGGATGAGCAGGAAGCAGCTTCCAACCCCAGTTGTAAAACTCACCGGCGTCTCCTTGCAGGTTTGTAAGCGAAATCTTTGCAGCGCGACCACCAGGCCCATTTTCAGCATCAGGAGGGCGAAGCGCATGGCGATGCAGTTCCTGGGACCCGCCCCGAAAGGGAGGAATGTATATGGGTCGAAACTCTCTTTGTTCTCTTTGCTAAACCTGTTTGGGGAAATCGGAAAAGAGTCACAGCTGAGAAAAGCTACTCTTCCCAATGGTCTGTACCCCAGTTCCCGTAACTAAGGCACCCCTTTGTCCCTTCGCCACTGGATAAACTGGGCCGAGGCCAATGAAGAACGATAAGTGTTTGTGGAGAGAGAGAGACCATTGGAGTACAGTGACTAAACAGTTGTGGTGGAACGTAGTCTTGATTCCTCGCATGGTCTGCATTTCAGAGGACCAAGAGACTGTAAATGGTTTGGTTGGCGGGAAGAGAATTAAGGCGGCCCTTCTGTACCAACTCTCAAGAGTATTTTAGGAGAAGAGTGGGCATAGCTGGGGAGGTGGCCATTATGTTCCCACGGTCTAAGTTCAACCCCTAAACCTCCATCCACCCTTATCTGGTTCCAATTTAGTGTTGATTAGATTTTTTTTGGCTTGAGCAATAAATCTTCTGAACTGCAACTCAACCTACGTTCTGATTCTCTGCCTCTGACAAGTATATTTTAAATGATGCAAGTCGGTTGCTTTAGTGCGGCAAGATTCGGTCCACAGGCGAGGAACCGTAAAGAGGAGTGTTTAGAAGTAGTTTCTGCTTAATTAATTTGGGCTTCTCAAGGTGTTGTGCCCAAGAATCCTTGAGTCTACTACAGGCATCCAATTAGTGACAGCTACAACGTAGGTCAACGAGGCCTACTTCTCATATTTTGACCCACCCGTCACGGTTCAAGGAGGGAATGTTCTCCAAATGAAAAGATGGTAGATGAATTATAATTTCCTTCCTGTACTTTTACTCTTCAACTCCTATCGGGGTTGTTGGAACATTAAACCGAGCCGTTGTCTCAGCTGCGACGGTCAATTTAGGCATCGTTTTCTCCCGTGGAGTTAATTAAATTCCACGCCCAATTTATGGATGTGGATAATAAAATAAGCCCTGTGCGACTTTGCAGATGTCAAAGAACGATCCGCGTCTCGTTTGAGAAGTTACAGCCGATGTCCAACTGACGTCCTCACAACGTCGTGTCCCTTATTCACTTGGTTTCAGAAGAAGGCGCGATTCCTCACAACGTACCTTTCTGGTCTGTACTCTTCGGGCTCCGGCCAATATTCCGGCATCCGATGAAGGACATACGCGGGAATCAAAACCACGGTGCCTTTGGGGATGGTCATTCCATGGACTTCCACGGTCTTCTTGCAAACCCTCTCCAGCCGGGTCCCCGGAGGGTAAAGGCGAAAGGTTTCATTCACCACCATGTCGAGATATTCCATCTGATGGAGGGCGTCATAGGTGGGCGGGGTCTGCACAAAAAGGCCGAAAGAAGACCACATAAACGAATATGTCATCCTAGTACAGTGATGGCTCACCTTTTTTGGCTCGCGTGCCAAAAGTGGGGGGAGCGCAGGGGGGTCGTGCGTGGACGTGCCACACCTATAATGCTATGTGCGTGACCCCCTGCTTTTGACACGCTTTTTTCTCCCTCCCCAGGCTCCAGAGGCTTTCTAGGAGCCTGGGGAGGGTGAAAACAGCCTCCCCTCCCCACCTCCAGGGCCTTCAGCAGCTTCCCTGAAGCCTCCAGATGGCAAAGAACAGCGTCAAGAGAAGGCCTAAATCAGCTGGCCAGCGCACACAAGCGCTCTGGAGCCGACAGGGCAATGCCTGGGGTGCCCTAAGAAATGGTTCCACATGCCCCCTGTGGCACCCGTGCCATCGGTTCGCCATCATGCCTCTAGTATATGAGAAAGGACTTGCTGCTTTAACTGGGAAGATTCCTGTACTATAAGCAGAATGTAATAAAGTAGTTAGCTTGAACTCTGTATGTGGTTTTTTGTGTGCCCGGCAGCTCTTAAAACGATCCCCCAAGAGAGTCACGGAGCCGCCCCTCCCCCCAAAAAGAGTCTTACCTGATTAGGAAAGGTGTCGTTGACCTCTTGGTACAATTTCTCTTGGACGTCGGGATGCAAGGCCAGACAATAAGACATGAAGCTGAGGGCGGTCCCGATGGTCTCATAGCCACCAAAAATGAAAAAAATCGACTGGGCCAAAATCTCTTTGTCTGTTAAAGCTGTCGGGCGAGAAAGGAAAGCGCAAAAGACGCTTGGGATCATCCTCACCACATTCACTCTCCCCACACACGTACACAACAGCACCTCTCTCAGATTGACTTGTGGCTTTCAAGGTAACCCGATTATCCAGGGGATCTGATTTGATCGATAACTTTAAACCGCTCTCTCTGTCTCTCTCTTTCTGTCTGTCTCTATTTCTCTCTCTCTGTCTCTCTCTCTGTGTCTCTGTCTGTCTCTGTCTGTGTCTCTCTGTCTGTCTCCCCCTCTCTCTGTCACTCTGTCTCTATCTCTCTGTCTGTCTCTCTCTGTCAGTCTCTCTCTGTCTGTCTCCCCCCTCTCTCTTTCTGTCTCTGTCTGTCTCCCCCTCTCTCTGTCGCTCTGTCTCTGTCTCTCTCTGTCTGTCTCTCTCTGTCTGTCTCCCCCCCATCTCTCTGTCTCTTATTTATATTTATTTATTTATTTGATTTATAGACCGCTCCCTCTCCCTGCAGGGACTCGGGGCGGTGCACAGGACTTAAAAACATATATAAACACAACAATAACAATATTTAAAATTAAATTAAATAATTTATCCTGTGCTAAAATTCTTACAATTTTAAAACCTCTGTTTCTGTCTCTCTCAGTGTGTGTCTGTGTGTCTGTCTCTGTCTGTCTGTCTCTGTCTCCCTCCCTCTCTCTGTGTCTGTCTCTCTCTGTCTCTTTCTCTCTCTCTGTTTTTCTTCAGTGACATTGTAACTTTGAACAGTCACTAAGCGAGTGGCTGTAAGTCAAGGATTACCTGTCTATTTCATTCATCCTCTTTCCCAGCGCCCCGTGGTTTTAGCGTCATTTGCTAATGTTCGTCTTGAGTTAATGCATGTGCATCCATGCCCTCCAAGCAACTTTATATATAGTTTTTCAAACTTTACCTTTCTCTGCATTTGGGTCCTTCGAGGTGTTGGCTGCAGCCTGTGCATCTATCATGAGCTGAAGAAAATCAACTCGGTTCTGGAATGGTAGAGAGACCGAAAACCTGTCATTAAGTATCATCTTTATTGTCATTGTGCTTGTTTGCAACGAAGTTGGTTAGGGAGATGGAACTGTCATTGATGGGTCCGATTGGCCACTGCAGGCTCAGAAGGGGCGTCTTCTTTGGTGCTCTCTGAGCACTCACAGGTTTCGTCACCCAAGGAGGGAACATCTTCCGTGCTAGAATGGAGGGAGGTTTCCTTATCATCATAGCCCTGAGGGTGTTATGACACCAGGGAAAGGAAACAAGCAAGCGCAGAGAGCACCAAGGACCCCACAGTTCTTCTTGGATCGGGGTGCCCTCTGCACAGTCACTCATGCCCTCGTGACATCCCGACTGGACTACTGTAATGCTCTCTACATGGGGCTCCCCTTGAGGTGCACCCGAAGGCTTCAGCTTGTCCAGAACGCAGCCGTGCGGGCAATTATGGGAACCTCTAGGTTCTCCCATGTAACACCGCTCCTGCGCGAGCTGCACTGGCTGCCTGTCGTCTTTCGGGTGCGCTTCAAGGTGTTAGTTATCATCTTCAAAGCACTCCATGGCACGGGACCTAGCTATCTGCGGGATTGCATTCTGCCTCATACATCCCTGCAGCCGATTCGCTCCCACAGAGAGGGACTTCTCTGGGTGCCGTCCACTAGGCTGCGCCAGCGGGCGACGTCCAGGGGAAGGGCCTTCTCTGTGGTGGGCCCGACTCTCTGGAACGACCTTCCCCCCGAAATTAGAACAACCACGGACCTCCGCTCCTTCCGACAGCTTTTAAAAACTCATTTCTTCCGTTTGGCTGGCCTAGGGTAATTTTAAGCAAATTTAATAGTGTCCAGGGGTTTTTAGGGATAGTTTTTATTTTTATAGATGTTTTTAGCGCAGGATATGTTTAATGTGATTTTAACTTTGTACTTTGTCTGTATCAACTTGTTTTTAACTTCCCTGTGCCCCGCCTCGAGTCCCTTCAGGGAGAGAGAGCGGGTTATAAATAAAATTTATTATTATTATTATTATTATTATTATTATTATTATTATTATTATTATTATTATTATTATTATTATTATTATTATTATTATTATTCCTCTTCCTCCTTCCCCCCATCACTCCACAAACTCCACTCCCTTCTAGCACTGATGAAGTTACCTAGTTGGGTCGTGCAATGTCTGCAAGAAAACAAGCAAGCTCAGAGACCACCAAAGACCCCACAGTCCTCTTCCTCCTCTTCCTGCGCTCCACAAACCCCACTCCCTTCTAGTACTGATGTAATTACCTAGTTGGGTCGCGCAACGTCTGCAAGAAAACAACCAAGGTCAGAAGAGCACCAAGGAGCCCTCATGTCAACTCTCTGAGCTACGAAATATTCTCCTTTATCAGAATCTGTTTGAAAGCGCAAGTTGGAAGTTCCTGAAACCGGCTTGAAAGGCGCAAACACACAGCGAGCCCACACAATCCCAGCTCACCAGGCCCACGGAGGAAGACCAAGCCCGAGACGAGAAGCCCAGACTCACCGCCTGGTCCTTCTTTTGCCGATCTTCTTTGATTTTTTTTATGACCCCGAAGAAGAAGTCTATGGAAGACTTTGGGAACATGCTAAAGTTGAGTTTCTCCAGCACTGGGGTAAAGAAGGGGAAAAGGACTGGGGGGGGGAGGTGTGTGTGGGGGGCGAGAAAAACAAAGAGATCATTTGCGTGAACACAACTTGCGTGAGCTGCAACACAGCGACAAGAAAAACCAGTAGGAGCACCAAGAGATCTTACCAGCCAAGATTAAAACAGGGCTGAGGAAGCTAAATCTGAGGAACTTCTTCATGTGCACGACCACTGGATCATCAGGATGGTTGAGGGAATCAATGTTGACACTGAATGAGACGCTGGTTACCACATCCAAGCTGTAGGCTGAAAAGATCCTGGAGGGATGAAGGAGAAGCAGCCTAGTGAGTGTGAAGGTTCGACCGTTAGAAGCCACCTCAGGATACATTCAACAGATGATCTCAGGGGATCCTTAACAGCTGCATGAGGGATTCCACGTATTATGGAAAATGTGAATCCGTTTGGATTACAATTTTGGATTACAGATTCCCCTGAATCTCACCGATGTTACTTACAGCTTCATATCTATGGTTTCACCGTTCTCCACTTTCTTCTGAATGTTCCTCTCCAGGATTTCATTGTAATGGTTGATGATGGGCATCATCTGAAAGGAAGACCAATGGACAAGATGCTGAAGACACTTTGCAGAATGAAAAGAACAAGTCAGCTCAGATCGCCATTTTTAAAAATTTTTTAAAATTTTGAACATGTAAACACATTGACAAAAACACACACAACATTTACACACCCCATCGGAACTTCATGTTCCTTCTTATAGCAGATATCTATCGGTACATCTTTATGTACTCTATTTCCGTCTCAATTCATTTCTATTCAATTTTACACTTTTAATCCCCTTATTTCATTCTCTCTTACTTATCAGTCTATCTTTGGCTATTTACAACAGGCAGTCTTTGTTACTCTTCTACTAGTATTCAATTTTTCCTAGATTTATAAATCCTATCTTTCTTAGACTTTTGTCACTAATTTCTACTGCATCTATAATACAAACGTCTTTTTTCAGGTACTTATTTCTTATTTCTATCCTCCAACTACCTGTACCATCTTTCCCAAATTAGATAATACTCTGTTTCTTCCTTTCCTTGGATTTCTTTGGTCAGTTTATCCATCTCAGCGCATTCTGGGCTCTTCTGTATTATTCCATCTTCATTCGGTATCGTATTGTTTTTCCATCAGATAGCCGTTTTCAAGTGCTAAGCCACTTCAACTTACTTGCTTCTGTGTGAAACTTCTGAAAACTTATTTAAAATGTAGCTCTTATTATCATCATCTTAAATTTCACAGCCTGCGGACTTGATAGCTGTTTGTTCGTTTGTTTTAAGCACTGAGCCTGTCACAATATTAAACCAGATCCCATTCATTGAGTCTCGTGGAACATAACAGCAGACAAATGTTATCTAGTTATAAAATTCTGCTAAGATTTATGAAGACGAGCAGAACTCAGGTCATTTTCATAGAGAGAACTTGCAACGCTCCATCATTCCGAAGCTGGAATGGGAATGGCTGGGTTTTCTCCAGGCAAGGCAGGAATCCAACGCAAGTCCAGAAGGCACCCAAACGTCGTCTCTTACCTCCTTCAGCCTCCCGCTGGTGAACGTGGGAGACAAGGCACTGCGGATCCTCTTCCACTGTTCATCGACAACGATGGTCATGGCCGTGTCCAGATTTCCATTCAGACCGAAGTCCTGAATAAGGTGAAATAGCCAGAAGATAAAAACAGAAATGTCTCATGTTGTTCTCCTCAGTCCTTTCTTTTCAATTTGCTGTCTTCTCAACTATTCTATCTATCCATCTATCATTATCTATTCTATCTATCATTATCAATCTCTATCTATCCATCCACCCACCCACCCACCTATCATTATCAATCTCTATCTCTGTCTATTATTATCTTTCTATCCATCTATCTCTATCTATTTTTCAATCATTATAAATATCTATCTATCTATCTATCTATCTATCTATCTATCTATCTATCTATCTATCTATCTATCTATCTATCATCTATCCATCCATCCATCCACCCACCCACCCACCTATCCTTATCAATCTCTATCTCTGTCTATTATTATCTTTCTATCCATCTATCTCTATCTATTTTTCAATCATTATAAATATCTATCTATCTATCTATCTATCTATCTATCTATCTATCTATCTATCTATCTATCTATTTATCATCTATCCATCCACCCACCCACCCACCCACCCACCCACCTATCCTTATCAATCTCTATCTCTGTCTATTATTATCTTTCTATCCATCTATCTCTATCTATTTTTCAATCATTATAAATATCTATCTATCTATCTATCTATCTATCTATCTATCTATCTATCTATCTATCTATCTATCTATCTATCTATCTATCTATCTATCTATCTATCTATCTATCTATCATCCATCCACCCACCCACCCACCCACCCACCTCATTATCAATCTCTATCTCTGTCTATTATTATCTTTCTATCCATCTATCTCTATCTATTTTTCAATCATTATAAATATCTATCTATCATCTATCTATCTATCTATCTATCTATCTATCTATCTATCTATCTATCTATCTATCTATCTATCTATCTATCTATCTATCATCTATCATCTATCCATCCACCCACCCACCCACCCACCCACCTATCATTATCAATATCTATCATCTTTCTATCCATCTATCGCTATCTATTTTTCAATCATTAGCAATGTCTGTCTGTCTGTCTGTCTACCTACCTACCATCTGTATCATCTTCTGTCTGATAGACAGACAGACAGAGAGATATCTACTACTATTCTGGAATTCAGGACAGAATTCAAGAGATCTCCAATCTCTTCCATAACCATTATATGAATTTCAGTTGAGAGAGAGCGACTGGCCCAAAGTCACCTGGGAGGCTTCCAGGATTGAGGGAGACCTTGGACCCAGATCTCCCCAGGGCCGTCCCAACACCTGAACCCCAATACGTGGCCTGCTCTTCCACGTTCCCTGGCAGGCCTTCTATTTCTCAGCCCCGGTGAAGTTCTCACAACCTCCAGTTGGGATACCTACCCGGCGATTGGTGAAATAAGTATAGAATTCTTTGACCAGGATGGTTTTAATGAGGGCGGGATCCAAAATGGCCATCACGGGTTGCCGGCCATCAAATATTCTAATTGTCAAAATGAAAAAGAGGTTTTGAAATGTCGGCTTTATCTTTCTAAGATGACAGGAACAAGGCCTCCTCTTTTCCAGCTGAACAATTGGCCAAGCGGAGAACATTGTCCTGATGTTCAGTTTTCCGCTCCAAGGGGATGCGAGCCGGTCCTTGGTGCTCTCAGAGCTTGGTGGTTTTTCTACAGACGTTGCATGACCCAAACTAGGGTTCATCATCAGGAGCAATCGATGATGTTGCTTAGTTTGGGTCATGAAACCACTGCAAGAAAACAACCAAGCTCAGTGAGCATCAAGGACCCCCACAGTCCCCCTCCTCCTCCTCCTCCTCCTCCTCCTCCTCCTCCTCCTCCTCCTCCTCCTCCTCCTCCTCCTCTCCACAAATCCCATTCCCTTCTAGCACTGACAATGTTACCTAGTTGGGTCATGAAACGTCTGCAAGAAAACAACCAAGCTCAGTGAGCATCAAGGACCCCACAGTCGTCGTCCTCCTCCTCCTCCTCCTCCTCCTCCTCCTCCTCCTCCTCCTCCTCCTCCTCCTCCTCCTCTCCACAAATCCCATTCCCTTCTAGCACTGACAATGTTACCTAGTTGGGTCATGAAACGTCTGCAAGAAAACAACCAAGCTCAGTGAGCATCAAGGACCCCACAGTCCTCCTCCTCCTCTCCTCCTCCTCCTCCTCCTCCTCCTCCTCCTCCTCCTCCTCCTCCTCCTCCTCCTCTCCACAAATCCCATTCCCTTCTAGCACTGACAATGTTACCTAGTTGGGTCATGAAACGTCTGCAAGAAAACAACCAAGCTCAGTGAGCATCAAGGACCCCACAGTTCCCCCTCCTCCTCCTCCTCCTCCTCCTCCTCCTCCTCCTCCTCCTCCTCCTCCTCCTCCTCCTCCTCCTCCTCCTCCTCTCCACAAATCCCATTCCCTTCTAGCACTGACAATGTTACCTAGTTGGGTCATGAAACGACTGCAAGAAAACAACCAAGCTCAGTGAGCATCAAGGACCCCACAGTCCTCCTCCTCCTCCTCCTCCTCCTCCTCCTCCTCCTCCTCCTCCTCCTCCTCCTCCTCCTCTCCACAAATCCCATTCCCTTCTAGCACTGACAATGTTACCTAGTTGGGTCATGAAACGTCTGCAAGAAAACAACCAAGCTCAGTGAGCATCAAGGACCCCACAGTCGTCGTCGTCGTCCTCCTCTCCTCCTCCTCCTCCTCCTCCTCCTCCTCCTCCTCCTCCTCCTCCTCCTCCTCCTCCTCCTCTCCACAAATCCCATTCCCTTCTAGCACTGACAATGTTACCTAGTTGGGTCATGAAACGACTGCAAGAAAACAACCAAGCTCAGTGAGCATCAAGGACCCCACAGTCCCCCTCCTCCTCCTCCTCCTCCTCCTCCTCCTCCTCCTCCTCCTCCTCCTCCTCCTCCTCCTCCTCTTCCTCCTCCTCCTCCTCCTCCTCTCCACAAATCCCCATTCCCTTCTAGCACTGACAATGTTACCTAGTTGGGTCATGAAACGTCTGCAAGAAAACAACCAAGCTTAGTGAGCATCAAGGACCCCACAGTCATCCTCCTCCTCCTCCTCTCCTCCTCCTCCTCCTTCCTCCTCCTCTCCTCCTCCTCCTCCTCCTCCTCCCCTCCTCCTCCCCCTCCTCCTCCTCCTCCTCCTCCTCCTCCTCCTCCTCCTCCTCCTCCTCTCCACAAATCCCATTCCCTTCTAGCACTGACAATGTTACCTAGTTGGGTCATGAAACGACTGCAAGAAAACAACCAAGCTCAGTGAGCATCAAGGACCCCACAGTCGTCGTCCTCCTCCTCCTCCTCCTCCTCTCCTCCTCCTCCTCCTCCTCCTCCTCCTCCTCCTCCTCCTCCTCCTCCTCCTCCTCCTCCCCCTCCTCCTCCTCTCCACAAATCCCATTCCCTTCTAGCACTGACAATGTTACCTAGTTGGGTCATGAAAACGTCTGCAAGAAAACAAGCAAGCTCAGAAGCATCAACGATCCTTCACTTCAGCCCTGAGCTACAGATATTCTCCTGTATTGGTATCCAAAGCGGTGTGTATGTTGAAACGGTGTGTATGTTGTGCTGCTTACCCCTTAAGGGTTCGAGGAGGGGAGGAATTAAGGATGGGGCTCTCGGGAATGACAAGAGGCTGTCCAACCTACATCTCTACCAAATTAAAAAATGCACTTCCTAGTGGATCACGGAGTCATTAAATGAACCCAGCTTTCCCAATGAGTTGGCTTGTTGGATGGTCGTTGGGAAGGTCATCAGCTACCATTATTGTGACCCCAGGAGGCTGCGGTCATCCTAAATACAAGGGCCCTGACTTTTCCTTTCAACCATCGTTGTAACTGGGAGGAACATCTGCCGGTGACTTACCCCCAGATCTTGCCGTACTTCTCAAAGCAGCTTTGGTCGAACTTCAAAACGCCCTGTGGAATCAAAAGAAGGAGATCCGTGAAAACTTGGCCACGCCATCCTACCTCCAACGAAGAGTGGAAGAGGACAAGAGGCCCTTATAAACGCTTCAATCCTTGACTCTCTGTTGATGGGAGGTTTACGGTTAAACCGATACGGGGACGAGAGTTTCAGAAGGGAGACCAAGGGATTCTAAGAAAGGCAGATGGCTTTAAAGGTAGTCCTCAACTTACAAGTGAAGTGAACGGTCCTAAGTTAAGGACTAGCTGTACTAGTAGCCCTTTATTCTCCTGGATCTTCTTTTGAGGAGGCACAAGTCCCAATCATCATCATCATCATCATCATCCTCGTCTTATAACAACTCCATAATCCGTTTCACGATGGAGTCTGGGCAACTGAATGGAGCTAAGTGTTTACTGGCCCGATGCTTTTCCTGTCGCCAATGCGGAGTTTTGTTCAGCAGATATATTCTCATTGTGCCCCGAGAGGGAAATATCTCCCTCTACTTCTTGACCACTGCACAACTCCTGACACAAGTCACAATATCCCCCCACAATTTAGGAAAGGAAAGGAGTGACTCCTTCTCATCCAAAACTCATCGGGTTCTTCCCTACAAGCTACTAGGATACGAAACAGTACAACGCACTCACATGCCGGTATTTATGGAAAGTCCCGATAAAAGGCAGGGGGCTTGGCCCAGGAATTCCCAACTTCTTAAAGAAATTATACGGCCAGATCCCATAACTGGAAAACAAAAGAAAAGAAGATTAGCAGGATAATCAGGCAGGAGAAGAAGCAACGGATGGAAACTAATCAAGGAGAGAAGCAACCTAGAACTAAGGAGAAATTTCCTGACCGTGAGGACTTCAGTTGAACAACTTCCCTCCGGAAGTTGTGAATGCTCCAAATTTGGACGTTTTTAAGAAGATGTTGGCTAACCGTTTGTCTGAAGTGGTGTAGGGTTTCCTGCCTAAGCAGGGGGTTGGACTAGAAGACCTCCAAGGTCCCTTCCAGCTCTGTTGTTTTAACTTTCAGAGGGATCTGAACACGGAAACCTTGGCAGGTGGAGAAGATCAGACGATCCACCATCCACCACCTTGAAGGACGCCAAAGATGTCCCAGAGATGTACAGAACGGGGAAAGAGGACTTTGCCGAAGCTATGCAGAAACTGTTTCCCAGGTAAGAGGGAGGGAAACTTTTTTTTTTTAAAGTCCAGAAAGGAAGGTAGGACTTGGAAGTGGTCCAAGCAGACTCCTCCCTGTTGTAGAAGGAGGGGGGAGGAGAGGCAGTCCATCACAATAAGACCTTGCAATGGCCTCTTATCACAACCGATCTCCATAAAAGTCAATGGAGCCTTCCTGGTCCAGTCTGGCTAACAGGGCTGGCAGAGAGAGAGAGTGGCATTGATAGCTGTTAATTAACCCCACAGGGTGAGTTTCGGTGTGCCCAGTTGGATTGTGGCACCACGTGCCTTTTTAAAAAAATCTGTTCTTTTTCACATAGCTCAGAGTTATCGTACTTGTGGTAGAGCAAGAAGTAGGGAAGATGAAGAGAAGAGGAGAGAAGAAAAAGGAGGAGAGGAGAAGAGTGGTGAGAGGAGGGGAGCGGAAGAAGTAGAGAAGAAAAGAAAGGGGCAGAGAGAACAGGAGAGGAGATCAAAGAAGGGGATAGAAGAGAGGAGAAAAGAAGAAAAAGTTTAACAGACCAAAAAAACCCCTCTCAGATCAAACCACAACTTAACAGAATTACAATTTTTAAAAAACCGGCTCGGAATTCGGCTTTTGCCGCACCAAGCGCTCTAATCTCGCGCTGAAAGCGCCCCAGCCTGGAGAGAGAAGAGGAGAGAGGGAAAGTAGAAGAGTAGAGAAGAGAAGATAAAAGGAGCGATAAAAGGAGAGGTGAGGAGAGGGGAAGAAGAGGAGAAGAAAAGAAAGGGGGAAGAGAGGACAGGAGAGAAGATCAAAGACGGGGAAGAACAGAGGCGAAAAGAAGGAAAGTCCGCTTTTGCACCCCCGAGCGCTCTTATCCCGCTGGGAAAGTGCCCCAGCCTGGAGAGAGAAGAGGAGGGAGGGAAAGGGAAAGAAGAAAAGTAGAGAAGAGAAGAGAAAAGGAGAGATAAAAGAAGAGGAGAGGAGAAGAAGAGAAGAAGAAAAGAAAAGAAAAGAAAGGGGGAAGAGAGAACAGGAGAGGAGATCAAAGCAGAGGCGAAAAGAAGGAAAGTTTTACAGCAAATAAAACCCCAAATCAAATCAAATCAAGTCACAACTTAAGAGAAGTACAGTCAAAAAATAAACTGGCTCGAAATTCCGCTTTTGCGCCCCCGAGCGCTCTCATCCCGCTGGGAAAGCGCCCCAGCCTGGAGCCTCCAGCCTGCCAACCCCGGGGAGGGGTTTCCCCCAGTTTGGCTCCCCCCCCCCCCAGCCGCCCCCCCCACCTACAGCATCAGCAGGGCCAGGAGCAGCAGGGCGAGCGCCCAGGTTTCCAGCGCCAAGCCCAGGACCGGGTCTCCCATGGCGAGCGCTTCTGCAGAGCCTCGGGCGAGCTGGGCAACTTCTGAGCCGCGGCTGGAAGTTCCCGAGGTTTTGTAGCCGCCCTCGGAGAGGAGCCAAGCCCGGGACTCCTCCTCGGGGCGGCGTCCTGGGGCCACTCCCCGGTAGGGCTCCCTGGAGCGCCCGGCCAGCCCGGGACTCGGGAGTCCTAACAGCTGGAGAGGGTCGCTCCTTCTCCTCCATTATCATTCCTTCTCCTTTCTCTTTCTCTCCTCTCTTCCTTTTCTGTCTCCTCCACTATCCTTCCTCCTCCTCCTCTCCCTTTCTCCCTTCTCCTCTCTCCCCTTCTTTTTCTCCTCCAGCATCATTCTTCCTCCTCCTCCATCTTTCTTTCTCCTCTTCCAGCTTTCTTTCTCCTTCTGCTCCTTCTTCACCATCAATCCTTCTCTTCCATTACCATTCAATCTCCTCCTTCTTCTCCTCCTCCACCATTCTTTCTCCTTCTCCTTTTTTCCCTCTCTTCCCTTCCTCTCTCCTCCTCTTCCTCCTTCACCACCACCACCACCACCATTCCTTCTTCTTTCTCTTTCTCCTTCACTCCTCTCTTCCTTTCCTGTCTCCTCCACCATCCTTCCTTCTACTTCTATTTTCTCTTTCTCCTTCCCTAAGTCCTCGGCTGGAAACTCTCTTAGGGTGCTTGAAGTTATTGGAGAACCCTTTGTCTGAAGTGGTGTAGGGTTTCCTGCCTGAGCAGGGGGGGCTGGACTAGAAGACCTCCCAGGTCCCTTCCAACTCTGTTATTCTATTCTATTTTGGTCTTCTAACCTAGCTGTACCTTAAGACTTTCTTCAACTGCTGTGCCAAGATCTTTCTCCCAAAATAGAAATGTTTCCCTCCAGGCCTAAACTTTGTGATGTCATCTGATCGACACGCAGAAGGCGTTGTGTAATGGCGTGGTCACCTTGTGTGGTGAGCCTTATTCCAGGTTTTGAGAAATGGCTTGGTGGAGGACATCTATAGAATACAATAGCAGAGTTGGAAGGAACCTTGGAGATCTTTTAGCCTAGGCAGGAAACCCTATAACATTTCAGACAAATGGCGATCCAACATCTTCTTAATAAGATAACATATGCCTAATATATGTGTAACCTATGATAACAGTTGTGTTAAGCCCCTGCTAAAGTGAAACTAACCTTTAGATGACCCTAACTCTTAACTACAGGTCAAATACTTGTCCAGTATCTAAACCAGTGGTAGTCAACCTGGTCCCTACCGCCCACTAGTGGGCGTTCCAGCTTTCATGGTGGGCGGTCAGTGGGTTTTGTCCGATACTGAAGCACTTCCCTTTTTTTTATTTAATTGACTTCCCTACTTTATAAATTCCCATGACTGTGGAACCGGTGGGCGGTTAGAAAATATTACTACTAACAGAGAGACAAAAGTAGGCGGTAGGTAGAAAAAGGTTGACTACCTCTGATCTAAACAGTACCTGTTTCCTTCATCTTTTGATTTCTTCTGCAACACTCTAAGAAATTTTATTACTTGTTTTTTTACTCAACGCTTTTAGAAACCTTTTGGAATTAAGAATGCTGCATCGATTTATTTTTGTTCTGTAGGCAACAAAACAGGTGGTGGGTTGTTTTTTTTTAATCCTCAGTGGTGTTGATTCCCAAGGCTCAGAAGGGAGGGAAAAAAATGAGTTAAAAATATGTCACTCAATCAATATTCTGCACCCTTTACAAATTTATGCAAATTAGACAGTAGGAACGATCTATTTGGGATGATTTATTCCGCAATGATGCATCTTTCACGTAATTTCCCAGGGCTTTTTCTGGGATGAGAGACAGAGAGAGAGAGAGAGAGACGAAGAGCCATTCATAACCCAAGAAGGATGGAGGGATGTCTTGTCTTCTTTTTTTCCTCTGAATTTCTGATGGCCAGGAGCCAGTCATGGCCACAACGGATCCTCTCGTCGTTAAAGTCTCCTCGCTCAAAGATTCCAGGCCCGTTTCACTCGCTGCCAGGGAGCGATCCACCAGGGAAGGTGCTCTGTGAATGATGAGCGTTAAAGTTGAGAGGGCTTTCATAAGCAAAGACTCCCTTTAGACCGTGGTTAGAGATGCATGGGGGTGGTGGTAGAAAGAACAACCACCCCAGGATGAAAATGGCTGGATTGAGAACCACAGTTAAAATTAATGATTTTGCCAATAGGGTGGGTGCCTTAGAGCTTTGGTTGGGGCGGAGAGGGTCAATAAGCGTGGCCAAAATGGCCAGAATTGTTGCAGGACCTTATCTCCTATTTTCACTAAGGAAGGAGGGAAGACCTGAATCCGGCTAGCGCCGCTTCCTAAGTTCATCTTTGATTATTATTAGAAAAGCAAACGGCTGCCCTACCTACCTATCTGGAGTTATCCTGATCACCTCTCCAAAAGGGATGGTCAAAGTTGTGTTGAGTAGTAACAGATTCCGAGTAAGATCCAAAGGTGCTTTTTCAAGCGGCAACTGGACTTTCTTGTGAGAAGCGAAACGTCTACAAAGAAAAAATCTATTCCTCTCTCTCTCTCTCTCTCTTTCTTTTCCTTCCTTCCCTTCCCTTCTTTTCCTTCCTTCCCCTTCCTTTTTTTAACTTCCTTTTCCTTCCTTCTTCCCTCTCCCTTCCTTCCCCTCCCTCCCCTTTCCCTTCCTTCCTTCCTTTTCCTTCTTTCTCTCTTCTTCCTTCCTTCCTTCCACTTCCTTCCTTCTTCTCTCCCTTCCCCTCCCTCCCCTTTCCCTTCCTTCCCTCTTCTTCCTTCCTTCCACTTCCTTCCTCTCTCCCTTCATTGCTTCCTCTCCCTTCTTTCTTCCCTTCTCATTTTTTTCTTTTCCTTCCTTCCTCTCTCTCTTCCTTCCTTCCCCTTCCTTCCTTCCCTTCTTCCTCTCTCCTCCTTTTTCTCTCTTCCTCTCTCTTCCTCTCTCTTCCTCCCTCCCCTTCCTTCCTTCCTTCCTTCCTTCCTTCCTTCCTTCCTTCCTTCCTTCCTTCCTTCCTTCCTCTTTAACAGTCCCCTTCCCAAGTAAGCTCTAGACACAGGCTATTATCACTACTTGTTAATATTTATGAGCCACAGAAGTGTCTTCGGACAACGCTGGCTACGCAAAAGAAGCGAGTTCCCCTAGAGTCGGACACCACTGGACAGAGGAAACCTGGACTGTCACCCTCGGGCTTCTCTTTCTCCGCCAGGCCACGCAGGCCGATATTCAACAGAGGCAGCAGGAGAAGAGAGATGAGGCTCGAAAGAAAAGCGTGAAAGCTGACACTTCTTCTGAACAACTTCAACAAAGCTTGATAGGTCCAATTGACAAGAGAGTTGTGTTGGTGCGAACGAACGCCACCCCCAAAGGTCCGTTTCATCTTCTACGCAAAGACAAGTCCTCAATTAAAGTTTCGGTGATTCCTTTGTAGTGGTTTCTCTTTTGTCCCTCTTTTAAAAGCAGCAAAAGACTAATTTTTTTTTAAAAAAATATATTATTAGCTATCGTAAAGGAGAAGGTTTTGGATACTGGGAGTAAAATCTGTCATCGCGTTTATGGAAGGGGAACGTGGGATGAGAAAAATGAATGAAGAACAGGGTTGGCTTTGATGCTCAAAGCTTTACAGATTTGCAAGAGGCCAAAATGGCTGCAATTAGATATTACCAAAACATTAATTTTCACCCCAGTATGACTCCCTTACGCAAGCGAGATTATTCCGTGCATCCGAATGAAGGCTGCCAAATGGAATAGACTCGCCACCATTTTCAATAATGGAGTTTTATTATGTATTTTTAATTTTCTTCAGCGATGCCTTAGGGGGCCTTCCCCCACCCCTTTAAAAATAAATAAATAGAAATAAGCAGAACTAATATTCAAATAAGCATTAAAAATTATGCCCTCGCAAATGAAAATAAGGTAATTTAATTTTAAAAAAAAACTCCCTTGTTTTGTATTCTTTTACCTCTGCTTACAACGGGAGATTAAGTTGAGTAAGTTAATGTTATTATAGAGCTTTTGAGGGGGGGGGGGGGAATGTTATCAATGCCTTCCTTCAGTCCAGAAACATTACTTGTGGGTTTCCAAGCGCGGCGACTGGTTTTAAAGTGGTTAGGCCCTGGAAGAAACACTTGCTACTCTAGAAAAACCTGACTCCTAACTTCAGGAGGCTGTGAGTTCGAACCTAGGTAGAGGCAGATATTTCTTTCTCTGGCCACATTGAGAATATATCTGCTGAACAAAACTCCCCACTGGCGACAGTCAGAGCATCCGGCCAGTAAAGCTCAGCTCCGTTCAGACTCCACCCCCATACAAGGGATGATGGGGTTATTAAAAGATGATGATGACTTCTACAGAGAGGGCCTTCTCCGGGTGCCGTCGGCTGGGCAATCAACGCTGGCTGATTTCCCGTGACTCAGATCTGGAGGAAGTAGGAGAAGACACTAAGGTGGTGGAAAAGAAGGGCTGCTTGAGCGGGGGGCTGGACTAGAAGACCTCCAAGCTCTATTCTGATTCTGGTTAAGACGTCTTTGGTTCACTCTGGAGAAAGACCCAACCCAACCTTCCTTTTTAAAAAAAAATACTAGCCGATAACCCAACGTTGCCTGGGTATTTATGTATAGGAGGGAAATTCTGCCCCATACATCCCTTCGTCCGATCCGCTCCCACAGAGAGGGCCTTCTCTGGGTGCCGTCGGCTGGGCAATGCCGGTTGGCGACACCCAGGGGAAGGGCCTTCTCTGTGGCGGGCCCGGCCCTCTGGAACGACCTACCCCCCGACCTTCGCACTACCTCGGACCTCCGCCTCTTCCGCCAACGTCTTAAGACGCATTTATTCCAACAAGCCGGCCTAGGATAGCCCCCCGTTTCTGACTTTTATACGTAAATTATAATTTGGTAGGGTTTTTAAATATGGGTTTTAGCACGGGTAAATAATTTAATATATTTTAATGTTGCATATTGTATTTATTGTGGTTTTATAAATAATGCCTGTGCGCCGCCCTGGGTCCTAACAAGGAGAAGGGCGGGGTATAAATTCGAATAAATAAATAAACCGTGTGGCTGTGATTCTATGGGGATCACATTCTTGAAGATGCCACTTGTTTCTTGAAAGGATCGGGGATCTCACGGCAGACACAATTACGTCTCTAAGGGAAGATCCCTTCTACTACTAGGAGCTGCAGGTTGTTGTTGTTTTTTTAGCCTGTTCCCCAAAGTGGCTTTTGAAGAAGGGAGCTTGATTCTAGCACTGACGGTCGCCAAGCCATTTTAAATTGTCATTTCCTGCAGAATAGTTAATGCAGATTAGGAGTGTAGATCATAAAAGGCTGAGCACGGGCCTGAAGACCCTGAATGTCACACAATGATAAATGGGCTATTTAATCATCGGCACACACACACACACACACCTGCTTTCTGAGCCTTGATTTGCATGCAGTGGGATAGTCTCTTTGCCACGGACTGTTCTTGGGCCTGAACAGTTCTGGTTCTGAAAATATGGCATATCACGAAAGGAGGGATTGTACTGTAGGTCCAGTTCCTCTTGGTTGCTCTCTTCGTTGACATCTCTTTCTCCTTTTCTTTCTCCTGAACTCTCGTTCTTTCTCCTTCTTTCTCCTTCTCCTTCCCCTCCTTCATCCAAAGCGAGGGAAGAAGTCTCCAATAACTTGTTTTGCTTGCTTATACAAACCTTAAATCAGTTTGCGATAACATAAAAAAGAAGAAAAGGAACAAGCCATTAAAAAAGAAGGAATATTAGTATTTCATGGTTTCAGCATAATGAGGCCAAGACAATTTTGTTCACCAATAGAGTTAGCAGGAATGGATTTCTCAGCCTGGGCCAAATCGAAAGAAACTAGCAGATTACGATCTCTTGAACTAACTAACCATGGTTAAGCTAACCGTAATTTTGTACCGTGTGTAGATCTGGTGGTGGAGAAATAGAGGTGGGTGAGGGGCATCTCCATCGCATTAAAAAGGTTAACCCAATCATTATGATTCCATTTTTAATTATTGTTATGTATCAGATTTTTTTTATCCCATCTTCATTACTTTGTAGGTAACTCAAGATGGTGAACATGTAATACTCCATCATCATCCTCTCTCCTCCTGAGGTGGGATGGACTGAGAGGGAGGGCCTGGCCCAAAGTCATTGAGCTGGCTTTCGTGCCCAAGGCAGGACTAGAACTCCATGCCCCCCGGTTGGCCTATAGTCAGCCAGGCGCCTTTTTTGTGTGTGCCAAAGCTGGGATCTTTTGATTGGTTTCCTCTTTGAGCAGGGGGTTGGACTAGAAGACCTCCAAGGTCCCCTTCAACTCTGTGTTATTCCATTTCTCCTTGCAAATAACATTCTGGAAGAAAGGCTTGTACACCTTGCAGATGGATCTCAGCATCTCTGATCGCTCCTGTTGCACCGACTTCTTCCTACTGCAGCGTCTCCTTCTGCATTTCATAATTTTGTACTTAATGGCAATTCTTTACGGCGATATTTTAGCGCAACTGTTAATATTTAATAACTTGTGAGCCCGTCTGGGACGTTATGGAGGAGAAGAGGCGGGTGATAAATGTTTTAAATTAAAAGATGGGACAGGCGGAAAGGATCAGACACCGAGGAACGCCAACGTTAATATCGATTGCCTTTGGCTCACCTCAACCTGGATATTGGTTTTCATAACCTTTTCGTTGCTTGTAGGTCGAACCATAAACAGGCGTTCGTCAGCCTTCCAAATGTAGTATCTGACACATCCCCACATACCCAGGCTACTAAATAAACCAAAACTCAACTCTACGTGAGATGCTGTCTCTGGAAATGAAAGAGAGAGAAGATACCCTCCAATGTCTGAAAACCTATTTAAATCCCTCCCCACCAAAGAAATGTCATCAATTCACAATTGGCTCCTCTCTCTTCATTAGGGGACCTGTTTATCTGATTTGCATATCCAGCTGAGCTGGTGCTGGCTTACTCCATTTATTCTCCTCTGCAGAAACGCGAGTTACCAGACAAGTAGACATTAAAACAGAAATCGGGAAATGTGTTAAAGACAGAGAGGGAGAGGGAGACATTTGAAATAAGGGAGGGGGAAAAATCACGCTTAATAAATGATAAACATACAGGAGCAGGCGTTACTGGAAATACATCAGCTTTTTTTTTTTTGTAAGATAGGGATGTAAGAGAAGTTATTGGATGGTCTCCGAGGGGAGACAACGCTGTAATTATGGAGGGACCTACTCTGCTCAATAGCCTGTCTACTTTTAGACAAAAATTAGACTCCTTTCTCCTTGCTAAATAAATAAATAAATAAATAATTTAATTTATAACCCGCTCTCTCTCCCCGAAGGGACTCGAGGCGGGGCACAGGGAAATTAAAAATGCATATAAAACCACAAACAATACAGTATTAAAAAAGAATTAAACTAAACCCTGCGCTAAAATCCCATGTTAAAACTAAGACAAATCCCTAAAAAAAAAACCCTAAAAACAGTTAAGTTATCCCAGGCCGGCCAAGCAAAAGAAATGTGTTTTTAATTTTTGACGGAAGGAGCAAAAGTCCGTGGTTGTTCTAATTTCGGGGGGAAGGTCGTTCCAGAGGGTCGGGCCCGCCACAGAGAAGGCCCTTCCCCTGGGCGTCGCCCGCTGGCACAGCCTAGTGGACGGCACCCGGAGAAGTCCCTCTCTGTGGGAGCGAATCGGCCGCAGGGATGTATGGGGCAGGATGCGATCCCGCAGATAGCTAGGTCCCGTGCCATGGAGAGCTTTGAAGATGATAACCAACACCTTGAAGCGCACCCGAAAGACGACAGGCAGCCAATGCAGCTCGCGCAGGAGCGGTGTTATATGGGAGAACCTAGAAGTTCCCATAATTGCCCGCGCGGCTGCATTCTGGACAAGCTGAAGTCTTCGGGTGCACCTCAAGGGGAGCCCCATGTAGAGAGCAACTATCACTACATCAAAAGTCAAAGACCATCAAGTGGAATCTGAAGACAATAAACGAAAACCACAAGACACAAGAGAGGTAAATAGTTAAACAACCGAGAAATGGATATTTGTTCTTCTTCTGCCCTCAGTGTTCTCCTATCCTCCCTTGTCCTTCTCTTTGCTCGGTATGCCTGGTCTAACGAAGAGAAGAAATAGGGGTGACACGTTAAGTGCCTCCCAGTATTTGAGGAGCTGCTGGAGGAAGGAAGGGGAGAACCTGTTCTCCAAAGCACCAGAAGGCCAGACAAGAAGCAATGGATGGAAACTAATCAAGGAGAGGAGCAACTTGGAATTAGGTTCTATGGAGATTGTCAGTCATGGTTGTCCCAAAAGTGCTTTTTCAAGAGGCCACTGGACTTTCTGGTTTTTCTCTGAAGACCCTTTGCTTCTCGTCCAAGAAGCTTCTTCAGCTCGGACAGAACCGTGGGGAAATGGAAGGATTGATATTCCTTGCAGACAGAGCTGGTCATTTGCATCCTTCTAGAGGGTCGTTGAAGCCGCTTGGAGGTTTATGCCTTCAAAAGAAAAAACAAAAACAAGGAAGTCCAGTTGCCACCTGAAAAAAGCCCCTTTGGGACAACCATGATCTGGAGGGTGGAGAAGCTCCATAGACCTTGAAGAAGAAGTTGGGAGGAAGCTTCTTGGATGAGACGCGAAACGTCTTCAGAAGAAGAAAAAACAAGAAAGCCCAGTTGCCTCTTGAAAAAAAGCCCCTTTGGGACAGTTCAGAGGGAACGGAAAAAACCCAAGATGAATGGCATTTGTTCAACAGAGCAAAAGGGACAACATTGTGCAATTCACAGAACTGGCCTACTTCCTGGAGGGCTTCGGGTGGATCCCCTTCTGGAGTTGCAATCATGCTGGTCGCATTGTGTCACCCTTCTGCCTTGCAGTCACAAGACCTGATGGAGCAAGCAGAAGAAGGAAGTCAAGTCCAGCTTCATAAGTCTGGGAAATCCCTTTGGCAGGGCTGCCCTGCCGCTGTCTGCTTCTTTCAGGACTGTTTCATCACCCGGGCATGAAGTCACAGACGGTAGAGCATGGGATGCAGTTGAAGTAGATCTGGTGTCTTCCTGTCTAGTAAGGCAGGCTTGAAAGGCTTGTTGTGAGGAAAGGCACCATCTACTGGAGGATGGTGTGAAGGTTGGACCACAAGGAAGGTTGAGCGCCAAAGAATGGAGGCCTTTGAACTCTGGTGCTGGAGAAGAAGACTCCTGCACAGAGTCCGTTGGACTGCAAGGCCATCCAAGCGGTCAGTCCTAGAGGAGATCCACCCTGACTGCTCTTCAGAAGGCCAGATCCTGAAGAGGAAACTCAAATGCTTTGGCCACCTAATGAGAAGGAAGGAAGCCAAAGAATGGAGGCCTTTGAACTCTGGTGCTGGAGAAGAAGACTCCTGCAAGGCTGCTCTTTTTACAGAGATAGATAGATGGATGGATGGATGGATGGATGGATGGATGGATGGATGGATGGATAGATAGATATAGATAGATAAAGATAGATAGATAGATATAGATAGATAAAGATAGATAGATAGATATAGATAGATAAAGATAGATAGATAGATATAGATAGATAAAGATAGATAGATATCGATTAGGTATGGAGAGAGAGAGAGAAATAAATTAGAGATAGAGAGATATGATAGATAGATAGATAGATAGATAGATAGATAGATAGCAATTAGTTATGAAGAGAGAAATAAATAAATTAGAGCTAGAAAGAGAGAGATAGAGACAGAGAGAAAGAGATAGTGAGCTGATAGAGAGATGATAGATAGATAGATAGATAGATAGATAGATAGATAGATAGATAGATAGATAGATAGATCAATAGATAGATAGATAGATATCGATTAGGTATGGAGAGAGAGAGAAAAATAAATTAGAGATAGAGATAGAGAGATGATAGATGGATGGATGGATGGATGGATGGATGGATGGATGGACGGATGGATAGACAGACATAGACAGACAGATGACAGAGAGGGTGGGAGGGAGGAAGGAAAGGAGGGAGATGGATGGATGGCTGGATAGGCAGACATAGACAGACAGATGACAGAGAGGGTGGGAGGGAGAAAGGAAAGGAGGGAGATGGATGGATCGCTGGATAGGCAGACATAGACAGAAAGATGACAGAGAGGGTGGGAGGGAGGAAGGAAAGGAGGGAGATGGATGGATGGCTGGATAGGCAGACATAGACAGACAGATGACAGAGAGGGTGGGAGGGAGAAAGGAAAGGAGGGAGATGGATGGATGGCTGGATAGGCAGACATAGACAGAAAGATGACAGAGAGGGTGGGAGGGAGGAAGGAAAGGAAGGAGATGGATGGATGGATGGATAGGCAGACATAGACAGAAAGATGACAGAGAGGGTGGGAGGGAGGAAGGAAAGGAGGGAGATGGATGGATGGATGGATGGATGGATGGATAGACAGACATAGACAGACAGATGACAGAGAGGGTGGGAGGGAGGGAGGAAAGGAGGGAGATGGATGGATGGATGGATGGATAGGGAGACATAGACAGACAGATGACAGAGAGGGTGGGAGGGAGGAAGGAAAGGAGGGAGATGGATGGATGGATGGATAGGCAGACATAGACAGACAGATGACAGAGAGGGTGGGAGGGATGGAGGAAAGGAGGGAGATGGATGGATGGATGGATAGACAGACAGATGAGAGATGGAGGAGGGTGATAGATAGATAGACAGAGGGAGGGAGAGAGGGAGGGACGGAGGGGGAGAGGGAGGGGAGAGAGGGAGAGAGATGTAGATAGACAGACAGAGAGATGTGAGGTCAATTGCTGCCTTCTCTTTCCTTGCAGACATTTCATTACCCAACGAAATAATATCATCAGTGCAGTCATAGGAATGCAAGGCACCCATTGTTGATTGTAGGAGCAAGATTTAGGGAGATGGGACCTAGAACATCTGGGGGACAGAAATGAAAGAACCCCCCCACCCCCAGCCTGGGTAAAATGCTGCTACTCTGGATGAGGAAAAGATCTGTGCCCCTTCCTTGTAGAGTCGTAATGGTTGGCACCAGCTGTTTGAGCCGGGAACATATTTTGGAATTTAAACTTGGCTGTGTTGACTTTGCGTAGGGCTCCTGGGCAAAACCTGGAGTACTTTCGCGTGTGTTTGTTTGATTGCTACGCTCTTTCACGGAATTGTTGCTTTCTGTCCAAGTGGCATTTTAGTTACAGGTTCGGCGAGCTCCAATTCATTGTGAGAAAAAAAAGGCATATAATTAAGCGAGGCGAAAACCAGATGCAGGGACCAGGCTTATCCCGGAAAGAAGAAATTGGCTAACAATGTACACAGGCTCAAAAATAAAATAAAAAAGACAATTATGCGTTGCTTTTGATTCATCCCAGGTTGCTGAAATCAGCCCAAAGCGAGGCGTGAAGAGCCAAAGAGAACGGAGCTGGATATTCGCTACTCTCGGTCACAAAATGAGCCCAGCCTGGTTCTCTGGGGCAAACAGTGACAAATGGTCCAATTAACTCTTGCCAGGTAGGGAGAGGCAAGTAATGTAGTTAGCGCTCGGTGTAAGGATGGCCAGAGGTGCCCGGCTCAACGCAGATGGTGGGATAATAGGTTTTTGCTAGACGGTTTGTTGGTTCAGACAAATATTAGCCACTGCTTATATATATATATATATATATACACACATATACATATACGTTTTCGTAGATTTTCACGGGTGTAGGTATGCTGACATAGCTGGCTTCGGGGATTTTCCCGTGTATAAGGCATAGAAATGTTATTGCAACATTTCGACAAGATCTCACTTGTCATCATCAGGCAGGCTTCTGTCACAGAAGACAGTCACAGACAGAAGCCTGCCTGATGATGACAAGTGAGATCTTGTCGAAATGTTGCAATAACATTTCTATGCCTTATACACGGGAAAATCCCCGAAGCCAGCTATGCCAGCATATACATATACACATATACATATACTTGCTTTCGTACATATACATATACATATACATATACATATATATATATATTCAAGAGAATTAAATGGCAGTTGTTTTTCTTGGAACCTACAGTTATAGAGTTTGCCATTCAACGGAGTGAAGATGAGCCTCTCTCTCTCTCTCTCTCTCTCTCTCTCTCTCTCTCTCTCTCTCTCTCTCTCTCTCTCTCTCTCTCTCTCTCTCCCTCTCCCTCTCTCCCTCTCTCCCTCTCCCTCTCTCTCTCTCCCTCTCTCTCTCTCTCCATCCATCTATCAATCTATTTATCATCTTTAGTTTAATCTATTTAAACATTTAACTATCATCAATTATCTTCCTTACCATCTGAGGCTGCAACGGCTGGGCCTCTTCACTCTAGAACGACGGCGCCTGAGAGGTGACCTGATTGAAGTCTATAAAATCAGGCACGGTGTGGACAAAGTAGAAAAAGAAAAACTGTATTTTCCCTATTGCACACACATTTTGTATTGTATTGTTGGATTTTTATCTTTCTGTGCACCGCCCTGAGTCCCTTTTAGGTGAAATAGGGCGGTATATAAATCAAATAAACTAAACTAAACTAAACTAAACTAGAACTAGGGGGCACTCCATGAAACTTTTGGAAGCTAGACCTCAAACAAATAAGAGGAAGTACTTTTTCACCCAGAGGATCACTGGTCTATGGAACTCCCTGCCAGAAGAAGGGGTGACAGCTGTCAGCCTCGACAACTTTAAGAAAGGATTAGACGAGTTCATGGAGAACAAGGGTATCCATGGCTATCATTATGGATGCCTAAGGACACACTCCAGGTTGGAGAGATAGGCAGGATGTCTCTCAATGCCATTTGCAGGGAATCACAAGCAGGTGAAGACATCTGCTTGGGAAGACCCTGAAGCAAATGGGGAGCCACTGTGTGAGACAGAAGGCTGGACTGGATGGGCTGTGGCCTGTTCCAGCAAGGCTATTCTTATGTTCTTATGTTTTTAACAGATCTTTAACAGATTAACAAAGTTTTATCTTTTTATTTTTTCTTATCATTTATATCTATCATATCTATCTATCATCTATCTATCTTTGCTCTAATCTGTCACTCATCTATCTCTCCATTCTCTATCTATCTATCTATCTATCTATCTATCTATCTATCTATCTATCTATCTATCTATCTATCTATCTCTATCTATCTATCTAGTAAAGGTTCCCCTTGCACATATGTGCTAGTCGTTCCCAACTCTAGGGGGCGGTGCTCATCTCCATTTGAAAGCCAAAAGAGCCAGCCCTTTACGTGGCGCTCGGGATTCGAACCGCCCAACTGCCGACCTTACTGATCGACAAGCTCGGCGTCTTGGCCACTGAGCCACCGTGCCCCTATTCATCCAGCTCTTTACCTTTTTCTAAAACTAAGGTCAGATGAAAGAACATTGAGAGCTTCTATCGCCACGATCTTGTAAAGGACCAGAGTAACAGATGGGGTAGATCCCGAATAATTCCTAAAGTTGCGGAGAAGTTATCCCACGTTTCTAATTTCAGTAGAGGGGAGCAGAGTTAAGGCACAGTGACCTACAGTATTTGCACAGCGGTAAAGCTAGTAAATCTTCAGAGATATTTCTGGGAGAATAATATATAGAGCTTGCAGAAGAAGGAAGATTGTGATCTGAGTACAGAGGAGATGCTTCCCTTCCAGGTTATTTAACGATAGTGACAGCACAATTTTTCTTTCCCCTTTTTAACTAAGGCTGGTTAGGAAAAAGAAAAAAGAAAGAAGACTAAACTTGACAAACTTGAACCTTGGGCGCCACCTATCAAAATTCAAGGGCGAAGAAAGTCAGGTTCTACATCTAGGCAAGAAAAACCAAATGCCCAGGGACCGTATAGGTGGTACCTTGCTCAATAGTAGTAACTGTGAGAGGAATCTTGGAGTCCTAAGCGGAGAACCATTTAAATAGAATTAGCCATGTGCAGCAGCTGCCAAAAAAGCCAACACGGTTCTAGGCTGCATAAACAGAGGGATAGAATCCAGATCACGTGAAGGGTTAATACCACTTTATAAGGTCTTGGGAAGGCCACACTTGGAATACTGCATTCAGTTTTGGTCGCCACGATGTAGAAAAGATGTGGAGACTCTAGAAAGAGTGCAGAGAAGAGCAACAAAGAGGATTAGGGGACTGGAGGCCAAAACATATGAAGAACGGTTGCAGGAACTGGGTAGGTCTAGTTTAATGAAAAGAAGGACTAGGGGAGGCATGATAGCAGTCTTCCAATCTCTCAGGGGCTGCCCCAAAGAAGAGGGAGTCAAGTTATGCTCCAAGGCACCTGGGGGTAGAACAAGAAGCAACGGGTGGAAACTAATCAAGGAGAGAAGCAACTTAGAACTAAGGAGGAATTTCCTGACAGTGAGAACAATTAATCAGTGGAACAGAAATTGCCTCCAGAAGTTGTGAATGCTCCAATACTGGAAGTTTTGAAGAAGATGTTGGATAACCATTTGTCTGAAGTGGTGTAGGGTTTCCTGCCTAAGCAGGGGGTTGGACTAGAAGACCTCCAAGGTCCCTTCCAGCTCTGTTATTCTATTCTAATATGTGAAAGGATTCTGAGTTTAGTTGTAGAACTACTGCCGTTGTTGGTCTAGTAGTCTTTTGGGGGGGGGAAAGTCTTCTCTCTCTCTCTCCATCCTCATGTTTTGCTTCAGCAGGTCTTGTCCAAACGATCAATACAATGAAATAATTACGCTTACCTGTTCAGCTCCGAAGACCAGCCCGATTCGGTGATGAAGTGTTGTAATTTCTTCTAAAAATACACAACAACTTAATTAAGGCCTATCAAGTCGATCCAGCCCGCTCCCCATTTGTCCATAATGTTCGCGAAGGGGGAAATCATTAAACCCACGTCTCTAAGGCCTGGGGAAGCGACGGCTGAAGAGCGGAGAGAAATGGCCCCTTCTCTCCAGAGACGTCCTGATTTCTTACGTCCCTTCGGGTTAGTTAGCTTTATTTAATCATGAGAAAAGGAGTTTGCGCTTGACTGGTTGGTCTCCCTGTCTGACTCTTTACACCGGTGATCCAAAATGCCATTCTTGAAATTTGGAACTGGAGCTCTCGTGGGATGGGAAGCCTTAGCCATAAAGGCTAGCTGGATGACTTGAGGACCAATCACCAGGAGATGGTGAGTTGTAGTTCCACCTCAGACATGAAAGCTGGCTGGATGACTTGAGGACCAATCACCAGGGGATGGTGAGTTCTACTTTCACCTCAGTTATGAAAGCTGACTTGGTGAATTTGTGCCAGTCATTCTTTCTCAGACCAACACACCTCACAGGGTTGTTGTGGTGTGCAAAAGGAGGAGGAGGAAGATGTGTTGGATATGTTCACCGCCTTGAACTATTTAAAAAAATAATACAGGTGGGATACAAATAAATAAACAATTGCTATTATAGTAAGAGTACTTAGACTTATATACCGCTTCACAGTGCTTTGCAGCCCCTCTCTAAGTGGTTTACAGAGTCAACCTCTTGCCCCCAACAATTTAGGTCCTCATTTGACCCACCACGGAAGGATGGGAGGCTGAGTCCTTACCTGAGAGTACAGGTGAGCCTCCTTTGAGGAGTAACTGGAGGGACCTTCCCAGCATCACTGGAGAGTAACTCCTCCCCAACCTGAGTATTTGAAGAAGGAAGAACCATGAGGTTCCTCCATGGCTGCTTTCCACCCATTGCTGAAACTCAGTGCTGAAATTCAATTTCTTTTTACTACCGGTTCTGTGGGCGTGGTTTGGTGGCCGTGGCAGGGGAAGGATAATGCAAAATCCCCATTCCCTCCCCGCTCCAGGGGAAGAATACTGTAAAATCTCCATTCCCTCCCCTCTCCAGGGGAAGGATACTGCAAAATCTCTACTCACACCCCACTCTATGGCCAGCCAGAGGTGGCATTTGCCGGTTCTCTGAACTACTCAAAATTTCCGCTACCGGTTCTCCAGAACCTGTGAGAACCTGCTGGGTTTCACCCATTGCTGAAACTGGAGAAAAGCATTCTGATAGAAAAGCCATTGCCCCAACCACTTACCTTTCCCCACATGGCAGTGATGTGGGTCTCGTTCAGAGCAGAGATTGGCTCTCCTCTCCAAAGTTGCTGCTGGTAATTATTATTAATTTTTTTAGAATTCCAGGTGTACCAAGTTCTCCCCGAGGGGAGAGTTCCAGATAAGGTGTCACCATTTCTCTTCTTCTAGAAGTTGGGAATCTCACGGTCCTTTAAAATCTCTCCTATCCACAGAAATACTTTTGGTGTTTCCCCTTAATTTACGTCAACGAATTGCTGCCTTATCTGAAAGGAGGGAACTTCTTGGATTAGAGAGAGAAAGAGAGAAAGAGAAAGAAAGAAAGAAGGAAAAAGAGAGAGAAAAAGGAGAAAGAGAGAGAAAGAGAAAAGAAAAGGGAAGAAAAAAGAAAAAAGAAGAAAGAAAGAGAAAAAGAATAAAGAAAGAGAAAAGACAGAAAGGAAGAAAAAAGAAAGTGAAAGAAAGAGAGAGAAAGAAGGAGAAAAGAAAAAGAGAAGAGAGAAAGAGAAAGAGAGAAAGAGAAAAGAAGAATGAAAGAAAAAAGAGAGGAAGAAAAAAGAAAGAGGAAGAGAGAAAGAAAAAAGAAAGAGAATGGAAGAAAGAAAAAAGAGAGAGAAGAGAAAGAAAGAGAAAAGAAAAAGGAAGAAGAGAAAGAAAAAAGAGATAAAGAAGGATGAAAGAAAGAAAAAAGAAAGAGAGAAAGAGAGAGAAGAAAGAAACCCCAGACGACATTAAAAAAGCATAGTTTTATTTTTAAAAAATTCTTTTAAATCATATTCCAAAGTGGTTAAAATGCTCTGGTTTTGATCATTTATGGGATTTTTCAAAGGGGGAGAAGAAAATCAAAGCAAACTCATCAGCTCCATGTCTTAAAGTGTTGATTGTCTGGAAAAAAAGAAGAAGAAGAAAGAAAACCCAAGAGACATTCACATGTACATCCATTCTACCCTGATAAAGAGAAATATGCCCCCAGTTCACTGCCCGTCTGCCGCCCAAGAGAGTCACGTTGCGATGGGCGGCCGTCGATCCTCCACCTTGGCCAGGCCGCTGAATTTGAGGTCGCCGCTCTTTTGCGCGGGTGCTAGACGAAGGAGGAGAAGCCTGTGACTGGAGTCCTTGAGCCCGGGGTGGGCTGCCCTGTCGGCGTGTAGACCCCGCCCGAGCTCTGCGTGGTGATCACAGTCTGGAAGTAAGGTTCGGTCTCGCCCCCCGCCCGCTCCTCGTATCTGTAAGGTGTCGAGTGCTTTGTGCCCTTTTGCTGGCGTTTCCAGGAATTGTAGTAGCTCGGGTCGCTCATGTAGTGGTTGACGAAGGAATGCTTTGGCAGCTCGTCTTCATAGTCGGAATCCGTCCCCTGGGAGAGGAGAGAGAAGGGGTCTGGTTAATGTCTCGGTCACGGCTGTTCTGACCGAGGCTTCCCGAGAGCCTGAAGCCGACTCCTGGTCCCGATAAAAAACCCTTTGATTCATTGACTGCGAATTCTGCTCCTTCACCTCCTTTCCACGGAGGATTTGCGGTCACAGACCTCATCTGGCTTGGAGAGCTGCCAGGCCGATCTCTGCAGAACTTGGCCAGGAGTCTCAGAGAGTCACGAACCAATGAAGCGAACTAATAGACTCCTTTCTAGCTAATATAAATTGTATGTCACAGCTGATCGTTGGGGAAAAAAACAGTTCACCAAACTGGTAGCATTTTTTTTTTACTACTGGTTCGGGTGAACAGGTAGCATTTTTACTACTGGTTCGGGTCAATCAGTCCAAACTGGTAGCATTTTATTTTACTACGTTTGGGTGAACAGGTAGCATTTTTACTACTGGTTCTTATTAATCAGTCCGAAGTGGTAGCATTTTTTTTTACTACCGGTTCGGGTGAACAGGTAGCATTTTTACTACTGGTTCAGGTCAATCGGTCTGAACCGGTAGCATTTCATTCCGTGTTTGAGTCCAATGATTAGATCTTAGAATGGAACAACTTGCCTCTAGAAGTTGTGAATGCCCCAACGCTGGAAGTCTTTAAGAAGATGCTGGATAGCCATTTGTTTGAAATGGTATAAGGTTTCCTGCCTAGGCAGGGGGTTGGACTAGAAGACCTCCCAGGTCCCTTCCAACTCTGCTATTGTATTGTATTGTATTGTATTGTATTGTATTGTATTGTATTGTATTGTATTGTATTGTATTGTATTGTATTGTATTGTATTGTAACGATTTTTCTCCACTCGCTTAGAAATCCAACCCACAGGGGCTCCATTTTGGATCTCCCTCCCCCCTGCCCTAGAGTGGCATTTGGACGGTCCGGGAGGGGCGCCCCTTAATTTATTATCTTTTAAGTGTGACATTCCCTATTTGATCTGTTGTTAAAAACACATTTGAGAACTCTGAATCTGAGCGATACAGTTTGAGACGCATAAAATCAATTTTCGCTAGGCAGCTGCCAGTATAATGAGAATCTTACCTGGCGCTTTCTAGCAGGTGAGCGAGGGGCTCCACCAGATAAGAAGACGGAGGCAAACTGACGGGGGGGGGGAGTGTGTGTGTGTGTGTGTGTGTGTGTGTGTGTAGGAAACTGGCAAGCAAATTAGGAATTATAGCCACTTGAAAAGAGCTGCAGGGAATCGGAGGGGTGGGGGGATATCCGTAATCTCCCCTCCCCGTGGCAAAAACGGCCCGTTCAGCTATTCCTGCAAATGCAGAGGATGCTAAAGCCGTATCTGGCTCTGTTTAGTTTACAGGCCCAGCAGGGAAATGACAGAAGGGAAATGACAGGAATAATGAATTCCACCCTGATTAGAAATTTCTATTTCTGTATGCATCGCTATTCAAAGAGAGATCCAGCCGCCCGAAGAGGCTAAATTCGAAGCTTTTTGGCTTTTTTGTTCTTCCTCATGACGTCTCCGTGCTATTATGAATGAGGTATATGCGGCCAAAGCTTTGACAGAAAGGCGGAGTGGGATCGACGCAACGAGTCCTCGAATTACAACGTGCCGTTTACAAAGTCAGGATTGAGGAAGCTTCTTGGAGGAGAAGCGAAACGTCCTCAAAGAAAAGACAGAAAGTTCAGTCGCCTTTTGAAAAGGTGGAGGCATCAAGCTTAGGGTTGATAGTCTCCCATAGGGGGTGTCCAACCTTGGCAACCCTAAGATCTGTGGAGGCATCAAGCTTGCAGTTGATGGTCTACCATAGGGGTTGTCCAACGTTGGCAACTTTAAGACCTATGGAGGCATTGAGCTTGGGGTTGATGGTCTACCACAGGAGTGTCCAACCTTGGCAACCTTAAGACTTGTGGAGGCATCAAGCTTAGGGTTGATGGTCTACCATAGAGGGTGTCCAACCTTGGCAACCCTAAGATCTGTGGAGGCATCAAGCTTGCAGTTGATGGTCTCCCATAAGGGGTGTCCAACCTTAGCAACTTTATGACCTATGAAGGCATTGAGCTTGGGGTTGATGGTCTACCATAGGGGGTGCCCAACCCTGGCAACTTTATGACCTATGGAGGCATTGAGCTTGGGGTTGATGGTCTACCATAGGGGGTGCCCAACCTTGGCATCTTTAAGACCTATGGAGGCAATCCAGCTTGCAATTGATGGTCTACCATAGGGGTGTCCAATCTTGGCAATCTTAAGAGTTATGGAGGCATTGAGCTTGGGGTTGATGGTCTACCATAGGGGGGTCCAACCTTGGCAATCTTAACACCTGTGGACTTCAACTCCCAGAATTCTCCAGACAGCTTGAAATGGTAGGGCATGCTGGCTGGGGGATTCTGGGCATTGTAGTCCCTAGGTCTTAAAGTTGCCAAAATTGGATGCCCTTATGACGGACCATCAACCCCAAGCTTGATGCCTCCACAGGTGTTAGGATTGCCAAGGTTGGACACTCCTGCTTGTGGACAAGGTTAGCGATATCAGCTCCAACCATTAAGCATGCCCAGTTTCCGAAGCTTTCTCTGCAGCCTCCCCACATGATTAGCCAAATGGCCTCCATCCCGGCTTACGGCTCAAAAGGAGCACGCTCCTTTTAATGACTTCAAACTATTGACGAAGTGGCAATGCAGCGGGGCCGTCTCGTCTCGGCGGTACAGCGAGACCCCAATCTCTGCATCCTCCCGACGGTTGCCAGGGCAACAGCATCGGCCCGGAATTTGATTGGGTGCTCAGGTAGATTGGAAATTGACCAGCCAAAGTGCACTGATGCCTGGGCAGCTACAAAAACAGAGAAAATGCCCCAAATTTTATATATATATAAAAATATATATTTATTGGTCAGGTGGAAGAAACAAAGGCTGAGAGCAGATAAATTGTAGAACTCCCAGGCTGGTTTTGCTTAAAGCCGGCATTGTGGGAGATTTCAAAAGAGTGGCAGCTGTCAAATTTCAGTCGGACACAGGCTGAGCAAAAGAATCGGGTCCCCTTTCTTTTTGATCGTGTGCGAGGCAAACGTCTGGGTGGGCTTGAATCCTTTCAAAAGGCATCAGAAGAAGAGGGTGGGGGTGGGGGAAACCCCCCTTTGGTTGGTTCCTATCTCCTCTCTCCAGCCTTTCCTTTCGGAAGACCGATAAATCCTGCAATTCCACGGCTGCGACCTTCATCAGAAGATCCCGTTGTGGGGTGTTGCCCCCACTGGTGTGAATCAAAAGGCCTCGGATTCCTTAATCAAGCCCCCAATGCATTTGCTTATTTGGGGGGGGGGGTCCACGCTCTTAGGCAGTCGAGTGGAAGAGGCTTAATGATATGTAGTCTGTGGCCACATACGACTGATCTTCAATAATGATATTAATATGACTTCTCTCTCTCTCTCTCTCTCTCTCTTCCTCCGTCTCTCTGTCTCCATCTCTCTTTTTCTCTCACTGTCTCTCCCTCTCTGTCCCCATCTCTCTTTCTCTTTGTCCCTCTGCCTCTCTCTCTCTCCTTTCTTTGTCTTTCTCTGTATCTCCCTCCCTCTCTGTCTCTCTGCATCTCTCTCTCTCTCTCTCTCTTCCTCTCTCTATCTCTCCCTCTCCCTTTCTTTGTCCCTGTCTCCCTTTCTCTCTGTCCCTCTCTTTGTCTCTCTCTCCCTCTCTCTGTCCCCATCTCTCTTTCCCATTTGGTCTGGACATTTCCCTCCTATACATAAATACCCGGGCAACGTTGGGTTATCGGCTAGTATTTTTTTCAAAAAGGAAGGTTGGGTTGGCTCTTTCTCCAGAGTGAACCAAAGACGTCTTAACCAGAATCAGAATAGAGCTGGAAGGGACCTTGGAGGTCTTCTAGTCCAGCCCCCCGCTCAAGCAGCCCTTCTTTTCCACCACCTTAGTGTCTTCTCCTACTTCCTCCAGATCTGAGTCACGGGAAATCAGCCAGCGTTGAAGGTCTAACGGGGACAGGCTGGATCATGTGGTGGGAGGGACGTCACAAAACCAGGATTGTGTCTCCTCTCGGGGACGGTCATGGGTTAAGGCCTTCTTGATACCACAGGTCAGGAAGGGTTTCACGAGAGAAGAGATGCCCCACGTTGGGCGATCTCCCTCTTTTTGGCTCAGTCTATTGATGTCCGCTTGGCCGGGAGTTGGCTCTTCACGCTCTCTTCGGCCCGTGGGGATCCTGCCATGAATATCGAAAGTGACCCAGCTAACGTGTATCATGGCAGGTTTTAATTCTAGGGTGTCACACGGAGAGGAACAGAGGCGCTGCGAGTGTAATCGCCAGATAATGTTGTCACTCCCCAGTGGCTCGGTCAGAGGGCAGGCAAAAGCAGCAGGCTGCCAAAGATAATTAACAAGAGGTGAAAGGCAGGTGACCAGGAGGACGCCTCAGCAGAAACACGGCCGAGAAGACAATTAATCTTCTCTCTCTCTCTCTCTCTCTGGGCCTCCATGGCTGATCCTGCTGCTTCGTGGATCCTCCTTGCCAAACAGCGAAGCTCAGAGTATTTTTGCTGCCGTCGCTGCTCTCCCAGATCTCTCATATTGGGTTAGAGCAGGGCTCCCCCAAACTTTTTAAACAATGCACGGTCCCTCGCTTTGTTGCCAGGGTGGGGTGGGGTGGGGTGGAGAGGGCAGAATGGCTGGGTGGTTTTGGCTAGGTGGTCATGTGACCGGGTGGGCACGGCCCATTTATCAGTCCATTAAACAATACACACAAATTAAACTTTAATTCCTGGGGGTGGAGAGCAGATAAGTGAAGGGATGTGGCTGCTTTTGGGGGGGGTGCATCTCTCTCTCTCTCTCTCTCTCTCTCTCTCTCTCTCTCTCTCTCTCTCTCTCCATCCCTTCTTTTCCCACTCCACTGCTCCTTCCTTCCTTCTTTCCTCTCTACTGCTTCTTCCTTCCTGTTTTTCTCTCTACCACTCCTTCCTTCCTTTCTTCTTTCCCTTCCTCTCTCAACCTCTCCTTCCTTCCTCTCTCCATTTCTCCTTCCCTTCTTTCTTCATTCCCTTCCTCTCTCCATTTCTCCTCCCTCCCTCGTTTCCTCTCTGCATTGCTCCTTCCTTCCTCCCTCCCTCCCTCCCTCCCTCCCTCTCCTGCCCCTCCCTCCCTTCTTTCCTCTCTCCATTGCGCCTTCCTTCCTTCCTCTCTCTACTGCTCCTCCCTCCCTCCCTCTCCTTTTCCTTCCCCTCCCTCCCCACAGACAGGACTTTCCGTGTAAACCTTACTGTGGGAGGAGGGATTGTGGAGAGCCCAGGCGGTATCCTAACCTGTCAAAGTCTTTTCCTCCCAGAGCTCCAGCCCAGGAGGATCTCCTCTGCCAGAGCACAAGGCAGGGGGTCCCTAATCAACATGCCCCTGGCATTCACCTTGATTGATTGCATTTCCCTTTCACAATCTGGCATTTTCAGATCCGCAGATAGAAATGCAGGCATTGTCTTGAGAAGAGAGGGAGGGTGCGGGGGGTGCAGGGGAGGGGGGGGGTGTCACCCTGCCTTGTCAACTTGAGGCTTTCAAGATAATATTGCCTTACACGGGAAAATGGATTAAAACGAGAGTTGAAAAGAGACAGCAGCGAATCTTCTGAACTGAACAACAGAAAGATTTCCCGAGTAACCCGATTCCCTGAAATCACGATTGGTTAGGTACAAAGCCATGGCCCAGTTGCTCCTTCCTTCCTTCCTCTCTCTACTGCTCCTCCCTCCCTGTCAGGCCTGGGTGCCATCTTTTGCATCGGGCCTTCCGGCTTGCCCCATTTACTGCTGTGGGAAAATGGGATGGGAGTATGGAGTATGGGAGCTATATAGTCAAAATAACCTTCCTTTCTCAGAGAGTCAAGGGCATCTTGCCCTGCACCTGGAGTAGTGGACTGGGTGGCATCTCCAGTTTTGGACGGTGCCTGATTGGGCCACGTGATGGACATGTGGGGGCTGGGCAGGGGCTTGGACTTTCTTTTGGGTGGGGAAAACCTGGGAGCTTTCAGATTCGGGTTTCCCCAGATGTGCCTATAGGGCATCTCTAACAAAATGGAACTTTGAGGAACCTCAAGTCTTCTTTCATTGGGGGCGTTACTTGGATCCTTGACAGCATCATCTTTCTGTTGGTGATGCTCGCTTAGGTCTTACTTACGTACTTGATCTGTGAATGTTTTCGGTTCTTGGCTTGGGTTCCTTTCCTTCTCAAGAGACCATAAAAGGCTGTGGGGACTTTTGTGACCTTCGGTGAACTTCTACCGGGCTGAAGATAAGATTGTCCCTTTCTCTTCCTCCTACTTCACCACTCCCTGATGCAACTTGCCTAATTTAGCAGTAATCCTAAGCAAGCCTTCGCTGTCTCATTTCAAAAGGGCTCCTCCAACCAGCGTTGAACAAGCAACTCACTTCCGACTCTGAAGCGTCCAAGGGCTTCTCGGTGAGGGCGATGCTTTCCGCCAAGACGGCCCCATTGTACTTGTTGCAGATGTCCTCGTCTGAATAATGGAGGCCTCCAGGGCTCGGGCGAGGTGGCGATCTGGAACCAGGAAAGGAAAGGACATGAAGATTGGGCTGATTTTTGAGTCTGTCCAATAGATAGCACTGCACTAGCCCGTAGACGTATAGACCAGCCAGAATTCTGGGAGTTGAAGCCCCCCCAGTCATAAAAGGGCCAGAGTTCCCCACCCCTGCATGAGAGAACGGTGGTTTGTTACAGTTCTGCAGACAATTCCAGAGTCAGCACTTGGCTTGGCTTGACCAAAGACTCTCAGATGCGACTCAGCTGCCGTAGACATTTTGCCTCAGGCAGGAAGGAAGCCATAAAGGCAAGCCATGATTTTCCGTTACAGTGCCGAGAAGACCGAGCTTCACATGCAGCTGGGCTCCCGAGCTTAGAGTTTCGAGTTTTGTTTTGGTTTTAATCCTCCCACCCTTCCAAGAGAATATGCATAACTAAGCAATGGCAATAGCCATAGCACGTAGACTTATACACCATGGCACAGTGCTTAGCTGTTTAGCCTCTTCTTGCCCCCAACAATCTGGGTCTTTATTTTAGCCACCTTGGAAGGACGGAAGGCTGAGTCAACCTGGAGCCAGTGAGATTTGAACTGCCAAACTGCTGGCAGCTGCCAGTCACCCTTCCTTCCTTCCTTCCTTCCTTCCTTCCTTCCTTCCTTCCTTCCTTCCTTCCTTCCTTCTTTCTTTCCTTCTTTCCTTCCCACTTAGCCCTTAGATTTATAGACTGCTTCACGGTGCTTTTACAGCCCTCTCTAAGCAGTTTACAGAGTCAGCCTATTTGCCCCCAACAATCTGGGTCCTCATTTTACCCACCTCAGAAGAATGGAAGGCTGAGTCAATCTTGAGCCTCTCAGGATTGCACTGCTGGCTGTGGGCAGAGTCGGCTTGCAGTACTGCATTCTAACAACTGTGCCACTACGGCTTCCTTCCTTCTCATTTCCCTTCCTCTCCCCCTTCCCACTTAGCACTTAGACTTATATACCGCTTCACAGTGCTTTTTTTAGCCCTCCCTAAGCGGTTTACAGAGTCAGCATATTGCCCCCGACAATCTGGGTCCTCGTTTTACAGACGTCAGAAGGATGGGAGGCTGAGTCGACCTTGAGTCAGTCAGGTTCGAACTCTTGACAGTGAGAAATGAGGCATTCTAACCACTGCCCCACGGCAGCTCATAGCCTATCCCACTGGATGTCTGCCTGGATTCCAGGTGCGTTGGTGCCACCTCACCTGGTCCCGTTCTTCTTCAAGAAAGTATTTTTGACATTGAGATGCCGACTGTTGAGTTCCAGAGATGTAAACCCCCCATTGTCCAGAGTGACAGATTCTTCCACGCCGGACACATTTTTTCCTGGGGACAAATGGCGACAGAATGAACGAAGGCGTAGACCCTTCTCTGGCTCTGGGTGAAAACAGAGGGGGAAAAAAAACACCCCATCATTTTTGAGATACCTGTGAGGCAGAAAGGATCAGGACCATGCATGACATTCCACTCAAGCTGATTTATTGCTCATGCCTACATGCAAAAATCTAGGAATGATCAGCACTAAAGAGGCACTAGATAAGGGTCGGTGGAATTCAAGAAAGGCTGAATCTGGAACATTTGTGGCAACGTAAGGATGCTAAGCTGGTGACACATTTAACTCCACCCACAGCTCTACCTGCTCTTCTCCTACAATAATCTTTCTTTAAAAAACAAACAAACCCATAAGCAGTAGGAGACGATGGGACAACTTGTCCTGCAAATGTGTTATTGGAAGTGTTAAACAGAAGTATTAGACCAGACTTAGAAATAAAAATGTATGGGGAAAAAAAAGAAAAATGCAAATTACAAGCATTTGCAGATGACCTGGTATTTATCTTAGAAGAACAGCTAGAAACCGGCCCTAAGCTAATAGGGAACAAATATAGAAGAATACGGAGAAGTTGCAGGATTGAGAAATAAATGAAGAAGAAAACTAAAGTATTAGTCAAAAATCTGACAGGTAAGTTTTATCTTTTATTAAGGGAAGTTTACCTTCTCCACGATAAACCATTGATATCCCGATTTATATCGATTTATATCCCGCCCTGGGTCCCTCGTGGAGAAGGGTGGGATATAAATCGAATAAAACCTAAAACCTAAACCTATGCTTTTCCTTTCTTTGATAGAGCATGTGTTTTTCGTTTGTTTTTCCTTTCCAATGGACATATGGGTTTCTTCAGCCAACCAATGAATCTAAAGTAAAGATTAAAAGCCCTGATGTTTTCAGATTTAGCAGGTCCTTTCACCTTGGGTGTCCTAAGAACACCGAATAGACTTTTAAAATCATGGCCCCATTCAAGACAGCTTAAAAGAAAAGCTCCATTGATTTTGGAGAGATTTGGCCCCCAAGGAAGTAGCTTGAGGATTAGGGCTTTGCAAGCCTGCCTCGGCCGGCGTTCGCTTGAAGAATTACTTCCGCTGAATTCATTGGGAATCAAACCGGGTGAAGGCGAAGGAAACGGGAGTGAGGAAGGCTTGGGACGACCACTTAGAGATGGTAAAACAAGTCACGACCTTCTTTCAGGGTGAATGAGCACAATTACAGTTTGGAACATTCTTTCGCTGTTCTTTTAAAAAAAATAATAATAATAATACCGTTCTGTAAATTGAAAACTAGAGTAGAAATTTCTCCCGGAGGGCCTTCCTAACTTTCAAGGAAGTTTTGGGTCGCTAATGGACGAAATGGTTGGAAAAGTCAGCCCCCCCCCCACTCTTTGCAACCTTAAGTGGTACGACCCTCCTTTCCCAAAGGAGGAACTTAAAAGACCTGTTGTGGCCCTCCAGTGGTCAGCGGAGCTAGCAGCAGATTCGGACAGTGAGGAGGGTTGGGGAGGAACACGGGCCAGTCATGGGGTCTGGGGAAGGCTCGGATGAGGGCTCTGCGTCGGAGGCGGTGAGGGGGGCCAGAATAGTAATCCATTCCAAGACTTCAGTCAGCCCCCAATTTGGTCACGACCAGAAACAAGACTGACTGTGCATGCAAAAATTGGTGTGGAAGGGGAAATCGCCACGGCTGTGTTTATTTGGCACCCGAGGACGTTTAACAGATGAACAAGAGTTGGAAGGGATCTTGCAGGTCATCTAATCCAACCCCCTGCCCAAGCAAAAGACCCTATATCTGCCTCTACCTAGGATTGAACTCACAACCTCCTGATTGGGAGGCGAGAGCTCCACCTCTAGGCCACAGCAGACTTTGTGTTTGTGACCTGAGTGAAACATTTAGCGGATTTTTCAGCCGGTACCCAAATTGTTCGTGGTCTGAGCCATTCGGGACCCGAGGTCCCACTGCAATAAGGGTTAACTGGAGAGGTGGTTTTTGTAAGCAGGGCAATAAAATTTGGGCTAGAAACAACACCAGAATGTTTCCTTCCTTCCCGCCACCGGTTCTCCAAACTGCTTAGAAAGTTAACAACCGGTTCTCCCGAATAGGTGCGAGCCGGCTGAATCCCACCACTGCTCTCGGTCTGCTATTAACTTCCCTGGATTCAGGAAAGTTCTTCCTGCTCAACTTCTCCTGCTGCGCCACACACAGCCTCTGCAAAAGGTGAAGGACGGACCTGCCCTTTCGTGTTTGTCCTCCACAGTGAGAGAGAGGGAGAGAGGGAGGGAGCTGCCTGTGCATGGCGCATAGGAATCAAAAATAGCATTTAGCTCGATAAAGTGCCATGCCATTCAAACATTTCTGATCCCAGAGGAATAAAAGCTGATTTACTAACACTTGTTAGAAGTCAATTTATTCCGTGGGGGTGGGGGCAGGGGAGAGGCGGTTTTATGGGGGGAGGGGGGGGGAGGAGGAAGGGAATAAGAGAATATAAATCTTTGACTGCCAATTGCGGAGTTCTGAAGAAAGTTTTCCCGTGTGGGTTTTTATCACTTGACGTAAACAAACGCCGGGCGATAAAAATCTCATTCTGCCTGTGCCAAACACCATGGTGGTCAACTATTTTGCTTGCTGCTTGCTTGTTCTAAGGTCTGGTGTTTGTGTGTATGTGGGGGGAGGGGGGAGAAGCATGGACCCCCCATGCTTTTCAGTCTCAAAGAGTTAACGTGCCCGACGCACAGACACACACACACACACACTCCAGTTATTGGAGTGGCATGTGCTATTGGCAGCTTTTGAAAGGACTTTGTGTCTCAGGCAGAAAGGGCACAAAATTGATTTGCAAAGCTCTGAAAACAAGAGTCCGGGGGCCGAGCTATAAATATTTAAGCTCCCTCTGAAAGAGGCCAAGAGTCTAGGTTGGATGACAGGTGGAAGCGTGGACCTGCAGCTATTACTAAGGGCACCCAGGAACAAAGAAGGGCAGCCCAAGGAATCTAAACAAGCCCTTCAGCCTGCAGGGATGATCACTCGGGCGCTTGGGGTGAAGCACGCAAGGCAAGGATGCTGTTTTCAACGCGCTGGAATTTCATCTGATAAAACGTAGGACCAGTGCTGGAATTCCATTTTACTACCAGTACTTTGGGCGTGGCTTGGTGGGCGTGGCAGGGGAAAGATACTGCAAAATCTCCATTCCCTCCCCACTCTGGGGCCTGCCAGAGGTGGCATTTGCTGGTTCTCTGAACTACTTAAAATTTCTGCTACTGGTTGTCTGAACTACTCAAAATTTCCACTACCGGTTCCCCAAATGACTCAAAAGTTCTGCTACCGGTTCTCTGAACTACTCAAAATTTCTGCTACTGGTTCTCCAGAACCTGTCAGAACCTGCTGGATTTCAGCCCTGTGTAGGACACAAGGGTGTTGGGTAGTGTTGGAGGCAGGGATCAGTCCTCCTGCGACAAAGCCAGGAGGCCCAAGGATTTGATTAGGAAATATTATTTTCTAGCTTGCCAGAGGCTGAGGGTGCAAGGCTCCAAAAGGGGATGGAGAAGACAACCCACCTGTGCCGTTGTCTCGGTACTTCTTAGTCTGGCTGTGCAAGATCAAGGCAAAGATGACCATCAGGATGAGGATGAGGCTGCAGAGAGCCACCACCAGCAAGAACCACCACTCTTCGTAGAAAGGCGATCCCGTGTGAGCTGTAGGGGAAGAAGGATCAACCGGTTGAGGGATCAGCTCTGGGCACACCCATGTTTGCCCCAACTCACCTCACTGAGGCATCTCTTTCATTCCTTTGAGGACATGGATTTATTTTAAAGGGCAAGCATGGGACGGACTCACAGAAAGTCCACAGTGAAGGACCTTGGAGGTCTTCTATCTAGTCCAGTGGTGGTGAACCTTTTTGGCACTGAGTGCCCAAATTGGAATGTGTGTGTGTGCCAGAGCACCAGAAACCTGAAGACCAGCTGGCTGGTGCACATGTGTGTGCCAGCCACATGGTCTTTGGATTTACAGTGAGCATATGCTCATTGTCCAACTGGTCTTTGGGTTTACAGTGCTACGGTGCACGAACACCAGCTGGTCGGCGTGCATGCACATGCTGGAAATCAAAAGAGCAGTTGGCAATGGTGTGTGTGCCCATAGAGAGGGCTCCGATTGCCACCTCCAGCACACCTGCCATAAGTTTGCTATCATGGATCTAGTCCAACCCCCTGATCAAGCAGGAAGCCCTATAATGGTACAGTAGAAGTTGTGGGTGCTCCAACACTGGTTGGTTCGGTGTTTGTCTGAAATGGTTCAGACAAAGGGTTGTCCAATCTCTTCTTAAAATTCCTCCAGTGTTGGAGCACCCACAACCTCTGGAGGCAAGCCGAGTGTCCCAATGTCAATCTTGCACCAATAAAGACCTCTCCGCGTGTCCAAGGGAATGCTAAACGGAGTTTACCCACCTGAGATGGCTACAGAAGCTGCACTGGGTTCTCCGTATCCAAACTCATTCACTGCCACCACCCGGAACTGGTAGCTTACTCCTTCTTTCAGCTGGTCCAGGCTGACCGTGTAGGATGTGGCGCTCCGCGGGATGTTCTTCACAAACAGGTCCCACACACCTTCGTCTGCAAAAGCAGCAAAGAATGAGGAGGTTTGGTGGTCTCTTCTGATCATCTCACACGGGCTTACCCCAAGTTCATTATGAGCAGAGGTTAATACCAAATTTAACATTAAGCTAGGGGTGTCCAAACCTGGCAATTGTAAGACTTGTGGACTTCAACTCTCACAGCCGGAGGAATTCTGGAACTTGAGGTCCACAGGGCTTAAAGTTGTCCATTTTTGAGACGCCTTCAGTAAACCAACAATCAAAAAGTAAACAATACTCTAATTAAGGAACTGCCAATGCCGACAAACAAGCCCGTTCCGTCCTAGTGCTCCATTGGAGAATATGATTTATGATACACTCGGGGGGGGGGGGGGAAGGGGGTAGGAAACAGGGTCATAATTGGGCTGTAAATTACATGGGGTCAGAGCTGGCTTCACTTGGGTACGTGCTGACATGTTGCTCCTAATAAACAACCGGATTTCTTTTGAAGCTTGGCCCAGTCGGAACCCTGGCAGCCACTCCCTTCTAGCATTGATGATGTTACCTGGTCAGGTAATGAAATGTCTGCAAGAACACCACCAAACTCAGGGAGTACCAGGGACCCCGCAAATACATAAATAAATAATCAAGAGACTCCGGAGGTCCATGAAGTGCTTTCTAAAACCCCTGACATAACCTTTCGTTGGACTTGAAACAAATGACCTGGGACCCTTTTCTCTCGTAGTCCTTTACCTGTTCTTGATGCAGCGACTTTGCAGCAAGAGAAAAACCTGATTCATGTGTCTCTAAAGTTGGCTGCCCGTAAATTTCAGACCAAAAAGGTATTAAGTTCTGAGCACCGGTTGACAGTGATTAATACGCTCTCCACTGCCTATTGTTTGAGGATGATATTTGGCATGCCCCCAGCGTTGAGGCGGTGGGCTGGGAACGGAAAACCCAGCCACCTTTTAGCAGCGCAATCTCACGAGGGAGCAGATAATTTCTCCCCTGCAAATCCACCGTGGATTTGCCAGCCATGGATCATAAATCCAGCCAAATGCCACCCCTTCATGTCAGGATAGGTCTCCGTGCGGAATGCACAGGATCAAATAAAAGACGGCGCTTTTAATAAAATAATTTTACAAGGCAATAAAGGAAGCCGAGTGTTTTATTTACTCCGAGAGGCAGAGGACAGAGAGGTAGCGACAGAGCCGAGAGTTCAAAACACTTGCAAAGAAATGAACAAACGGTTGTTTTATTCGGCGCAAGATCCTTGTAAGAGAGAGGGGCTGTCGGAGGAGTTCTGGAGGAGAATTTCAAATTGGGGTTGTGGGTGGGTGGCATCTTTCTAACCCTTGATAAAGACAACCTTCCGGTGTTGGAAAGCTTCCAGAAATCATTGCTGCAGTCAAATCTATGGTTCAAGAACAACCACTTGTCAGTAGTGTGTATGTGTGTGAGAGGGGTGGGAGGAAAGAGAATTTCAATTGTCCTGGGGGGGAAAAATCTATCAGTTCTGCTAGCAGCCAGTTTGCATTTTGATCTGAACCTCTTCGGCTCTTCAGATTTCTTTCAAGGCAATTGGATACCGCTATTGAACAGGAACTCTTCGAACTGGCTGGAGAATGGTAGGAGTTGAAGGCCACACATCTTGAAGTTGCCATGGTTGAGAAGCAATGTCTCGGTTTGACGTCACCGGAGATGCTCAGTCGTCCTGGTCATGGCTGTGTCCCAAAGGTGGGGTCGCCCCACCAAAAGGCAACAGAGCCTTTTCCTTCCTTCTCTCCCTCTCTCCTTTCTTCTTTCCTTCTTTCCCCCTCTCCTTCCTTCCTCTCTCCCTCCCTCCCTTTCTTCCACCCTCCCTCTCTTCTTTTCCTTCCTTCTCTTCCTCTCTTCTTCCTTCCTTGCTTCCCTCCTGCTATTCTTTTCCTTCCTTCCTTCTCTCCCTCCCTCCCTCCCTTTCTTCCACCATCCCTCTATTATTTTCCTTCCTTCTTTCTCTTCTGCTCTCCTTCCTTCCTCTTCCCCTCCCTCCCTCTATTCTTTTTCCTTCCATCCTTCTCTCCCTTCTTTTCTTCCTTCCTTCACCAGACAAATTTGTTGTATGTCTAATCATACTTGGCCAATAAAGAATTCTATTCTATTCTATTCTATTCTATTCTATTCTATTCTATTCTATTCTATTCTATTCTATTCTATTCTATTCCTATTCTATTCTTATTCTATTCTTATTCTATTCCTATTCTATTCCTATTCTATTCCTATTCTATTCTATTCTACTCTACTCTACCTCCCACCCTCCCTCTCTCTTCCATCCATTTCCGCATCAAAGCGTTGAATTCTCAAGATAGCAGTACAAATCTTTTTGAAAAATCAATCCACCTTTCCATCAAAGCAAGCTATCGCAATGAATTTTCCCCCTCCAAGGGATTCATCACCAAATGTTGGAAAACAATTCTGGAAAAGGCGGTTTTGCTTTTCAAGATCCACCCAAGGGAGGGAGGTTTTTTCTGGATTCTCCAGGTTGCCTGGTGATTTCCCGTATCCTGACTGGGAGGCTTATATTCCAGAGACTAATCACTGAAGGAATGTTTTTTTGTTTTGTTTTGTTTTAATGTCGAGGGAAAAGAAAGCTTGCCCTGGTAAATCACACGCCCTCTAAAATAGGTGCCGTTACTCCCCATCAATTCTTGCTTAATGTACTGTGAGATGCAGCCCAGCTGGTTATGGGGTTGCAAGAGAATTGCTTTCAATTGCTTTTCTGTTTAGAAACATCTGTCCCCTTGTCTGCATTTCCTATTGCCTTGGATTGGCCACATTTATTTGGAAAGCAGAGATTAAAGGGAATAACTACTTACTTGGAAAAAAAAATCTATCATTACACAGGTTGCGTTGCTAGAAAAGGAAAGGAAAAGGCACCAACCTCCGACTCTCTTTAGCACGGGAGAAGGCAACAACATTACAACCACAGCCTGTTGCTTTTGCCCAACAATATACACAAGCCGTTTCTATAACCATAAGGTTAACAAAAACGAAATCAAAATTTCATTTTCCTCCCTCCCATGTCAAGCACAAAATCCAGAAGCAATTTCAAAATAGAAATGAAGTTAGATTATTCTCTTTTTTGGATAAAACAGGGGTCTCCAACCTTTGCAACTTTAAGTCTGAAGGACTTCAGCTCCCAGACTTCTCCAGCCAGCAAAGCTGAAGTCCTTCAGACTTAAGGTTGCAAAGGTTGGAGACCCCTGGGATGAAAGAATCGATTTGACCATCTCTGCTTTTCTAATATGTGATTCTGTTAACTCATTAATCTTGATCATAATTTCGCTTTCCAGCCTATCGTTGTGACTCTAATGGAAGAAGTAGGACAGGATGCATTGCTTCTACAAGGCTACCCAGTGATGCAATTCAGCCGGTTCTATCTGGTTCAGGCGAACCGGTAGCAGTGGGAGGCTCCACCCACTCGCCCAGATGTTATCACGTCCTGTTTTTTATGCACTGCGAAAGCACAGATGGTCCTGTGAATCAGGGGTGGGTTCCGGTTTCTTCTACTGTCGGTTCACTCAGGGGCACACTTTGCGCATGTGCGTGCTTGATGTGTGCTATGCACGTATGTATAGTAGTAAAAAAAAATCACTTCTGTGCATGCGCCGAAGCAAAAACCAAGATGGCGCTGCCGATAGAACCGGTTCGGGGGCGTGGCCGGCCTAGTTACTAATACTCGTCTGAACCGGTCCGAACCGGTAGGAACCCCACCTCTGCTGTGTATGCATGGAGGTGTCGCACGTGAGTAACGAGAACGCTTACATATGCGAACCGGTAGCGAAGGTAAGTTGATTTCACCTCTATAGCTACCCATGGATTGTGAAGAAGAGCTGAGGGAACACTTGTGTTTTCTCCTACAGCTCGCAAGGCCTCCTCTACCTTCAGGTTTTATTCTTCCAGGTGTGTGTGTGTGTGTGTGTGTGTGAGTGAAAGAGAGAGAGAGATCAGTGGTTCTGTGAGTCGCAGGTGTTAGAACAGACGCTGCACCAACGCAAGAGTGTGATTTCATGGACAATTAATCTCTGCCGTGGGCTGAATCACGCTGTCAGTCAAACCACCTCCAGCTTCAGGACCTGACAGGGTGGACGTCACTGATTAATTCCTTCCACCTTAGAGCTAGGGTTGATGGAAACCCGCCATTTTTATGCTTTTTCTTGCCACCGTTGGCATTTCCCCCACCCCGGGTGTGGGTGGGGCCAGGGCCACGCTGCAAAACGTGGCCTTTGCCGCATGCCAGTCGACTGAGCCTTCAACAGAAGAAGGCTCCTCCTGAAAGGGGCCCGGGAGAACCGGATGAAAAGGTGAATTTATTTTTAAGGAGGTGGAAACCACAGCCCCGTCTGTCCGAAGGGCCAAGATGCCAAACGAAGGCTGTTGATGTGACACCTGCCTGTCATTCAGGGGGAAGAGATGAAAGGGGGGAGGAAGGTAATGGCCCTCGGGGAAGAGACATGCTGGGGCAACCGAAGACCTTGCTTTGAACTGATCAACGTCTGCTGGTTTAGGTCCATTTCTGAAGTGGAATAAACGGAAGGGATAAAATGAAACGGAAAAGAGGAGAAGGGACGCCTCCCCTTGAGGGCAGGGAAGTCAAGTTGAGCTCTAAATGAATGATGAGTATCAGGAGAGGAACTCAACCCAAAAGGCAGCCTTTGGAAGGGAGCCAGATCTTTCCCGCTACATGGGGATGGAGAGATGGGAAAGAGGGACATCGTTTGCCTGCTCTACCTAAATTGCCACAGGTGGGGACTGCAGCCAAGAAACTCAAAGATGCTTGCTCCTGGGGAGGAAAGCTACTTTACAACTTACTTATAAAGTAATAAAGGCAGGATAGAAATCGAATAAATAAAAATAAATAACCTTGACCCACATCTGATTTAATACTGAAACTTCTTTTGAGTTCAGCTACATGTGACAGCATTCTAAAGAGCAGAGACATCCCCCTGCCAACAAAGGTGTGTCTAGTCAAGGCTTATGGTTTCCCCAGTTGCAATGGATGGCTGTGAAGGTTGGACCGTAAGGAAGGCTGAGCGCCAAAGAATGGAGGCCTTTGGACTCTGGGGCTGGAGAAGAAGACTCCTGCATTGAGTCCCTTGGACTGCAAGGCCATCCAACCGGTCAGTCCTGGAGGAGATCCACCCTGACTGCTCCTTAGAAGGCCAGATCCTGGAGAGGAAACTCAAAGACTTTGGCCACCTGATGAGAAGGAAGAAGGACTCCCTGGAGAAGAGCCTCATGCTGGGAACGATGGAGGGCCAAAGAAGAAGGGGACGGCAGAGAAGGAGGGGGCTGGATGGAGTCCCCAAAGCAGTTGGCGTGAGCTTGAATGGACTCTATTTTTCTACTTGCGTTTTTATGTGCTTTCGAACTCCTAAGTTGGCAGAAGCTGAGACGGGAGCTCACTCCGTTATGCGGCGCTAGGGATTCGAACCACCGAGCTGCCGACCTTTCTAATTGACAAGCTCAGGGTCTTAGTCACTGAGCCACCGCGTCCCATGAATTCTACTTACAGTAGCTCTGATTTGGCAACTGAAGTACTGGCAATTTGTGAACAACAGGATGTCCTATTTGCTTCAACAAATTTAACCTCCTGGGTGGAGACACTTGATGTTCCTCAAGAGATTGAATTTGGCCTTCGGGCCTTCGCTTGCCAGTTCCGGTTGCTCGTGCAAACCTATGGCAATTGGGAATGCCCCGTCGATAGGCTCTGGAGGGTTTAAGTCCTGTTTTTAAAAATTGACAGATCCGGCTACTTGATGCCTTTTAAGATCTATCGCTCCCCAGGAAGAGTGGTGCTAATACTCTTAAGAAGAAGAAGAAGAAAAATCAAATAATTATACCTTGAGGGTATTAAAAAGAGATTCCTTTGAAACTGAGAAACGCAGAGATTATTGGGAGAAGGGGGAGTGGGGAAGGCGTGCTTTGGAGTTTCCTAGCTGGGGAAGACAGTCCTGGCGATAAGTAAAAGAAAGAAGGAGAAAAAGAAAGAGTGAAGTTGGTGGCACGGAAGGTCTAGAGCAGAGGTCTCATTCTCGTGGCCCGCGGGCCAATTGCGGCCCGCAGGACGGTATCTTGTGGCCCCCACCGTGATATGAAAGTATAATATTAGTGATATGAACGTATAATATCCAATATAATGGAATCCCTTATGCGGCCCAGCCTCACCCAGACTCTGCCTCCAGCGGCCCCCAGGTAAATTGAGTTTGAGACCCCTGGTCTAGATTAATGAGGCCTATAATAGATGGCAATAGAGAAGCTAAGGTCTAAAGCAGCGTGTCTCAAACTTGGCAAGTGTAAGATATGTGGACTTCAACTCCCAGAATTCCCCAGCCGTGGAATGGTAAGATTTGAACTGCCACATTGCAGGCAGCCGGCAGGCAGCAGAAGTCGCCTGCAGTACTGCACTCTAACCACTGCGCCACCATGGCTTTGAAATGCAGAAGGATCCCACAATGTAAATTTCGGAGTTTCCTAATTAATATCTGTCTCGAGACATTTTCCTGGGCAAATTTCACGGAAATGAGTTGGACCAGGAGAAGAGAGAAATGCTTTTACAGGTGGGAGAAGAAGAAGAAAAAATCCCCAACCGTCCTGAAGCTTAAATCTCCCTTCATTTTGTTATGATGGATGGGCCACCCTTAGATAGTCTTGTTTTATTCAGCATGTTAATTAATTTAAATGGATGAAAAAGTGGGTTACAAGCTCCAGTGACTGGTGGATGGGAAGGGAAGGGAAGGGAGGGGAGGGCTGGAAAGGGTGATCCTTGAATGCTAAGCATGTTTCATTAACTCGGTTGCGAAAACTGTTATCAAAGCTACATTCTGGAAATTAAGAGGAAAATAATGGGGTGCTGGAGACGAAGCGCTCGGATGGAAAAACAGCTGGCCTCAGCAAGAAGCGGGAATCGGCAACCTTCTCTATTTGAGGGAATAGTTTCAGGGGTCGTGGAGAGGAACGGCCAAGGCAGCCCAGAAGGGTCGGGAAGAGGTAGGGAAGGAACGATGGTGGGGAGGGGGGAAGGATTTGTCTTGGTGTTAGAGAAGCAAGGTAGACCTAATCATTTGTGAGACCTTTTAGGAAACAATGTTTTGGGAGGGAAAATGGACAGAGTTCAGGGGAGAGCCGAGGAGAAAAACACTTCTGGAAGTTTGGGAGAGTCATGCAATAGTGTGGCCTGTCGATCACAGGCCCCTCCAGCAGTGGAATCAGAGGAGGGGGAGGTGTGGGAGTCAGGGTCAGCATCAGGGCAACCTGAGAGCTCCGGGGAGGAAGAGGGAGTGGAGCTGTCAGAGAGAGAGCGAGGGAGACAGAGATGGAGCCTGGGCCCTCCGTCAGCCCTCAGATGGAGAGTCAACAGCCCCCAGGTCTGGAGGAGGTTGATGAGGAAGAGGAGGAACAGCTGGGTCCAGTGCCTCACATGCAGATGCACAGAAGGCAAAGGAGAGGAGAGCAGTGGAAATCTATGGGCTGGGCCTTGGGATGGAAGAGCCGCTGCTGCTAACGAGGCTCCATCGTAGCTCTGGGGATAAAAGGGTCAGAGCATGGAGGCCATCAACATTTGGCTGGGAACCATCAACCTCCCAACCAAGATTATTGGGAACCAGGAGGATGAGATCCTCAACCGTGGCCGTGGAGAAGATCTAGAAGGCAACTCATCGTACAAGGGTGTCATCCTGAAATGTAAGTGGACAATAACGCTTGTGTCAGCCTGTAGCAAGGATCGCCCATCCTTTGTGAGCTCTATGTCAGGCCTGCAGCCATCTTTTCTTTTGGGTCTTTGGCCTGCCACACTTTCTGTCATTCTGCTGTGCATTTTCTATGGTGGGAAAATGGGAAGGGGGAATTGTACGGCGTTAGATGATAGGTAGCCATAACAAAATTCCTTTCTAGAAAGCCAAGGTCATCCTTTGTCTCTGCACCTCTGCACCTGACCAGAACTGGATGGGTGGAAGCTGCCAGCATGGCAGTGGGAGATTGGACCATGGGATGGGACTTCTGGGTGTGGGGGCAAGATCTTGAACTTTCAACTGGGTGGGGAAAACCAGGAAGCTTTCAGAATTGGGTTTTCCCACATGTGCCAACATGGCTCTCTTCATAAATTGGAACTTTGAGGAATCCTTTGCCTCGGACTCTGATTTAAATTTGGATGCTATTTGGAACCCTGATACTCTGAGCGAGCGAGTCAAGAGTTATGGACAGGAGTTTCACAGCTAGTTTGGGAGGTCTTCCCAGGGTAATAACCCCCCCCCTCCCTTAATTTCACTCTTTCCTTCTTTGGTTCTAACTAGGTTTGCTTGGTGGGTCGGTTTTGATCTTCCGTTGCACAGAGACGCCAATATGACCTACCTGACGGTCGACTTTCTATGACGTAGCCCGTGATGGGTTTCACTCCTGAAACTCCCTCCGTCCAGTACAAAGTGAGTCCAGAGGTGGATTTGGAGACCAGCACGTGCTGTGGAGAACCAGGGGATCCTGCAGGAGTGGGAAGCAAAGGAAGAAATGGTTGAGACAGGGGAACAAATAAACAAACAATAAAACACAGGACGTAGAATCCTAGGGCTGGAAGGAAACTCACTGATCTCTGCTCAAGGCAAGGGACCTTATATCATCCTGAACAAATGGTTGTCCAATTCTTCCTTGAAGGTCTCCACCATTGGAGCCCCACAGCTCTGGGATGCAAGTTGTTCCATTGAGTGATTGTTCTCACTGTCAGGAAATTTCTCCTTAGTTCTAGGTTGGATCTCTCCTTGATGAGCTTCCATCTATTGCTTCTTGTCCTGCCTTCAGGTGCTTTGGAGAATAAGTCAAACCCCTCTTCTCTGTGGAAGCCCCTCAAGTATTGGAAGACCACTATCATATCACCCCTAGTCCTTCTCTTTGATAGACTAGATATACCTAGCTCCCTCAACCGTCCATCATATAATTCAACCCTCAGATCTCTGTTCATCAAATCAACTGATTTGGAAGGGACCTTGGAGGTCTTCTAGTCCAACTCCCTGCTTAGGCAGGAAACCCTACACCACTTCAGACAAATGGATATCCAAGCTCTTCTGAAAAACTTCCAGTGTTGGAGCATTCACAACTTCTAGAGGCAAGTGGTTCCACTGATTAATTGTCCTCACTCCCAAGAAATTCCTCCTTCGTTCTAAGTTGCAGAACTCTTTGATTAGTTTCCACCCACCACTGTCCCTCACCTTCCGCTGGCCCAGCGGTGATGTTGGCTTGCAATTCAGGTCCATAGATGATAGTCCTGGCTTGCACTCGGAACAAGTATGTCATTCCTTTGGTGAGATCTCTGACTTTTAGCCAGCGCTGCCAATTACCCTGGATGTCCACGGTCACCACTTTGCTCACCCCTAAAAAAAAAAAGGAGGGCGGGAGATCAAAAGAGTGTTTAAAAGGAAGAGAGAGGAGTGGAGGGCGTAAAAGGGTCAGGAGGAAGGAAAGCAAGCAAGCAAACAAGCCATGAGACGGCAGAAAACGATGCCAACCAGATTACGGGCGAAATGATGATCGAGCCATTTGCTAGAGACGCTTTTCTTACAATTAGTGGGAATTTAAGTGGCAATAATGGACAATTTTCGGCAGAGATAAGTGTAATTAGACTCCAGGCTTGATAAGTGGAGGCTGCCGAGAAGGAGTGGGGTGGGGGAGAGAGAGAGAGAGATTTTCAAGAGCCCGGAGATTACCGTCCCTGATTGCCCAGGGATGAAAGGAAGAGGTGAGCCCGAAGTAATTGTGGCTTGTGGCTTCTCTCTGGAAACCCAAACGGACCCCGCGGGGGGTCCTTTAACCCCCATCATTCTGTCGAACGGCTCCTGGGGAGAAAAAATCGCTCGGCCACAGCCTCTATTGACCATCGTCAGGATGTCTTGGTGGGGGAAAAAGAAAAGTAAATAGAAATCCTTTAGCATTTCCCTCGTCGATCGTCGATCGCTTGTGGGCTCGTTCCTTCTGAAAGAAGACGACGAGACAACAGCAAAGAGGCGGTAAGATGGGAGGAAAGTGAGCAGATGTATGTGTTGTTATGCGAAAAGTTTCTTTTAGTTTAAAGCAGGGGGTGTCCGACCTTGGCGGCTTGAAGACCTGGGGACCACCTCCCAGAATTCCATGCGGGCTGGGAAACTCTGGGAGTTGAAATCCGCAGGTCTTAAAATCGCCACGGTTGATTTAGAGAGAGAGACACACTGAAGTAGAAAAAGGCCTAAAAATATTATGCTGGGCCCTTGGTTTAGAACCTTGATTGTGTTGTTAATTTTAATGTTTTTTTTAAAGCTTCTGTCTTCCTTCCTTCCTTCCTTCCTTCCTTCCTTCCTTCCTTCCTTCCTTCCTTCCTTCCTTCCTTCAATTTCTGTAACTGTCCAACTCGACCAGGTGACTCTGGGCAGCCTACAATTCTAATATTATTTGAAAATGATTCAAAACATCGAAATTGACAAAACATCCCCTAAATAAATAAATAAATAAATACCAAGAGCAGCCGATATGATGATACTTTTATGCCATTGTAAGGCACCCGCCTCTGGGTGCTTGGCTAGTGGTATGGACAACATGATAAGGTAAAAGGTAAAGGTTCCCCTCGCACATAGATGCTAGTCGTTCCCGACTCTAGGGGGCGGTGCTCATCTCCGTTTCAAAGCCGAAGAGCCAGCGCTGTCCGAAGACGTCTCCGTGATCATGTGGCCGGCATGACTCAACGTCGAAGGTGCACGGGACGCTGTTCTCTTCCCACCAAAGGTGGTTCCTATTTTTCTATTTGCATTTTTACGTGGTTTTGAATTGCTAGGTTGGCAGAAGCTGGGACGAGTCACGGGAGCTCCCTCCATTAAGTGGCGCTAGGGATTTGAACTGCTGAACTGCCGACCTTTCTGATTGACAAGCTCAGTGTCTTAGCCTCTGAGCCTTTGCCAAAAGAAGAGGAGAAGATGAATGGGAGTGTCCAAAGGTCAACCACATCTCTGTCATAGATCGCCCACCTCCCACGACCAACTGATCCTTCTTGAGGGGTTTCTTACCTTCAACTGGAGCCAAAGGTTCATAGATCACCCGATAACCTTGCAGGATCCCATTGGCGGCTGTTGGCTCTCCCCAAGACACGTTTACTGCTGAGCAAGTGATTTCGGAGAAGAGCAAGAAACTGGGGACCCCTGGGGCTGGAAGAGATCAAGGCAGGCTTGGGGTCAGCGGGATCACAAGTGTTGCCCTGCACCATGCAACCTGGATTTGCTTATTTCTCAGAAATTAACAGAGTTGGAAGGGACCTTGCAGGTCATCTAGTCCAACCCACATCTGCCTCTACCTAGGATCGAACTCACAACCTCCTGCTTGTGAGGCAAGAGCTCCACCTCTAGGCCACAGCAGGAGATGCACGATGGCATCCACTTCAAAGCTCGGAACAACAACAAAAAGTCTCTTCTCTTTTTCTGTCTGGACATTGGATCATTTGGGGTTAGGAAGCTCCTCAGATAGCCATCCTCATTTGTAAACCGAGGTTTATCGCTGCAATGGGTGAACCCAGGTAAGGCTTTGCTTGTTTAACGGGAGCCATGGCTCAAACGCTCCGTGCTGTAGGATGGTGCAGGAGCCCAACCATCACGTCGAAATGTTTTGAAGACGTTTCTCTTCTCATCTCCACGTCTTCAAAAGGAAGAGACAAGAAAGTCCAGATGCCTCCTGAAAAAGCCCCTCTGGGCCAACCAGGGCCTGGATGACTGAGAATCTCAACAGACCTTTAGCTATACAATTTGGGATGAAGACCCTTGGAACGGTGTGGGAATAGGAATGGCGTTCCAGAGGTAAAAAAAAAATTGCAGACTACAGGAATCAGGAGCACCACACAAGGTGACCCTGAGGACACAGGTAAACCTCCAAATAGCCTCCGTGACCCTCTAAAAGGATGCAAATGACCAGCTGTCTGCAAGGAGCATCAATCCTTCCTTTTCCCCATCATTCAGCCAGAGCTGAAGAAGCTTCTTGGATGAGAAGCGAAACGTCTTCACAGAAAAACCAGAAAGTCCATTTGCCTCCTGAAAAAGCCCCTTTGGGACAACCAGGACCTTGGAGGATGGAGAATCTCTACAGACATCGAGTTAAAAGTGGAAAGCATGGCATCTGCTCGGTGGGGGGATCCTTCTCGTGCTTACCTGCCTGGAGCGTCCTTCCTTCCGTGGGGCTCGTCTTGGGTCCATCCCCTGCTGCGTTAAAAGCAGAAATCCCGACCAGGTACTTGGAGAAACTGGTCAGGTTTTTGAGTCGGATGCTTGTGTCCGGTAGGAAGAGAACTTTCACTTTTTCAGTGTCATTCTGACCGTCTTTCTCCCAATAATAGACCTAGTTGGGGGGGGGGCAAAAAAAGAGAGATAAGTCCAATAGTCTATCCTTCAAGTTCCCACGACATCTCAGGGGCTGCCCCAAAGAAGAGGGAGCCAAGCTATTCTCCAAAGCATCTGAAGGCAGGACAAGAAGCAACGGGTGGAAACCTACCAAGGAGAGAAGCAACCGGGAAATAAGGAAGAATCGGTGAGAACAATCAGCCAGTGGAAGAACTTGCCTCCAGAATAAATAATACAATAATACAATAGCAGAGTTGGAAGGGACCTTGGAGGTCTTCTAGTCCAGCCCCCTGCCTAGGCAGGAAACCTTATACTGTTTCAGACTAATGGTTGTCCAATCTCTTCTTAAAGACTTCCAGTGTTGGAGGCTTCGCAACTTCTGGAGGCAAGTTGTTCCACTGATTCATTGTTCTAACTGTCAGGAACTTTCTCCTCCGTTCTAAGTTGCTTCTATCCTTGATTAGTTTCCACCCATTGCTTCTTGTTCTACCCTCAGGTGCCTTGGAGAAGAGCTTGACTCCCTCTTCTTGTGAATGTTCCAACACTGGAAGTTTTTAAGAAGATGTTGGATAACCAATTGTCTGAAATGGTGTAGGGTCTCCTGCCCAAATAGGAGGTTGGACTAGAAGACCTCCAAGGTCCCTTCCAACTCTGTTATTCTATTCTATTCTATTCTATTCTATTCTATTCTATTCTATTCTATTCTATTCTATATACGTCGTTTCTAATTCTAATTCTCGGCCAGGCCGATACCTGTTGGCTCACTGGAGTTGGAGCTGCAGTACACCTGAGAAATGCTTTAGATCATGGGTGGTGTCAAACTCTATTTCAATGAGAGCCCCATCAGGGTTGTGTTGGATCTCAGGGGGAGGGGGCAGTGTCAGGGGGCATAGTCAGAATAGGCATGGCCAGCTTGACGTCACTCAACGAGGCTCCGTTTCCTACCATGACGGCCTCCTGCAGCCCTCTGATAGTGAGCATGGAGCAGGTGGCCTTCCTAGGCCTCCCTTTCCACTGGCAGACGGCTGCAGGAGGCTGTCATGGTCAAAAACCGAGTTGGGCGGGCCTTTTGCGGCTTTCCTGAGCTCTGTTTTCATTGGCAGAGGCCAGTCCATAGGCCGGTCCTTCACTGTTTCCAGGGTGGCCCTGTGGGCCAGATCTAAGCATCCTGTGGGCCGGATCCGGCCCCCGGGCCTTGAGTTTGACACCCATGCTTTAGCTCTAGCAAGCAATTCCTGCAGCTGGATTTACTCAGCCAAGTTATTAGCCTTCCACTGGCGATTTAGAAACCATTTCCCCATAATTCCCTAGCAGAGCCCCTGGTTTGGCACTGGAGAGCCACTCCTGAGTGTAATGGTTTACCAATTCCACCCAAAGCTCATCAGGGACCTGACTTCAATGTCCGGTCAAGAGTCTGCTTTGGTGTTGACAAGCCCAGAGATCAGAAAGCGTTTGTGCCAAACAGAAGAGAAGGTACACAGGTTGTTACAGCCGTTAGCTGTTTGTGCCCAAGAAGTAGTGCCAGCTTCTGAGACTGGCCCAGGTGGAAGCTGTGCCAGGCAATGGATGTTGGCTAAGCTCCAAGAGTGATCAGGGGAATAGCGTTTCAGAGTTTTAGAAGCCAAGCGTTGGTTACATTTATTCTTGGAGGAGATTTTTGGATCTGGGATAGGCACCAGACTTCCAGTTGGTGGCAATCACCTGGTGTGTTTTTCTCCGACTTGGCCTGGTCTTCTAATGCCCCCCTTCCTAAGGAAGAGGAGGAGGAGGTGGAGGAATTGGCTCTGAGTAATTACTCTGGTACTATGCAGATTGGATTGCGTTTGCTTATTTGACACTTGGCAATTTGGAAAGGTCCCTGAAAATGAATAATAATAGATGTGGCACTGCCAAGGATTTTCTGGCTAGGAAATATTCTTCACTTGTGACAAACGTCTTGTAGTTGGTTCCTGGGAAGAATTCTTGATGAGACTCCTGACCTGGCAACTTTTAAGACTTGTGGACTTCAACGCCCAGAATTCCCCAGCCGGTGGAAGTCCACAAGTCTTAAAAGGTGCCAAGTTTGGAGATCCCTTCTCTGTGATCTAGTGTGTTTAGAACTGTCCATGGCCACCTGAATCCAGCAGTGGGATTCAGCCGGTTCGCACCTATTCGGGAGAACCGTTTGTTAACTTTCTAAGCAGTTTTGAGAACTGGTTGTTGGAAGAAATCTCCTTTTGTTTCCTTCTAACAGGGCTAATCCTGTTATCTTTATTGCCCTGCTTAAGAGAAACTGCCTCTCAGCTTAACTCTTATGACATTGTCACAGCTGAGGCGAAGCGCCCATCGACATGAGTGATGTTGAGTTGGCCACGACCACCCGGTCACATGACCACCGAGCCCCGCCTACCAAGCTGGTCATTATGGCAGAGAACCGGTTGTTAAATTATATGAATCCCACCACTGCCTGAATCCCATCAGGCCCTCAGCTCAGCTCTCCCACCCAGGTGAAGAGCGGTAGTAACTCTGTCTCCCGAGGACAACTCCTTAATGAAAGCATCGTGTCTAACGTTCTCAATTTCTGCTTTTTAAGGGTTTAGCATCCATTGAGGATTCATTTCTATGGGAGCCACTTGAGGGAGGAAGTCTTCACATTAAGAGAAGGGGGACTCTAACTTGTGTTAGGCTTCAATTCCCATCATCCTCAGCCGACGGACCCTCTGCGGTTTGGGAACAGCGTCCCCCAGGTTGGAAAAAGCTACTCTCGGCTAGCCCTGTTGTATCTTTGCATATTATTTTGTTGTTTGTTGTGGGTTTGCAATTGGTTGCCTTTCTAACTAAGAATAAGGTAAGCACATGCATCCTAGTCATTCCTGACTCTAGGGGGCGGTGCTCATCTCCGTTTCAAAGCCGAAGAGCCAGCGCTGTCCGAAGACGCCTCCGTGGTCATGTGGCCGGCAGGACTCAACGCCGAATGCGCACGGAACGCTGTTCCCTTCCCACCAAAGGTGGTTTCTGTTTTTCTACTTGCATTTTTGACGTGATTTCGAACTGCTCAGTTGGCAGAAGCTGGGACAAGTCACGGGAGCTCCCTCCGTTCCGTGGCGCTAGGGATTCGAACCGCCAAACTGCTGACCTTTCTAATCGACAAGCTCAATGTCTTAGCCCCTGAGCCACCGGGTCCCTCCCCTAACTAAGATTGGTAGACCGTTAAAGAGGAAGGCCAGAAGGAAGACTTACGTAATCAAAGAGTTAATGTCTATGGAGGGAAGGTGGACTTGGGAAATCTGTGTTTCTGTCTCGCTCCAAGAGTCCCCCCCCCCCCCGAAAAAGGCAGCCAAGTTCATCTGTGAGGGGTCTTTCCACCCCGACTTGCCTTGTAGCCTTGGATGTTTCCGTTCTGGCTGTCCACAGGAGGGGGGTCCCAGGTGATCTCCAGCTGGCTTGCAGAGACGGCACTGATGTGGATATTCTGGGGAGGCATGGCGGGAGCTTGGGGAAGAAAGAGGAGAGAAGAGGTTGGGGAGAAATAGGAGGAGGAGGAGGAGGAGAAGGCATTGATTCGGCTGACACCAACGCCGGAGGGAAGAAGGTGATCTCCCTAGACGGAACGGTTGGCCAGCGTTGGAGGTGTGTTGAGTTCCTTCTCTAGAAACGCTCATCTCCAAAGGAATTCCTTTGCCAAATTCGTTTGTCAATTTTCCAATATCCATCCATCCTCCCTCCCTCCCTCCCTCCATCTTTTCCTTCATTCCCTCTCTCCACTTCCTCCCTCATCATGTCTAAATTTCCTTCCTTCCATCCTTCCTTCCCTCTCTCCATCCTTCGTCTCCTTTCCATTTCTTCCCTGCCTGCCTTCCTTCTTGTCTTCCTCCCTCCATCCCTCCCTCCCTCTTTCTCACTTCCCTCCCTCCTTCCTTTACTTCCTTCCTTTTCTTCTTCCTTCCCTTCCTCCTTCCCTTCTCTTCTTCCTGCCTTCCTTCCCTCCTTCCTCCCTAATCCTCCCTCCCTCCTTCCTTACTTCCTTTCGTTCGTTCCTTCCCTTCCCTCCTTCCTCCCTCCCTTTTCCTCCATCCCTCTTCCCCTTTTATTTTCCTCCCTTCAACTCCCTCCCTCCTTCCTTCCTTTCGTTCCTTCCTTTTCTTCCTTTCCTCTCTGCTTCCCTCCCCTTCTTCTTACCTTCCTTCCCTTCCTCCTTCCTTTCCTCCCTCCCTCCCTCTTCTCCTTTGATTTTCTTTCCTCCCTCCCTCCCTCCCTCCTTCCCTTCTCTTCTTCCTACCTTCCTTCCCTTCCTCCTTCCTTTCCTCTTCTCCTTTTGTTTTCTTTCCTCCCTCCCTCCCTCCCCACCGCTCCTCCGCCTTTGATACCTCGAACTGATTTGAGCGTAGATAACCAGAGGCAACTGACTCCTCCAAGGGAGCTACTAAGAGAGAGCCAAGCACGGGCCCTTTCTGGCCTGCAAAGGGGATGCCAACAACCTCTTTGCCCAGAGTGCTGGAGAGCACAACTCTGCTTACTCCATGCCCCTTCCATGCCACCCCCCACCCCCACCGAATAGAAATCACAAACCATTTGCGACTCAAAACGTAGGTCCAATTATCTCTCCCCCCAACCCCCACACCTCCGGTGGCTTCTCCCTTTCCAGGCTCTGACCTTCATAAGGCACGTTATTATTATATATTTATATATTTCCTCCTCTATTCCCTCTCCGGGGTTATAAAATAAAATAGTAATTAACACCCACTCTGCCTGACACCAACTATTTATTTTGTTCTAACTGTGCGGCTTCCTTATTACGGCTGCCCACCCCGCCGTTAATGGAAATGTTAATAACCAGCACCAGGTTGTTGTGACAGATGCTTGAGCTCATTATCAGAAATTCTTATTTACCGCTCCATTAAACGACAGAATCACACACCCAAAAGGGGGGGGGGGGGAAGGAAGAAGTGGGGGAGGGGGAGAGAAAAGGGAAGAAAAGAAATGATTCCATGAAACTAACTGGGAGAATTGGAGCAACGGCATTAGCTGTCCAAAACGTAGAGAGATAGAGAGAGATACAGAGATAGAGATAGAGATAGATATACACAGAGAGAGAGAGAGAGACAGAGACAGGCAGACAGAGATAGGTTGGTAGGTAAAGATAGATAGATAGATAGATAGGTAGGTAGGTAGGTAGGTAGGTAGGTAGGTAGGTAGAGATAGATAGATAGGTAGGTAGGTAGGTAGGTAGGTAGATAGATAGATAGATAGATAGATAGATAGATAGATAGATAGATAGATAGATAGATAGATGATAGGTAGGTAGGTAGGTAGGTAGGTAGATAGATAGATAGATAGATAGATAGATAGATAGATAGATAGATAGATAGATAGATAGATAGATAGACAGATAGACGATAGGTAGGCAGGCAGGCAGATAGCTTATTAAATCTATTGACCATATCAAATATATAAAACTCCTACCAAATACAAAGAAATACAAAGAAAACAACAGGACTTGTTCATAACAAGTCATTAACCCAGATTTGGTCTAGCTATGCTGTTCTTTTTGTGATGGCCTTTGAAAGAAAGCGTGCGAATTGTAATTTTTTTCTTAAAAAAAAAAGCTCTTGAGGGTGACATGTTGTCCACTTGCAGGGTAGGGGTAAATGTTTAAAAAGTAAAATGCAAAAAAGCAAAGCCATTTTGGAGGGTGGGCAGGGTGGAAGGGAAGGACGGTGGGAAGGAAGGAAAAAGGATGGAGGGAGGGAGGGAGGAAAGGAAGGGAGAGTGGGAAGGAAGGAGAGGGACGGAAGGAAGGAAGGAAGAAGGAGGGTGGGAGGAAAGGCAGGAAGGAATGGAGGATAGAAGGAAGGGAGGGAGGTAAAGAAGAAAGAAGGATGGAGGAATGGAGGAAGGGTGAAGAAATAAGGAAGGAAGGAAGAAGGAGGGAGGGAAGGAAGGATGGAATGTTGGATGGAAGGGAGGGAGGGAGGAAAAGAAGGAAGGGAGGAAGGAAGGAGAGGGAGGGAAGGGAGGGTGTGAAGGAAGGAAGAAGGATGTAGGGAGGGAGGAAAGGAAGGAAGGGGGAAGGGTGAGAAAGGAAGGATTAAATGATGGTGACGATACTAATTAAATGACTATTGTTTTATGGACATGTTTTCTTAAGTAAGAGACATTTCAATTCCTTGGGGTGCACACTGTTCCCCAACTACAGGTACTGAAAATGACGGATGTATTTGATGCACAAGGGGGGTGGGAAACCATTAAGCCCCCTCCTCCCCATACATATAGACAATGCCCCTTCTCCAACCCATCTTTTCTCTGAGCATGGCATGAAAGCCCCCTAAAAAAAATATTTGCACAAACCCAAGAAATGAACCCAACTTTTTTTAAATGTGGGTTTTAAGAGCCCGGCTCCCCTCTGCAGAATAGATCGTTGGCGCTTCCTGGTTTCCCCCGCCCCCCCCCCCGCTCCCTCTCTCAATCAATGACGAGAAAGAAGCAGCCATATGGATTTTCTTAAATAACTTTTAATTCCCCGAAATCGTTCCCCCCCCCCCGGTGGATAGAAAAGAGGCAGCCCACCCCCTGGAGGGAGGGATGGGGGGGTGGGGGGGAGAAGGTTACACAATTGGGAAGAGGAAATTGCTTCTTTTCCTCTTTGCCGACTTGATTGACAGCTGGGGGGCTCATCGATGGATGAATGATTCAAAAGAAAGTGAGATGAATTAAAGGCTGATTTTCAACAAGAAGCGCATTGATCCCAGCGCTTGGGTGCCTACGGCGCAAGTACATCCTTTTATATGCTTATTCTTGCGCTGCTCGGCTCAGATGTGCTCCAGCTGTTTGGGAAGCTAAAAGGCGGATGCTCCCTCCTCCTCATTGAACAGCCAGATCTTTAGAAAAAGGGTTGGTTTTTTTTGGGGGGGGAGGGTCTATATGCTGCTGAACTTGATGGGTGGGGGGAAGAGCTGCTCATTTCTCTTTTCCAGGGAGCAGAATCTTTGGAAATATTTCTGGGGTTCTTCGAAGAACAGCGGAGTCCTGGTGGACCTCTTGAGGATGAGGGCCTAATGTAGAGGAGCAGGCTGAGCTGGAAGGCGGGGTTAAATGTGCTATCAGTTTGGAGTCACTGCGTTATCAATGTCCAAATCCAGCTCCCTGTGAATTCCGTTGACCCTTATCTCGTTGTTATTGTTGTTGTTGGTTGTGAAGTCATGTCCGACCCATCGCGACCCCATGGACAACGTTCCTCCAGGCCTTCCTGTCCTCTACCATCCTCGAGAGTCCATTTAAGCTCACGCCAGCTGCTTCGGTGACTCCATCCAGCCACCTCCTTCTCTGCCATCCCCTTCTTCTTCTTTTGCCCTCCATCTTTCCCAGCATGAGGCTCTTCTCCAGGGAGTCCTTCCCTTCCTCTCATTAGGTGGCCAAAGTCTTTGAGTTTCTTGGCCCTTATCTACCAGTGCCAATTTAGCTTTGACTTTCATCATATTGTAGGTAGCAATAATAAATTCTTCAGTGCTTTGAACTCAGCGAGTGTTCCCACTTCTTTTGCACCTGACATTTATAGACATAATGCTCTTTGGTATGTGGTTTAGAACAGCAATGTGCCCCATCCAAGGGATCAACAACCTATGCTTCTCCAAGCCTAGCTGAACTACAGCTTGGAACAGCTGGCTTTTATAAAGCATAATGTATCCATGCTTCATCAGGAACATCATTCTTGGGTGAGTAGACAAGAAGGCATATCATGGCCCCCGGCTCCTCTGCTTTTCAAAGGTGTGGTGGACTCCATAAAATTTGAGCTCAGCTGGTCTACTTCAGGGGCGGGATTTAGCCAGTTTGGACCAGTTCGGGCAAACCAGATGCTAATTTTAACATCTGGTTCACTGAACTGGTATTTGCAAGGACTGGCTGGCCATGCCCACCCCTCCCTTCCCTTCCCAGGAGGCTCCATACAGCCTGTTCATTATACCAGGTAAGTGCAGGGCCTGTGTGGAAGCTCTTGGAAGGGGAAAAACGGTTCCGGGTGGGAAAACCTGGAAGCTTTCAGATTCGGGTTTTCCCAGATGTGCCAACATGGCTCTTTTAATAAATTGGAACTTTGAGGAATCCTTTGCCTCGGACTCTGATTTTATATTGGATGCTATTTGGAACCCTGACATTATCCTGAATCAGAAAGCTTCCAGGTTTCCCCCACCCAGTTGAAAGTTCAAGACCCTGCCCCAACACCCACAAGTCCATCCCGTGGTCCAATCTTCCACTGCCACAAAGACAGATTTCTCCCATCCAGATCCGGCCGGGTGCAGAGACAAAAACGACCTTGAGTTTCTAAGAAGAACGTTGTTATGGCTACATATCACCCAGCTCTGTATAATCCCATTTTCCCACAGTCGAAAGTGTGGCAGGAATGAAGTCCCAAAAAGAAAAGATGGCTTACAGGCATGACAGGCGGGTGAGATTCAGACGGTTTGGGCTGGTTCAGGTGAACTGGTAGTTCTGGTGAGCTTTGGCCCAACCCACCCGCCCCTGCGCTTACCTGTGCTATATTTACCTGTTTTTTTTTTTAGCTCAGCCGATTCACACATCAGCTGTTTTACTCACAGGCACTGCTTCGAAAGGCCATTTTTTGAATGTTGCAAGGGCGTGCAAAGGGCGCACTCACCAATGGGCTCTGCCCACCCCCACTGCATCCCCCCACCCCTGGATAAAATCAAATTCTTTTGAGGTGGAGGTGAGCCGACGGCACCTTCTAGCTTCCCCCCCCCCACAAATCCAAGCGCTTAAGCAAGAATTAAACAAGGAGCTGTTACCCCAGCCACATAACTCGTTGGAGTCATGCTGAGCGGTGCTTATGAGTCATATTAACAGCTCAATGAGCTTTTAATGAAGCACTCAGCTGCTCCAGCAGCCCCGACCAAAGCAAATGATTTCTTTGCATTTCCAATCTTATCGGTGGGGAATTAAGGGTGGCAGATCAAACGCTCCAGCAAATGTCTTGAGGAGAAAGCATTTTTTGGGGGGGGGATGGGGGGAATTTTAGGATCGCGGACTTGCGAATCGGTCCGGGAACAGACTTTGCAAACCTTCTTCGCTCTCCGTAACCCTGGTGGACATTGAAGGACTTTAAGGAGGTGCAGATTCCCTGAGATCATGCAGCTGCCCTTGGTAGCTACTATCAGGTCCTGGGGGGAAAGATGCATTAGGATGGATGGAGGGAGGGGCCTCCAATCATGGCAATTTTTAAGATCTGTGGGCCAACACCCAGGATTTACTAGCCCGCGTGGCTGACTGGGGAATTCTTGGCGTTGAAGTCCACAGGCAGGTCTTAAAGTGGCTAAGGTTGGACTCCTCTGCTTTAAGGTGTTCCCTGTAGATGCTGAACGCACACTGGTGCTCGTTGGTGCTCTGGGAGTCTCTCGTTACTCCCACGTAACACCTCTCCTGCGCGAGCTGCACTGGCTGCCTGTGGTCTTCCGGGTGCGCTTCAAGGTTGTAGTTACCATCTTCAAAGCGCTCCATGGCTCGGGTCCTGGTTACTTGAGAGACCGCCTCCTACCACATTCCTCCCTTCGGCCTGTCCGCTCCCACAGAGTTGGCCTTCTCAGGGTGCCATCAGCCGGTCAATGCCGACTGGTGACCCCCAGGGGGAGAGCCTTCTCTGTGGCAGGTCCGACACTCTGGAACGACCTCCCCCCCCCCCGATATCCATACCATCACGGACCTACTTATACAATACAATACAATACAATACAATACAATAGCAGAGTTGGAAGGGACCTTGTAGGTCTTCTAGTCCAACCCCCTGCATGGGCAGGAACCTTATACCATTTCAGACAAATGGCTGTCTAACATCTTTTTAAAGACTTCCAGGGTTGGGGCATTCACAACTGCTGGAGGCAAGCTGTTCCAGAGGTTAATTGTTCTTACTGTTAGGAAATTTCTCCTTAGTTCTAAGTTGCTTCTCTCCTTGGTTAGTTTCCACCCATTGCTCCTTGTCCTGCCCCCAGGTGCCTTGGAGAAAAGTTTGACTCCCTCTTCTTTGTGGCACCCTCTGAGATATCGGAACACTGCTATCGTGTCTCCCCTGGTCCTTCTCTTCATCAAACTAGACATACCCAGCTCCTGCAGCCGTTCTTCATATGTCTTAGTCTCCAGTCCTCTAATCATCTTGGTTGCTCTTCTTTGCACTCTTTCCAGAGTCTCCACGTCTTTTCTACATCGTGGCGACCAAAACTGTATGCAGTATTCCAAGTGTGGCCTTACCAAGGCACTATACAGTGGCATTAACACTTCACGCGATCTAGATTCTATCCCTCTGTTGATGCAGCCTAGAACTGTGTTGGCTTTTTTGGCAGCTGCTGCACACTGCTGGCTCATATTTAAATGGTTGTCCACTAGGATTCCGAGATCCCTCTCACAGTTGCTACTATTGAGCAAGGTACCACCTATACTGTACTTGTGCATTTGGTTTTTCTTGCCTATATGTAGGACCTTACTTTTTTCACAATTGAATTTCATTTTATTAGACAGTGCCCAATGTTCAAGTTTGTCTAGATCCTTCTGTATCTTAAGCCTATCTTCTGGAGTGTTGGCTATTCCTGCCAGCTTGGTGTCGTCTGCGAATTTGATGAGTTCCCCTCATTTATCCCCTCATCCAAATCGTTGATGAAGATGTTAAAGAGTACTGGGCCTAAAACAGAGCCTTGGGGGACTCCACTGCATACTTCCTTCCATGTAGATGCAGTTCCATTGAGGGCTACACGTTGAGTGCGGTTGGTCAGCCAGTTACGAATCCATTTGGTGGTGCTGCTGTCTAACCCACAATTTTCTACTTTATCTAATAGTAGGTTATGGTCTACTTTATCAAATGCCTTACTGAAGTCCAGGTAAATTATATCAACAGCATTCCTCTGGTCCACTGATTTTGTTACTTTGTCAAAGAATGCAATTAAATTCGTCTGGCATGATCTGTTTTTGACAAACCCATGTTGGCTTTTGGCTATTACTTTGTTTGCTTCTAGGTGTTCACTTATTTGTTGTTTAATTATCTTTTCCAGAATCTTTCCTGGTATTGAGGTCAGGCTGATGGGTCTATAGTTTCCTGGATCTGTTTTTTTTTTTTTTTCCTTTTTTGAAGATATCTTCTGTCGGATGGTAAAAGCTCATTTCTTTCGTCTTGCCGGCCTGACATAGATTAGGGACTTTTAATTCGTTATTTATGTTTTTAACTATTTATTCAATTTTAGCACAGTCTTATTGATTTAATTGTTTTTTAAATTTGTGTGGGTTTTTTTATCTTTCTGTGCACCGCCCTGAGTCCCTTTTGGTGAAAAGGGCGGTATATAAATTGAAAATAAAGTAAAGTAAAAGTAAAAGTTTTGATGTTGTCGGAAGCCAAGGCACTATAAAATCTAAGCGCACTGCACGCTGCAACCTGCAGAAGGAAATCCGGGGAGCATCTGTTTAGAAAAGGTGAAAACGGAGCCGAGGCACAACAGACAATTGTTATTTATTCTTCTCCTTCTCCTTTCCCTAAATGACTTTCCTCCTTCCTCCGACTTTCGCCGAGAACCCCGCGCCGGCGTTCATTATCTAGGCTACTGGCAGACGTCCTTGGACCACTTTCTGTGTTCCTTTGTAGCCAACCTGACCCTCTGGGGAAATCAGGGGACATTATTTCCCGGGCACTGTCCTGAAAAAGCGAGGTCTTGCAATTTATTTATTTCATTTGTCCCCTGCCTTTCTTGTCGGCTGGCTGACAAGAGGAAAAATAGGCCTCGTTTTAAGAAAGCCAAGAAACAGACGCCCGCCATGGATGGTGAAGGCTCCTGGGTAGGAAAACAGAGGGGGCAATAGCCCAAGACTGTTTCCGGAGCCACGCGGATTGGCCAGCAATAGGGAAGCAAATAATTGCGGTCAATGCGAGGATGACTTAATAATAATAATAATAATTTTTAATTTATAACCCGCTCTCTCTCCCCGAAGGGACTCGAGGCAGGGCACAGGGAATTAAAAATACAATTAAAAACCACAAACAAAGTACAATGTTAAAACGAATTAAACTAACCCTGCGCTAAATGCCCATATAAAACTAAAACTAAACCCTAAAACCCCCTAAAAACAGTTTCATTACCCTAGGCCGGCTAAGCAGAAGAAATGTGTTTTTAATTTTTGCCGGAAGGAGCGGAGGTCCGTGGTTGTTCTGATCTCGGGGGGAAGGTCGTTCGAGAGGGTCAGGCCCGCCACAGAGAAGGTCCTTCCCCTGGGCGTCGCCCGCTGGCATAGCCTAGTGGACGGCACCCGGAGAAGTCCCTCTCTGTGGGAGCGAATCGGCCGCAGGGATGTATGGGACTTGTTTCCTTTCGACTCATTCAAGACGAAGACAGAAGAAGGGAACTCAGGAGCTGGGCCGAAGGTAGAGTTCCATTGTTTCTTTCTAGCTTTCTTCTCCCAGGCTATGCCGACCTCCTGTTGTGTTGAGTGCAACAGCTTCCTCTTTTTGCCTAACCAAAACAGACTCACACAAGAAGTTGCCTCTTCAGCACAACCCCTGCAAGGTAGCCGTTAACACGGGTCAGGTAAGCAGGTGGATTCATGGGGACGATCGGTTTTCTGATCTCCTGCCCCTTTCCATCACGGAAGCCCGCGTCAAAGCTCCTTATGGCTTCTTCAGAACCTCAACAGAAGTCCCTTCTTCACCTTTCATCTGGTGGGAAAGGTCTTCTAAGAAGACCAGTGAAAGGAGCTCTAAAGGTAAAGATTCCCCTCACACATGTGTACTAGTCATTCCCGACTCTAGGGGGCGGTGCTCATCTCCGTTTCAAAGCACAAGAGCCACCGCTGTCCGAAGACGTCTCCGTGGTCTTGTGGCCAGCATGACTCAACATCGAAGGCGCACGGAACCTTCCCCCCAAAGGTGGCTCCTATTTTTCTACTCACATTTTTTACCTGCTTTCGAAACTGCTAGGTTGGCAGAAGCTGGGATAAGTCACGGGAGCTCCCTCCAACACGCGGCGCTAGGGATTCGAACTGCCGAACTGCCAACCTTTCTGATCGACAAGCTCAGTGTCTTAGCCTCTGAAGGCTCACTGCATATGCAATGTTTACACCAGAAAGCCCATCATAGATCATCGTTCAAAATGATGTAGAATTCTATCTATATGGTTTGGTGAGTGGAAGACCGCCCAGAGCCCGTCTCGACGGAGATTGGTGCGGTTTACAAATCGAATAAAATAAATAAATAAATAAATAAAATATGAACTGATTAGAACAGGTTTTCCTCAGGTTTTAGAAACCGTTCCACGGAGAAGAGAGGGCTGATTAATTCATGAAGTTTAGGAAGACGGTAATGGAGCATTACCTCAATGTCTGAAATGAAAAGGTCTGGAGGAGGTGAGGCCTGCGACGTCTTGAAATTTAATGAAAATATAACGTAAGTCGTGCTAGAACCTGGCATGAAATCTCTCGTGTTAAATTCAGGGGGCCAGTGACATGTGAGAGGAAGCAGATGAATGGTGAAGGGGCAGGTAGAATTTATGGTGGGGGCTTTCCTTCAAAGGAAAGAGAAGAGCTTGTAACTACGGCCCTGATAGTAGACACGTTCTGTAAGCCAAGAGACCCAACAACCATGTGTGAACCTGGCCAGACTAGGAGAAGGCAGAGGATATGACCACCAGGCTGAACATAATGATATTTTGGCAGCCTAATTAATTCCACAATACTCTCTTCCACCACCATCCCATTAATCCCAATAGTGGACTAAGCAAATTAACACCAGTTACTTATGAATATTAATACATTTCATAGATAGATAGATAGATAGATAGCTCTCCTTTCCCATCCCCTATGAGGTTCTCAAGATGGTTATCTTGCATGCTTCGATGTTTCTGCTTACCTGCTTCTCCAACGTAGACTTCCACAGGGGCGCTGGCGGGACTTTCCCCAATAATGTTATATGCTGTCATGACCACTTCATACCTCTTGTACTTTTTCAGTTCTAGAAATGTAAAGAATTTGTATTACTGGTTAGCATCCTCTATAACAATCCCCAGAAGAATTTCCTTGCTACTGTCCTCCTGGAACATACGAGGGAATCACAGATCCAAGAAGTGGTTGAACACCCTTTACTTGCAACTCTTAGGATGATGCTTTCTAAAAAAAAAAAAGACACAAGTGTCTCTCAACCTTGGTAGCTTGAAGATGGGTGGATACCAACTTTCATAGTTCCCCAACCAACATGTGTGGACTTCAACTCCTAGAATTCCCCAGCTAGAACGTGTGGACTTCAACTCCCAGAAGAGATGGTCCATACATGCTGCCTGGGGAATTCTAGAAGTCCACGCATGTTGGTTTGGGAACTCTGGGAGTTGAGGTCCACTCATCCTCAAGTGCCAAGGTGGAGAAGCACTGCCCCAGATGATAAAAAGTCCTTGAGAAATGGTCCACTTTGAATACGCCAACCTTCAAGTAGCCAATATCTGCAGAACTCTCAGATGGGACATCCATGGGTGAGCCTCTCCTCACCAGCCTCCAAATGATCACCGGAGGAAGCCATCTGGGCTGATGGTGGAAACTGGGCTAGAGAACTCCCTCGTTCGATTCATCAGAAGATCTAACCAGCTGGACAACAGTCCACCTGGGTCTTCTGCAAACAGCTCCAGGGCTAAGCTTGCCTCTTGAAATAATAAATAAAGAGAGAAGGTGAGGGAGAGAGGGACA